>CM042150.1:28312072-28332072 GCA_023376005.1 Doryteuthis pealeii | reverse complement strand
CCACGTCCTGGATTTGAACTCGGGGCGACGAGTCCATTTCCTATGTCTTTAACCATTACACCATGCGCTTCCTACTGGTTATATATATATATATGTGTGTGTGAGTGCGTGTATGTATCTATATGTATGTTATGTGTATATGTTAAATATCATATATAATATATATATATATATATATATATATATTAAAAAAGCCACCTTATCTATAAGTTTACTTGCAAATGCGAGATTTGCTACATCGGCCGTACTACCTTGAGACTGGAGTCTCGAATCAAGCAGCCATACCCTACAACATCCGTTCAGGCAACGTGGACTGTCCCACAGCTGCAGGCTTAAATACTCCTTCCACCATAGGACAACACCTATTAAGAAATTCTGCTTGTGCCCGCTCCTACCATCCTGCGATGTTCTCTGTCCTTGTAGTCCAATAGCGAACTCAACTTCAAATCCTTGAGTCTCTTTCATTTCTCGCACTCAACCCATCCTGTGCGTGCAGAAACAGTCACAACAGCTACTCCTTTTCGGCATTTCAAGCCTCAGTTTATCGAACGGGGCACCCGTAATTTCCGAACCCCCCACGTGAGTTTTTAAGTTTCGGATATTTTGCGAATTCTCTTTCTGAAGATAAAAAAAAAAGAACAAACTTTTTTTCCTTGTTCTCACTGCTTCCTGTCTTATTCGTTTCAACTACACTTTTTTTTACCATCTTTCAATGTAATTTCTCTGAGGAGTATTGAGCGAAAAGAAGAAATTCATTTCTGATTTTAAATCAAAACTAGGGTACCCTTTTCCTTTCTTTTTAAGAAAAAAAAAACAATTTATTTTCATAATGCATATGCTTCTACGCGTCTCATATATATATATATATATATATATATATATATATATATATATATATATGATAATGTATAGGCAGATGATTGCGAATATGAATATGTATATGAAAGTATGGGTATAAATATGGATGAATACACATGAATTATTACGGAAAATGAAGCTAAATTCAATATTTTTAATTAAACTTATTGCGACTTTATGGTATCCCGGATTATTTGCACAGATAAACCGAAATAAATTGTAAAATAGATATAAGAAAATCAACAAAATTAACAAAACTAAAACCCAATAAATTGAAAAATACATCCACACCTACAAATATACACTAAGAATATTTTTTATCTAGATTAGATATAAGATGTACGAGTATGAATATATGTATGCAAGTATGCATATATTTATTTATAATATATTATAATGGAGAAGGAATATGAAAAGTGCTCAGTGCATATGCTTATGTACATGAGGAGACGTTGGAATAAGCACTTATAGGTAAAAAATGTTGGAATATAATTATAGGTTAAAAAAAATCATATTTGAACATCTCAGCGTCACGAAACAGATATACACGTAATTTGTTAATTAAAAAAATTTGCTCGTGTGTGCATGTCCATGAACTTGCGCTTTTAATAAACGCTGAGAAGAATCTGAAATACAAAATCAGGGAGACAAAACAGGATATGACACATGGTCAATTTTTAAGTGGAGCTTAAGTAAATATATGAAAATGGAAACGGAAGTGAATCCGACAATATGAGGAAAAATGAGTAAAGAAAAGAAATGTAGATGGATAAAATGAATTTAATCGATATCACATTAATCGATATCACTTACACATGTGTTTCGGTCAGTTTATGTGTGTGAAAATATTTCGCACACATAGAAGATTCGAACTTCGTCAGAGTAAACATTTATTTTGAATTAAATTAAATTAAACAACTTATACAAAATTATCTACCATCAAAGTTTGGTTCTTTTTTTAATCGACCACTTTTATAACACTTCACCGATTTTTTCAAAACATAAACTAAGCTCCGAGAAAAATGTTCAACATGTTAATGATATATAATAACACTTTATTTTTTTTTTGTAATAAAAAACTATTTTCTACCATAACCCCTAGAAAACCAAATATCCAAATCATAACGGTCTATCTCAACATTCTATTTCAGCGTTCCAAATTTTCAAAAATTCGATTTTCGAATATTTCCAAAAATCTCTGTTGTTTTTTCTTAACGAATTTTTTCATTCAAAATAAATGTTCACTCTGACGAAGGTCGAATCTTCTATGTGTGCGAAATATTTTCACACACATAAACTGACCGAAACACATGTGTAAGTGATATCGATTAATGTGATATCGATTAAATTCATTTTATCCATCTACATTTCTTTTCTTTATTCATTTTTCAAGTAAATATATATATATTAATACTCGTGTTCCTTATTTTTAAGACCATTATGATCTTGCAACACCCTCTGGTTAAAAATGAGACCGTTCAAGATGAAATGCAAAATGTAAATTCTGATTATCTGGTGTCTGAATAATCTATATATTAATACTTATGCCATTATAGGTAAAAAAAAATCATATTTGAACATCTTAGCGTCACGAAACAGATATACACGTAATTTGTTAATTAAAAAAATTTGCTCATGTGTGCATGTCCGTGAACTTGCGCTTTTAATAAATGCTGAGAAGAATCTGAAATACAAAATCAGTGAGACATAACAGGATATGACACATGGTCAATTTTTAAGTGCAGCTTCAGAAATTAACCGAAATTCGCTCTCAAGACCAAAGATTCCCCACTCCTTGTTCAGAGTACCAGAATGTAACTCATTCACATCACTTACATATATTGATTTAAAATAAAAGAAACAAACAAAAAAAAATCAAATAATGTCTCGAGTGTGTCTCTTAATCTGCTATGTTATTAGGAAGATGATATTTTAAAGAACGTTTTTCTATACCTTGGGATTTTCTGTTTACATTGAAAAGATTCCCGACCATTTTCTAAACTCTTATTTTTATTTGTCATCATATCCCACAACTTAAGAATCTCCCAGGTGACATTTTGGTATTTTTAAACCTTTCAATATCTTTGAGAAGTTTTCCTGTTGAATATCTCTTACAGTTTGACAAATATTATTGGCCAATCATTTATGTCCGTGTCTCGATCAGTAATGATATTTATAAATAAAAAAAAAAGTCACAGGTTTCCATTACATAGTAGTATATAGATTATACTGAAATCGACTGAATAGCCTCAATTCAGACGATTTTAGTATAATCTACATACTAATACTCGTCCGCCCTGTCGGCTGGGGCGTTAGAATGCACCGACTGCACCTCTGCAGAGGGGTAAGACTCCCCCAATGGGGCCACCTGTTTGCTGTGGGTGGCAACCCATGCGGATAGAGCCCAGGCGGATGAGCAGTTCATGACTTACAATACTCCACTTTGGCCTTATCTTGGGCTAGACGGGCGGTCGGAGAGGCCCCCTCCAATCAATCGACTGGTCACGTCAAGCCTTAGCACCTATATGATTTTCCCAACCCTATTACCCTTATGACAAGCCCCAACCCCTTTTTATCATATGGGTGCTAGAAGGCGGTGGCTGCGGGTCTACATGTCCTGGGAATGACGTTAAACTCTATCTGATGGTGAGGTTCCAGTTTTGGAGGTTTGGGGAATGTGGAGCACCCTTCATCACCATTGCTCCCTGGTCTACTCTGACCCGGAGTGGTAGTACCTGTTAGGGTCCCATCTATGAGTTAAATAGAAAAATGTGTTTAGTAAAAAAAAAGAGTATCCATTAAGAATGACTTTATTTCAAAACTTTGTCGGCATTAAATGACCCACTGATGTTGATATGCCATAAAACAAAACAAAACAAAACAAACCTTATTTCTACAACCTTATCCTCTCGGAAAACCCTCTGGTTAAAAATGAAATGGAAAAATTGTAAATTCTGATTATTTGGTGTTGCTTATCCGTAAGATTCTTATTGTGGGTCGTCTCCTCAGCTAAATAATGAACAATTCAGTTTTTTTTTATTATATAGAAGAGGACTTGCTACACAGAAAAATTAATTGGAGGTAAAAGGGGAAAGATAGCGAGAGAGAGGGGGATAACGCTAATCTGTTCAATAAAACGTAATGAAAAGAAGGAGAGAAAAAAAGTGTTATATATTAACACTCGTGTTTGTACGATCGTTGTCATCTAGCAACACCCTCTGGTTAAAAATAAGACAGTCCAAATTGTTCAAGATGAAATGCAAAAAATGTAAATTCTGATTATCTGATTTTACTTATCCGCCGAATTCTTATTTCTTATGAGTTTTGTCACCTCAACTAAATAATAGACCTTTCCGTTTTTATTATAAAGAAAGAAAGAGTAGAAAAAGGATATGATACACAGACGAAATGTAACAAGAAAGAAACAAAGAAAGAAAGAAGAAAGTATGGAACAAGAGAGAGAGAGAGAGAGAGAGAGAGAGAGAGAGAGAGAGAGAGAGAGAGAGAGAGAGAGGGATGGGCACGCGAAAGCGATAATTATAACCTTTTTCAATGGAACATAATGAAAAGATAAAAAAGAAGGAAAGAAAGAAAACAAAAGAATGAGAGAGAGAGAGAGAGAGAGAGAGAGAGAGAGAGAGAGAGAGAGAGAGAGAGAGAGGGGGAGAGGAGATTAAATTAAGATTATTATACATTTTACCTATTGAAGCATTTGCAATAGCTCTTAAATATAAATATCAAACATTGGAATAATTGAATTATCATACTGTGTTATATCAATCGATCCTCCTTTTATCTCCTGGTCCTGCTAGAAATATATATTGGGGTATCAAAATAATTTCCGTTTGAAAATAGCTTCAACCAAAAGCTTATTTCATGTTACATATTTGAAGACTATCTATGGCTACATTACATTATTAAATTTATTATTACTATATATAATTATGAATGAAAAATTTTAATTTTTCCGACTGAAGATATTTTTTCACCAACAAAACTGCATATTAGTAATGACTTCAGAATAATAATAATAATAATAATAATAATAATAATAATAATAATAATAATAATAATGGAGTTCCAGCAGATCACAGGGTGAAGCTGAAGGAAAATGAAAAAATGAACAAATAACGCACCTTGCCAGAGAACTGAAAAAGTTAGGGAATATAAAAGTAAAAGTTATAGCAATTGTGGTGGAAAAAAGTTTGGAATATCTGGAAATCAGAGGAAGAATCGAGACCATCTAGAATACTGCACTGCTGCAATCTGCCAGAATACTCAGAAGAGTCCTGGAGACCTGAGGAGATTTGTTGCCACTCAGACTCCAGTGAAAGGCCATCAGCTAACGCTGTCCTAGAGAATGAGACGCATAAAATTCTCTGGAAATCAGAGAAAGAATTGATACCGTCCAGACTACTGCACTGCTGCAATCGGCTAGAATACTCAGAAGAGTCCTGGAGAACTGAGGAGACTTGTTGTCTCTCAGCCTCCAGTGAAATACCATCAGTTAACGCTAGTGTGAGAAACTAAAAAGGAGTGAAAATAATAATAATAGGCAAGGATCTGCGCTTGCACTTTCACGGTACATTATAATTATTCCATTATTTGTTTTTTTAGCTCAGTCGGTAGAGCGTTCGGCTAGAAACCACAAGGTTCCTAGTTCGATACCGGTCCTCGCCAACTCAGCGTATGAGTAGCACAGGGATCTGTGCGGTAAAGTAAGGAGCTGATGGTAGGTGTGGCGCTCCACCTCAGATGCTAAAACAATCTCCTTGGTCTAGCGCTATTGAAAAGGGGATAGTCTCCCTCGCTGATTGGCTGATACCGACTTTAGGCCGCCCCGTCGACTTATAGATTACTTCCCTTTATTTATTTGCAAGTTCTTCAAAATAACTCTATGTGTACTTTTATTTGTACTTTTATTTATATATATATACATAAATTAGTGATCCACAGGCATGTGTTTCGGTGTTTCACACCTCTTCAATATAGTTAGACACAACAACTATCCCTGGCTAGGAGCGAACTTCGACTGACTATTTGCCAGCCTCCTCTCTTAACCTTACGGCCATTTTGACAGCTGCTGTAATCGGGCTGGTATTTAAACTATTAGATACATAGGTTTGTTTATATATTTTATGATCACAGAGAGATCTAGTCTACAATCAAACAACCATTGTTTATATGCTTGTTAGTGAAAGTTAATTTAAATCACCTCTTAGAGAGCTCTTGCCAAATTTATGGGAGCATATATTAATATATATATATATATATATATATATATATATATATATATATATACATACTGGGGAGTAATATCTCATCCACAGATAACGATATTAATATATCTCTTTAATAGAAAATAAAATGGAGTCAAGGAAAGTTCAATGAACGAGTAGAATTGTAGTAAAAATAATTTACGAATAGGAAAGGTATGGATGGCCACTAACTAATTGTCTGTCATATGGAAATCTGATCTCACTGACAAGCTAAAGTGACATCTCTTCCAGGCTGTAGTCATATCAGTACTGCTGTATAGCTGCACCACCTGGAACCTAACGAGGCGCCTCGAGAATAAGCTAGATGGCAGCTGCACAAGAATGCTGCGAGCAGTTTTGAACAAGTCGTGGAAACAGCTGCCCACAAGGGAGCAGCTGTATGGTCACCTACCCCCTATCTCACAGACCATCCGAGTGAGACGGACTAGGCATGCAGGGCACTGTTGGAGAATCAAGGGCGAACTCATAATCGATGTTCTCCTGTGGAAGCCAACACATGGACATGCCAGTGTGGGCCGCCCAGCAAGGACCTACATTGACCAGCTATGTAAAGATGCTGGCTGCAGAGAGGAAGAACTCCCTGGGGCGATGAATGATAGGGAAGGTTGTCGAGAAATTGTCATGGATATCCGTGCTGCCTGCACGACATGATGATGATGACATATATATCACTCATATATTTGAGGTGTAACACAGACTCACAAAGTTACATGGTTCAAAGTAAAAGTTTTTAAATAAAATAACTAGTGCATTATATCTTTTATTCATTAATATATCGACACTGAAAATTTCATTAAATTCGGTTACTGTTTGGTTACTATTGCGAGCAGTTCCTTTTGCTTCAAATTCCAATTCGAACTCATACAATCGCTCGATTTTATGAGTTCAAATTTATCACAAAGTATTTTCCTATCCCAATGTATCCATACGGTGACCGCCAAATTTCACCAGAGATAAATTCTACCGCAGAAAATTCAGCTAGAGTCAAATTCAATAGAAAAACAAAGAAATGATAAATAAATAATAAATGGAAAAAAAATGTACTTTTTAAATTTTTAATATCCTTTTATAATAGGGATTAGGTAACTATATGTCTGTAACCGAGATTACGTCACTATTTTCTTAGTTATTTAAGTTATATCCTCAACAATGTCTATATTAAATTCGAGCTGAGTTAGATTTGCCGCTAAAACTATCTATTATTTCATTAAGTGATTTGCATTATGACGCTTTAAAATGATATATTACATGAACATAGTTAACCATAGTGTGTTCCAAAAATACGCATCAGATTTTAAAGTATCAAAACGTATAATTATTTTTACTACAATTCTTCTCGTTCATTGAACTTTCCTTGACTCCATTTTATTTTCTATTAAAGAGATGCATTCTTCTTCTTCTTCTTCTTCTTCTTCTTCTTCTTCTTCTTCTTCTTCTTCTTCTTCTATTGCTTTTCTTTCTTTCATTTTCACCATCCTTCTAATATTTATTCTTTATTTCTTTTTCCTTAAACTGTAACATTGCATCTCATTATCACCTGTCGACATTGCCGTTAATGTGGATGACGTGACAACGCGAGAAATCACGAGATAATGTCAACAGAGCAGAGAGAGGCTGAACAATCTCGTCTGTATTAGCAACACTGAAATGAATTAAGTTTTCTTGCGTATTTTTTAGTTTTTAGTTTTGATTTTTTGTTTTTTGTTTTTTTATTTCTTCTGTGTCTTTGGGGTTTTTTTTGGGTTTTTTTTTTGTTTTTGTTAATGAAACTCTATTTTTAAAATGTCTTCTGATAGACAGTTTAGTTCGAAACTGAACATGAATGGAAATTGATGATACGGTATAATAGAAGTGGAATCCATACTAAATATAATGAACAGAAGGAGATAGGCGAAAGAAGAGAGGGTAAGCTCTCAAACTTGTTTTGACAATACCAAACGAAGCTCCTTTCGTTTGAATTTAGAGTTTTCCTTCTCCTACAGCGGTTGCTCTGTCAAATACTTTAAAGCTATTGTGTTCGTTGTTGTTGTTGTTATTGAAGAAGAAGAAGAAGAAGAAGAAGAAGAAGAAGAAGAAGAAGAAGAAGAAGAAGAAGAAGAAAGAAGAAGAAGAAGAAGAAGAATTACTGTTAATCCAAGTCTGTTCTAAACCTCCAGTCAAGAAATAATTCAACCGTCCTTCCTTGGCATTGATAGTCAAGTGAATGATTTCAAGACTGTGAACGATCTTATATGCCTTTTTTCTACTCACCCATTGTCTACTTACTCCTGGAAGTTGCGGGTACCTCAGCTGTTAGTATCTATGTATAGACGTGACGATTTTGTTTACATCCATCTTGCCATATCAAGGTTAAGAATTCCAGTCAGTGCTACTACTTACTCATAGTTGGAGGGAACATATTTGGATTCGTGCCATTTCCACGATATTGAAAATACGTCCAGGATTTGAACTCATCACACTGTAACCATTTACAATGACAGTAACCATTACACCACACTCATTCAGCCCCCTCTCTCTCTCTCTCTCTCTCTCTCTCTCTCTCTCTCTCTATGTACGTGTGCCTCGGGTGTGGGCACCTGGCTGATGAATTTTTAATTAGGTTGGGAGTTGTTTATTTGAAATTCAATGGTCAGTGCTTGTATTTTTTTAAGGTTTTACTGACTGCCACATTTTTATTATTACATTTTTATTGCAGGGGTTGGTTATCAGGTTTCATGTTAAGTCTGAATGGATGAAAACTTTTTTAAAATTATTTTTCAATCCATCTGTATTCATGGTTTCCGATTACAATGTGATGTCTTATATACACACACTCACACACACACACACACACACACACACATATATATATAATATATTATAATATATTAATAATTTGAAGGCCAATACAATGCGCATGAAAAATAAAAACAAAAAGATGTTATTTTTAATAATAATTTTATAATAAAATAATATCTTTTTGCTTTTCTTTTTTTTCTTTTTGTTTTTGTTTGTTTTTTGTTTTTATTTTTGTTTTTATTTTTCATACGCATTGTATTGGCCTTCAAATTATCAATATATCATAACATACTTAACAATGCTTCAAGCAAATTACCAATTGCTTTTATATATATATATATATATATATATATATATATATATATATATAGTGTGTGTGTATACAGGGGGTGCAAAAGTAGGTATACAACAGTACCACACAGATGAAATTAATAGCATATTATCTTAAGTATCCTCCTTTTGTAAAATCCTAGTGTCATAAGACATATTTAATAGTGACACTGGGAACGCAATTTTTGTTGGTTTGGATTTGACACTTGTTTTTTACTATTGTTGCATAGTGCTTGACTCACTACTCAGGCCACAAAATCGTACATGTTATATACTGTTGCTGGGTCGTATGTGTTAGTAATGGAGTATAAGGATTCACACGTAGACATATGTAGTAGTAAGACTTTTAACGTTTATTTCTTTCACCTCGTGGCGAGTGTGCGTGGGTGGACGAGCTGGACCATGGAAACTACTACTGCTGTTACTATTAGGATCTGAGGCAAAAACGGGTGACCGAACCTCACTGGCGATGGTGCGTGACCAGCGCGGTCACGCACGTTCTCGTCCTGTCTCTCACCTTGACTGCTCTGTTCGCCGTCTCTCTGGGGTGTCCTGGGGTCTATCTGATGACCGCTTAAGTACTGACGACCGCCCACACATTCTTTTGTTCCTTGACCGGAAGTCCTTTCTCTTTGTTCAAATTAGTGTTTGTCCAGATGAAGTCTTTTGTTGCTCTCAAACGCCTACACGTTTTCTTTGTTCGCTACCACCAGGACAAAGTCCTTTGTTATCTTCGTCATCCCGCGCAAAACAAACAGTCAATCTGCAACACTATTTTTTACCACTAAATCCAAAAATGACCTCAGTTTTTCTATATCACGTCAACCTTTTGAGCTACGGGATACTCTCGAGTTTTCCCAAAAAAAGTTAAAATACAGCTTCTAACAAATGTTTGCTTATTTCATGGAAGGTTTTAAAAATGTATATATAATGGGAAATGATAAAACATCACATTGGGCATCACAAATTTTGTTGAGCCAGATCTGAAACTTTTTTTTGACAAACTTTTGGACTCTGAATCCAAAAATTACCCTATTTTTCTCCATTACATCAACTTTTTAAGCAGCAGGATACCCTCGCTTGGTCTCAAAAACCATTAAAATACTGCATGTGACAGATTTGAAATAATTTCATAGAATGTTACAAAAATTTACAATGGAAAATAATTTAAAAAAATGCTTAACTGTAATGTTTTTTTACAAATTCATCTTGTTCTTACAAAGGTTATTGTTACTGTAAGTCAAATGGTGTGCAAGTAGTTAAGGTAAACATTTACACATAGTTTTTTTCTAGTGTGTTCAATATGTTGACTATTATGCTCCATAGTTAGCTATCATATTTACATCCCATATATTTTAATACCATTCCTCCATGAATTTCAAATCTTCATATTTATTAAAGGAGTAAAAAAAATAAAACAATTTGAAATGAAAACTGAGTCCCGTCCCTCTCAAATAAAATGTTGCATGCATGTAATAATCAAACAATTATTTTGAATATTTTCCACATCAATTTTACATAAAATCGTAGGTATTTATTTATTTGTAAACTTTTTAGTTAACTTCTTGTTACTGTAAAAAAAAGGACGAGAGTAAAAAACAATTTTTAAAATTGCTTACTCAAATTTTGGGTGTATATAGCATAAAGATATTGTGACGTAAGCTGTGATGTGGAGCTATGACGTAGTTTTTGTTACAGACAGAAATACTGACAATCTCCATTATTAATAGAAGAAGATAGATATGTAATATTTGTTTGTTTAATAAATGCAATGAGTATTGTATGTGTTTTTTATAACTGTACACCTACTTTTGCACTCCCCTGTATATATATATATATATATATATATATATATATATATATATATATATATATGTGTGTGTGTGTGTGTGTGTGTGTGTGTGGTGTGTGTGTGTGTGTTTTGTAATTACTAAGAATTCACTCTAAATTTAGGCAAGATTTTCTTTTAAATTGTTTAAATTATGTTTTCCTTTTTTTTCTATTAAAATCGTTTCGGTCTATTGTTGATGATTGAGATTATTTCTATCGAAGAAAACGTAAGTAAACCTTAAATAAAATAGAAAACTTAATGATTTCTCTAATGGAAAACGTAGTAATCAGAGATCAAGCCAAATCTACTAAATTACTTCTATGTCTTTTATGCGTTGTATTTTTAGCCGTGAGCAAAACTATCATCATTTAGAATTGTGTTTGCCTTCAAGAGGAAACTTTAATCTAAGTAAATGTATATCAATCTTAGAAAGAAAAAAAAATCAATTACGAATTATAAAGCTGAAATCTCTTAGCGAAACGTTTTTAATAAGATCTTTGCGGACGAAACAACTAAGTGGATTTTAAAATGTCTCAAATCAGGTTCAGCTTTTGTATTATTTAGATTTCTTGAACCGTTGTCTTCATCGTTATTTTTATATACACAACGTTTCCGTCGATGTGCACCCCACCAAACCTTCTTCAGGTGCTTCTTGAATTTTTGAGATGAGGTGCTTCTGGCCGAATTATTTAGACGAGGCTTGTTAATTTGTATTATTTAGATTTTTCGGACAGTTGTCCTCATCGTTATTTTTATATACACAACGTTTCCGTCGATGTGCACCCCCCATAAACCTTCTTCAGGTGCTTCTTGAATTTTTGAGATGAGGTACTTCTTGCCGAATTATTTAGACGAGGCTTGTTAATTTGTATTATTTAGATTTTTCGGACAGTTGTCCTCATCGTTATTTTTATTTATACAATATTTACATCAATGTGCCTCCCGGTATTCTCCAGGTGCTTATTGTCGAATTTTTTATTTGAAGCATAATAATTTGTAATATTTAAATTTTTCGGACAGTTGTATATAATATATGTATATTAGTATTATTTGGATTATTCGGACTATTGTCCTCATCTTTATTGTTATCTGTACAACGTTTCGGCCGATGTGCCCTGCGACCTTCAGGTATTTTTTCAGAACAATAGTTCGAATAATCCAAATAATACTAATTTTCACGCCTCATCTTAAAAGTTCAGAGAAATACATTTATAAATATATATTACACTTTGATCTTATAGTAAAAGCCTAGAATGCTGGTGTTAATTTATCCTGAGTATAAATTGTACGCCAATTCCCCACTCCTATTTATGAATTTTCCCAAGATCAGCAGCAGTCACTTCCGGTAAAAAGATGTCCAATGAGAAACGTATAAAAAATGCATTTAAGATTATTGATAACTATCCTGAAATCAATTACTAAATGAACTTTCTGTGAGCAAGATCTACAGACGAGGATTACAAGAAGAACTACAGATACTACACTCTTTTATACCTAGGATTTCAAGGAACATTACAGGCTAAAATTACAAGGAGATTTACTGATACTACCATTTTCTACGTGTGATTTCAATGAATATTACAAGGAGATCTACTGATACTACACTCTTTTATACCTAGGTATTCAAGGAACACCAAAGACTAGGAGTAAAAGATCTAATGATACTACTCTTTTCGACCGAGGATTTCCATGAATATTACGGACTGGGATTACAAGGAGATCTATTGATACTACACTCTTTTATATCTTGGATTTCAAGAAACACTACAGACTAGGATTATAAGGAGATCTACTGATACTAAACTCTTTTATACCTAGGTATTCAAGGAACACCAGAGACCAGGATTATAAGATCTACTGATACTATACTCTTTTATACCTATTTCAAGGAACACTACATACTACGATTACAAGAAGATCTATTGATACTACACTCTTTTATATCTTGGATTTCAAGGAACACTACAAACTGGGATTATATGGAGATCTACTGAACACTACATGCTAGGATTATATGGAGATCTACTGATACTACACTATTTTCTACCTATTTCAATAAACACTACAAACTAGGATTATATGGAGATCTACTGAACACTACAGACTAGTATTATATGGGGATCTACTGATACTACACTATTTTCTACCTATTTCAATAAACACTACAAACTAAGATTATATGGAGATCTACTGAACACTACAGGCTAGGATTATATGGAGATCTACTGATACTACACTATTTTCTACCTATTTCAATAAACACTACAAACTAGGATTATATGGAGATATACTGAACACTACAGGCTAGGATTATATGGAGATCTACTGATAATACACTATTTTCTACCTATTTCAATAAACACTACAAACTAAGATTATATGGAGATATACTGAACACTACAGGCTAGGATTATATGGAGATCTACTGATAATACACTATTTTCTACCTATTTCAATAAACACTACAGACTAGGATTATATGGAGATCTACTGAACACTACAGACTAGTATTATATGGGAATCTACTGATACTACACTATTTTCTACCTATTTCAAGGAACACTACTGACTAGGATTACATGGAGATCTACTGATACTACACTCTTTTATATATTGGATTTCAAGAAACACTACAGACTAGGATTACATGGAGGTCCTACCGATACTACACTCTTTTCTACCCAGTATTTCAAGGAACTAAACAAGTATCAACCAACTGAACACAAATTCAATACCAACTTTAATTTATCCACAGAAGAACTAAACGCCTCTAATGGCGACCAACTGGCTGTCAATTTGCATGTGCGTGCATGTGTGTTTTGCATATATTACGTAACATATTCACACATGCACACACGCACACGTAAGCACGCATGCTCGAATTTACAAGCAGTTCCATGTTTTCTCTAACAATGCTATTGTTTATTGGGCTAATAGGAAACGTGGAAATTGCAATGAGTTCCCATGTGAATAAGTAGTTAAGAAAAACGTAATGGTAACAAAGATAATGATCTGTTCTATAAGAAATGCGAAAAAAAAACAGAAAAGAAAAAAAGACAAAAAAAAAGAAAGGAAAACAGTCCGATAGTAAATTAATGGTTTTCTATAAATATAACTGTTTTACTAGATATAAATAAATTCTATACAATTCTAGAGAAAAAAAATGAAAAACAAATAACAAAAACAAAGAAAAGATGAGAATTAAAATAAAAATAAAAACAAACAAATAAAGACACACAGACACATACATATATATACATATATTGAAGAAATGGATACAACAGAAACCTACTCGAGTTTCATCGCTAGAATCATCAGGGTTAAATCCACTGAATTAATCGAGTTACCGAAATATCTTATTTAATGAACATACGTGTAATCAGCTGCAATTAATTGGTAACTCGATTAATTCAGTGGATTTAACCCTGATGATTCTAGCGATGAAGCTCGAGTAGGTTTCTGTTGTATCCATTTCTTCAATAAATTTGCTCTACTTTGTATTGAGCACTTTGTATTTGTTTTATCACGGACTTAACCCCTGGATCCTGTGCACCTCCAACGATCGTGCCCATATTCACCGGTAAGCCACCCTTTATATATATATATATATATATATATATATATATATATATTCATCATACTACATGTAACGAATACCACGTGCAATACCCTGTCCTCATCAGCTGCTAACTAGAGATGATAGCACAATTTCGGTGGTTAAAAGTGGGACTGTCACACCTTTTTTTTGTCCACCGGACAGGGTATTGAAAAATTATAAAATAAAATAAATAGATGAATAAATAAATAGCTTCTGTTCATCTTAGCAGTTTCAAGTTGAGTGTATTTTGTGATTTTCTTAACAACGCGTTTACTTTCGCCCGTTGATGACATTATGCGCTTGTATTGACCATTTTAAACTGCCCTTGATGTCACGCAATCACGTGAGTACCACTTTAATACATTGTGGTAGATTTCGCATGTATATCGTGTCTGAGATTTTTGTCTTCGAATTCACTGCCCGCTGAGAACTTCTCCGGCACGTTGTCGTTCAGCAATGAAGTCCTTGTGGTGGTGACTCTGACTCTTAACCCCATCATTCGATTTACATTCGCAAACACACACACACACACACACACACACACACACACATACAACACGCACCACACACACACACACACACACACAACATATATATATATATTTTATATTTATATATATATGAGTGTGAGAGAGGGGGGAAAAGTTATGGAAAAATTGAATAACGAACGCAGACGGTTACATTCAATTAATATTTCACCTGTTGGTCTTGAAGGCTTTATGAGAATAAAGTTATAGGAGGCGCGTGGTGTAATGGTTAAAGTCATAGGACATGGACTCGTCGCCCCGAGTTCAAATCCTGTAAACATAACAGTATTTGATAATTTGCTTTTGAAGCATTGTTAAGTAAAGTATATCCTTATTTATATTTTTGAAGGCAATTACAATGCGTATATCGTATAAAATTCGATAATTATTGAAAATAATCATGACAAGCAAACTTGGCGAATAACGCATGCGACGTGGAACACCATACAGCTGTTTCAACTTTATTAAGTCACATCAGCTTGAAACAGCTGTACGGTGTTCCTCGTCGCACGCGTTATTCGCCGAGTTTGCTTGACATGATTATTTTCAATAATTATCGAATGTTATACGATATACGCATTGTAATTGCCTTCAAAAATATTGATAATAATATATTTTACTTAACAATGCTTCAAAAGCAAATGATCAAATTCCATATTATATATATATATATATATATATATATATATATATTATATATATATATATATATATTTATTTTATTTTACAATGTTTTCATAGATCAATGTTCATCTATAAAAACATTGTAAAATAAATAAATATTAGCTCTTACAAACTGTGATTGAGCACTGTATTTTCTTTGTTTCATCGCAAAAGAAATTTTGTTTTTACATATACCTATATATATATATATATATATATATATATATATATATATATATATATATATATATGGAGTGCTTCAAAAGTAAATATCATACTAATATTATAATAAACTGAGTTTAAATCCTCGACGGGGCTGTTTGTATTTCACATAGCGCTAATATCCTTGGGAAAGGTGTGAATATAGTTCCCTCTATCTATGGGTAAATAGTATGGCAACCAATCTAGTAGAAGGAAAACTATTTTTTAGGAAAATACGAATTTTATCATAGTTATCTTAGAATTCATTTAATACAAGAATTATTTTATTCATTAAATTCATTAGTATTATCTGCGCTATTCGGACTATTGTCCCCATCTTCATTGTTATTTATACAACGTTTCGGCCGATGTGCCCTCCGGCCTTTTTCGGGTATTTCTTGTCGGACTCGGGAACCTTCTTTTCGAACTCGGGAACTTTCTTGTCGTAATCGGGAGCCATCACGAACTTTGAACCTAACCCTTTATTTAGTCCACGCGGGTATCCAGTTTTCATTCCGCTAACCATAGCTGTGGTAGGAGTTGTGTTAATTATTTTTCTATGTTACTGCCTCTACTCAGGATTGAACCCGGAATCCAGAGATAACTGTCACTTAGAACTGTCTTAACCTAACTACTTTATCCACTAGGCCATGTGTCCAATTGGACAATTCATTATTAAGTAAAAGTAAATTTGGCGGAATGGCATATTGTCAGTATCAGCCAAACAACGAGGGAGTATATTCCCTTTTCGCTAGCACTAGACAAAGGAAACTGTTTCTGATGAGATGGAGCGCCACACCTATCGTCAGCTCTTTACCGTACATATCATATTACAGATTCGGTGATACTCCTGTGCTGAGGGGCGGCGGTGGGTATCGAATACGGAACCTTGTTATTCCGAATCGGGTTCTCTACCAACTGAGCTAAACAGGACCCTAAAATTAATTATTACTATTGCTTATATTATTACTTTCCTGTTTTTCTTTAACAATACATGTATTATTTTCACTAGCAAAATAAAAAACACCCTCAAGGCGATGTAAAAAAAGATTTTTGAAACATATTGCGTCAGGGGTGGGAGTTAAAAATTCAATGTCAGCGAGTTTGTACCCTAAGTAAGTAAAATTATCAAATTCATTGAAGAATTAAAAAATAAAACAATTTGAAATGTAAACTTTAAATATGTATTAAAATAAAACAAACTAGGGGCCGGGTTAGCTCAGTCGGTTGAGCGTTCGGCTAGAAACCACAAGGTTCCTAGTTCGATACCGGTCCCCGCCAACTCAGCGTATGAGTAGCACAGGGATCTGTGCGGTAAAGTAAGGAGCTGATAGTAGGTGTGGCGCTCCACCTCAGATGCTAAAAACAATCTCCTTGGTCTAGCTCTATTGAAAAGGGGATAGACTCCCTCGCTGACTGGCTGATACCGACTTTAGGCCGCCCGTCGACTTTACTTTTATATATATATATATATATATATATATATATATATATATAATACCAGTCATGTATTTATTAAAACTTGTTTAAAAAAAACCAATGAGGACTGTCTAATGCTGCATGTTTAGATTTTGAGTGTGTTTATTCTATGTTATGACGATTTGGGGTAATGTGACGTACGCAGTGACGTAGTTTTTGTTACAGACAAAAACCGGAAGTGAATCTCCATTATTAATAGATGTAAAGGGAAGATTTATCGATGCCTGGGGATTTAACGGACAAGGAGCGCAAATGGATTTTGAAGCAGTTCTGGAAGACAGAGAATAGTGAACCTGTGCGGGAGCCGTGGCTAGAGACATTTGCATCACCTCAACCAACACGGCTCATGATTTATTGGAAGCGTGACAAATTTGAGCGAACGAGATCGATCCATAACTCACCGAAGAGTGGTCGACCAATCACCGTGACAACACCAGAGAATGCAATACAAGTCGCCCTGGCATTCGCCCAGAGCCCTTAGAAATCGAAATACAGAGCGTCACCTGAATTGGGTATTGAACGCAGATCATTGGATCGTTTGATGCACCATGTACGTATTCACCAATTCCTCCGAACGAGCAGGATGCGACAAAATGTCATTTCTTAAGCGGGGTTTACCTCATTTGAATCCAGTTTTCCTTCTTCGAGACTGGTTGCCGCACCAAGGTTTAAGAGCCCATCTGACCCACCATTTACCCAGAGCTGGACAGGGAGTGGTTGGTTTCATAACTTTTCTGAATTTAAATAAATACATAGATAGTAAGATAGATAGATAATATCAGATTTAAATAGATAGATAGATAGATAGATAGATAGATATGAACAGACTGAGATACCTAGAAATATATTCTAATAATGCGATAGATATAAACAGGAAGGGATGGATAGATAGGTAGATAGATAGATAATATCAGATTTAGAGAGAGAGAGAGAGAGAGAGAGAGAAGAGAGAGAGAGAGAGAGGGAGAGGGAGAGGGAGAGAGAGAGATGAAAGAAAGAAAAATATAAAACAGGTAAAAACAATAAGTAATCAGAAAGAAAGAAAAACAGATGAATAAAAATATGTAAAACTGCCAAGACATAAAAAGATAGACAGACAGACAGACAAATAGATAGATAGATAGATAGATAGATAGATAGATAGATAAAAATAAAACAAAGAAAACAAGTTATCAGAAAGAAAAAAAACACAGATATATAAAAAATAAATAAAATTAGTAAGACATAAAAACATACATACATACATACATACATACATAGAAACAGGAATATAGATAGATAGATAGATTGATAGATATGAACAGGTTTAGATAGATAGATAGATGGATAGATAGATAGATATTAACAGGTATAGATAGATAGATGGATAGATTGATAGATATGAACAGGTATATATAGATAGATAGATGGATAGATTGATAGATATGAACAGGTATAGATAGATAGATAGATAAATAGATATAGATAGATATGAACAGGTTTAGATAGATAGATAGATAGATAGATTGATAGATATGAACTGGTTTAGATAGATAGATAGATAGATAGATGGATGGATAGATTGATAAATATGAACAGGTTTATTTAGATAGATAGATAAATATATATATATATATATATATATATATATATATATATATATAGATAGATAGATAGATAGATATATAGATATATATAGATATGAACAGGTTTAGATAGATAGATATGAACAGGTTTAGATAGATAGATAGATAGATAGATAGATAGATAGATTGAATTAATTCATAACTTGCTATATCACCCAATAATCTATCCTTGTAGTTATATTCAATTTGACTGAAAACAGTTGTAATGACGTTTCTAAACCATTTTGAATGTGCATAATTTTGTTAAAACCTTTCCCAAAGATTTAGGCCTGCATATTTAATAAGTTCCTTCACTGAAGTTCAAATTCGCTGCATTGCTTATTCGTTTACTTGTTTTCTCATTATCAGTTACACTTTGCTATTCTTAATGTCTTTTTTATTTTCTATTTGGATTTGAATCCTCGTAAACATCTTGTACTGAATCTCTGGGTCATTTTAAGGTCGTCAGGCCGGGTCTTATTTTTATTTTCTATTTTTTTCTTAAACGGGTTTTTACTGATGGCATTTTGATGGGTGAACTAATTATCTTGAAATTACAATTTGCGAGGGATTAGGAGGGCTTTTGAGGTCGCGGGGGACGAGGGAGACGGACATGTTTTTTTTTGTAGAAATATATTATGAATATAGAAAGAAAGGAAACTGAGAGGATGAATGAATGAAAACTGAAGGTGTTTAAAACGAATATAAATAAAGAAAGAAACATACAAACATAGAAAAGCCATAAGCGATTATATAGAAACAAACAAGCAAACAACAGACAATTATGTTTCAAATGGCTTGAAAGAAAGGAAGAAAGAAAGAAAGAACCAAAAGCTGATGGGGGTTAAAATG
>CM042150.1:28304572-28307072 GCA_023376005.1 Doryteuthis pealeii | reverse complement strand
CTGTCATCTGCTGGAACCGCAAAGTCTACCAGTTGGCAAGTTCTTTTTTTTTTTTTGGTTAATCAACACTAGGACTGGTCTCCGTGCCGGGATAGGGTCATCCGTCTTTATCTCGAAGAGAATGAAACGCATAGAATTCTCTGGGACTTCGAGATTATTATTATTATTATTATTATTATTATTATTATTATTATTATTCCTTCTCTTCTATTCCTCCATGCCTCCCACTTCACATATTTCTTCTTCCTTCGACTCCTCCCCTCTATCCCCTATTCCCCCCTCCACCTTACTTTTTTGTTTCTTCCATTCTTGCTCTTCCTTTCTCTTTCTATCTGACTGATTATTGCACATTTACCGACCCCTCCGCTCGTGTAGGATGTGACACAAGGTCAATTCCTCAAGCGCAGTTTAACAGGTTTGAATTCAGAAGGTTTTACTTCTCCAAGACTGGTTGCGTAATCAAGGTTAAAGAGCTAAGTCTGAGCACATATTTTTACATAGAAGTGTTGAATGAACATCATAATCACTTTCACAGGAAGGCTGTGACTAGCGTCCAGTCACCAGACAAAAAATACAGAGCGTAACCGAATACACTCTGTGGCAACTGAGAGAACATGGTCAAGTGTTCACTATATATTGGATATTTTTATCCATATGTATACAATACTTGACCATATTCTGTCAGTTGCTACAGAGTGTATTCTGGTTGACTGGACTTCCTTTCCTACATCTCTAACTATACGACACGTGCCTTCTCTCACTCTCTCCCCTCCCTATCGCCCCTCTCTCTAACTCTCTCTCTCTCTCTCTCTCTATATATATATATATATATATATTATATATATATTCTTAACCCATCGTGTAATGGTTATCGCCGTAGGAAATGGATACGGTGATACGAGTTCAAATCCTGACCGAGGCGTGTTGCATTTCACATAGCGCTACTACCCTAAGAATGAATCCAATTATTCTCCCTCCAGCTATGGGTAAAATATTAGCGAAGGCTGGACTCTTTAACTTTGGTATGGTAACCTGTCTGGGAGAAGGATACCTCTGGATTCAATCCTGGTAAACTTCGTTTATGAAATTGACCTTGTGTCACATTAATGTGGAGGAGTGGGTAAATATGTTTACATATGGTTAACAGTGCTCACCTCTAGACAATGCGATGTTTAGATCAAGAATTATAAATAAATAAATATATGTATATCAGTACTGCTGCATGGCTGCACCACTTGGACCCTAACGAAGCGCCTTGAGAATAAGCTTGATGGGAGCTGCACAAGAATGCTACGTGCAGTCTTGAACAAGTCGTGGAAACATCACCCCACAAGGAAGCAGCTGTATGGCCACTTGCCTCCTATCTCACAGACCATACGAGTGAGACGGACTAGGCATGCAGGACACTGTTGGAGAAGCAAGGACGAGTTCGTAAATGACGTTCTCCTGTGGAAGCCAACACATGGATATGCTACTGCCGGTCGCCCAGCAAGGACCTACATTGACCAACTATGCGAGGATACTGGTTGTTGCACAGAAGACCTCCCAGGGGCAAAGAATGATAGGGAAGGTTGGCGAGAGATTGTCATGGATGTCCATGCTGCCTGTGCGACATGATGATGATGATGATGATGATGATGATGATGATGATATATCCTATCAGTTGTTTTCCTTTCTTTATTCCTTCCTTCCTTCTTTTTCTTTTCTTTCGATTGACAGTTCCGAGCGACTTTGAGAAGAAAAAAAAGAACGTTGCAAGCATTTTTATATCCCAACTTACCCACCCATCCTTCCTTTCACACCAGCCCCCTTTAACCCCCCATCTTCACTTGGGTCTCCAGTTTCTTAATATCCGTTTGTCAACAAAGATAAGCACGTATTTCCTTAAAACAACATCTTCCAATTTACACAGTCATAACAGCTTTCTTGCGTCAAAATTCGTTTTAGCAACTATAATTACATGAAAAAATCAACATATTAATACTCGTGTAACTTAAAAAGCACAACCGTCATTATCTTGCAACAACCTCTGGTTAAAAATGAGACCGTCCAAATCGTCCAAGAAGAAATGCAAAAATCTAAATCCTGATTATCTGGTGCTACTTATCCGCCGAATTCTTATTTCTTATGAGTGGAGTCACCTCCGCAAATAATTGACCAGTACGTTTTTATTATAAATAAAGCAAGGGGAGAAATAGAACATGCTACACAGAAAAATATGATAATAAAGAAACAAAGAGAAAGAAAAAACGTAAGGGAAAGATAGAGAGAGGGGTTGAGCGCGTGGAGGCGATAACGCTAATTTCTTTCAATCGAACATAATGAAATAAGAAAAGATGGAAAGAAATAGAAAAAAGAATGAAAGAAAGTTCAATCTAGATTATTATACTCTATACATACTGAACTTGTTGGATTATTTTGGTGATATAAGCCATGCTACAATTCACCAGCTAAATTTATAGACTAGGCGGGGTCACGTGCTTTATTCCTCCACCAATCA
>CM042150.1:28297072-28299572 GCA_023376005.1 Doryteuthis pealeii | reverse complement strand
GAAGCTTATCTTTTAAAATTGTACACTTGCATTGTGACCTTCTTCATTGCATTGTGCAATTGAATTAAAGCCTTCTTCTACGTGCTGAGGCACGTCGTGTAATGGTTATTATTATTTTTTTTTGTTTTTGAGATGAGAGTTGATGTGAAATTTTTTGATGTTTCGGACTGGTTTTTGGAGCATTGAGAAGTTTGGAGTACCACCCAGGTCTTCTCTGGTCCGGAGTCATAGGATGTGTTATGGTCCCATCTATGTGGTAGATAGAAAAAATGATTTTTTGATGAAAAAAACAAAGCATCTTCGGCATAGAATAACCAAACAAGGGTGACGTCGTAAAACCCAACCATTCAACCAACCAAAAATATAAGTTTTTACACATCTGCCCTTTATATATGTAGAGAAGATCGATACACGGACATACATACACACAACTGCCCTTTATATATGTATCGAAAATAGATACACAGACATACATACACACCACTTCCCTTTATATATGTATAGAAGATAGATACACGGACATACATACACACAACTACCCTTTATATATGTATAGATAGATAGATGGGTATTGCAATTTTCTTTTTTTAAACGCAATTTTTTAAAGATTTTTTAAAACACATTTTTTTTCTATTTAGAAACCATATATGGGGTACTACCATTCCAAATTAGGTTTGACCCAGGCGTAATAGTGATGAAGGCGTACTCTACACTCACCAGAGCTCCAGAACTGGAACTTCACCATTAGCTGTCTTTTAACGTGTGTGTGCGTGTGTCTGTAAGTGTATGTACGCAGGCACACCTTATTGTGCGCGAGCCACATAGTAGTTATGAGATATTCCTTTTAATGTGCGGTTTATTTTTCTCTTTTCAACTTTTGTTAGCAATGTACGTTTGGAAACATGGGGAGAAGCAAAGAAGATATATAATTATAGCACAGATTATTGTTTATGTAAACCTATGGAATGATAAGTCAGTATATTTGAACTTACAATTACAATTAGAGATATAATACTCAGATCTGATCGGTCTGTCTGGCTACAGCAATGTTGTTCTTTGGTCTGGACAGGCCTTCCCTTTTATCTATTTTCTATAAAATAGAAACACTTATCTTTGAATTAGCCAAGAGCCAGGTAATCCTACTGACTCCAGTAAGGTCGGTATTCACGAAGATATGTATGTATTATATGTATATATCTTATTATAATGGAGATTGTGAGTTTTTCTGTCTGTAACCGAAACTATATTACTATACAAATCACAATTCCCTTTGTTATTTACATCACATTCTCCATGATTTTATTTTTATTTAAAACACAATTATTAAAAAATTGTTTTTCATCATTAAGACTGTTGACCATATCCACATACTAATAATATGCAATTGTACTTATATATACAACAAAATAGCGGTTTACAGTGTGAATGGGAAGGCTAATTTGCATATTGATATTAACAATTTAATTTTAATAAATATGTGCTTAGTATTATTGATTTCTAATTGTTTGGTTTTACCTTATTGAATATGAGCAAAAATCTTGGGGATAAATCTTAAAAGAAATCCATTAGCAAGAAGAAATAACTACAATTTTATTCTTTATTTCCTATTTTAACTAAATAGTTAAATTAGGAAAATTTACCAATGAAAGAAGGGAGTAATATAAAATGATGGAAGAGTTAGTTTCAAAGTTGTTCTATTTTTTAATCATACCCCCTCTGTTCCAAATCTTTTTATCTGCATTCTTATTCAGTTTCATTTGCCTTTCTAATTTAATATGATATATTATTATATTAAAACTTAAAACCACAGAGGGTGCATATATTTACTAGTATATAATATATAGTTTCTACATAAAATATAGTTTTCTTAAATCCTTCATCAATTTAAGTCTGAGTAAATAACCCATACATTTCTTTAATAATTAATTTTTATTTATGTATTTATTTATTTTTACGTTTTTGTAAAAATTATTTAAACTCTTCCAGTTAATCGTTTTATATCTTAATTTAAAAGTATACATTGTTGCAATTTTTACCGGAAGTAGAACAGACAACATTAAATAGAAAAAAAATTGAATCATTTCTCAAACAGAACCCCACAAAGGTAAGACACATTTTATCTTCTCCAATATCTTCTATAATAATTATATTAATTCAATGCTTCAATAAAGCGTCCGGTGGAGGCAAGAAGGCTTTTCCATTAGGGACCTCTCTTAATTTTTTTTCTTTTAAGAGAGGTCCTTAGGAAAAGATTTTTTCATCTATTCCATTCATTTTTTCCATTAATTCTTAACTATATATATATATATATATATATATATATATATATATATCAACAAATAAATAAAAGAAAAAGAGGAAGGACTTGAGAATAGATGACAGATAGAATTGCAAATTACTTTTGCTTAAATGAAAGAGGCATGTAAGTTCATAGAAAACGTTTTGACTTTAATGGAAAAAACTAAATTAAGAAAAAGTCTAAATTAAGAAAATAGTCTAA
>CM042150.1:28282072-28294572 GCA_023376005.1 Doryteuthis pealeii | reverse complement strand
ACCAGTGCCAGACAAAAGAAAGAAACCTAGACCATTATTGCACTCGTTTTTTCTTCCTTTGTTTCTATACAAGTGATTGATGGTAACATCTTTAAATTGTTGTACGATAGATTCTTGTCTCCGCCTAAGATGTAATAGATTGGTTTACACGACATATATACATTTCTATTATATATACTAGCAAATATATGCACCCTCCGGGTGCAAGTATTTAAGTTTTAATGTAATAATATATTATATTAAATTAGAAAGGCTAATGAAACTAAATAAGAATGCAGATAAAAAGGTTTGAAACAGAGGCGGGGGGTATAATCGAAAAATAGAACAACTGAAATATACTCTTCCATCACTCTTGTCTTTCTTTGTTATTTTTTCTAATTTAAGTATTTAGTTAAAAGAGGAAGTGAAGAATAAAATGACAGTTATTTTTTCTTGTTAATGGATTTAATTTAAGATTCATTGAAGAAATGTTTTCTTATATTCATTATTATAAAACCAAACAGTTAGAAATCAATAATACTAAGCACATATTTATTAAAATCACATTTTTAATATCAATATGCAAATTAGCCTTCCCCTTCACACTGTAAACCGCTATTTTGTTGTACATATAAATATAATTGCATGCTATTAGTATGTAGATATGGTTAACAGTATAAATAATGTAAAACAATTTTATCAATAATTGCGGTTTGAATAAAAATATATTCATGGTCAATAACAAAGGGAATTGTAAAACAATTTTATCAATAATTGCGGTTTAAATAAAAATATATTCATGGTCAATAACAAAGGGAATTGTGACGTAGTGATTTAATTTCGGTTACAGACAGAAAAGCACACAATTTCCATTATATAAGATATATATATATATATCCGCAATAGAAATATATGTATATTTTTTTTTTGGGGGGGGATATGTGCTTAATTGAAGTCATACCTAATTTTTAAAATTAATTAGTTTATAATTAATGAATTTAGGCGGGCATATATGTTCAAATGTAAGGATAAACAAATCGAGAAAATGTCAATTACCCTCATATATACATATATATATATATATAGGGTCATCCACAGACACGTGTTTCGACTTATCAAGTCTCTTCAGTGTGGCTAGAACATTTTGTAAGCTACCTACAGCCGGAATTGAAATCCGGTCGGTTGGGTGTCAATCAGGCACCTTAACCATTAGGCTGTCTTCACTTACAGAATGGGAAGCGGATTTTAACTGTTTAAATACACACATCGCTTTGTGTGTAAAGGCCGTCACAAAGTGCTCCATTCCTTAGAAGAACGTTGCGTTTACGCTTGAGTTGGCGGCCGTCAGCGAGATCCCCCCCCAGTCCACGGACACCGTATTTGTTCAGTGTGGCTAGACACAAGAACTACTTTGACCAGGAGCGAAACCGACTGGCTTTTCCTCAACCAGATTTTTAACCCTCGGCCATTTGACAGTTGCCGTTAAGGGCGGTGTTTAAACTATAAAAATAAATACGTTTGTTTATATATTTTACGATCACCAGAGAGATCCAGTCTGAAAACAACAGACGATCATTGATTTATGCTGGCAGTGAAAGTTAATTAAATCACCCTTGAGAGCCCAACCAGGTTTTGGGAGCATATAATATATATATGTACACACACACACAATACACACACACACACACACACACCACACACATAATATATATAATATATATATATATATTATTATATATAATTATATATATAATAAATATATAATGAATAGTGAATGAAAAAATGAGAAAAGTATTGCGTGAAAGGTGCTCAATGCTAATAAAGCAGAGCAGATTTATAATCAATGGTGATATTATGATTTCACACTCATAACTTAAAGTTTCTTGGTAGTCCAATCATCAGATGAGAAGTGGTTGAGATGTCAAAAACCAGTCGTGAAATGTAAAAATCAAATGTTTTAGCGTTTATATGCAGCGTTTTTCACGCGATGGGAAATGTAAAGCTAAAAAATTGTTTTTTTTTAAACGTGCCTTGTTTAACGTTTATGTGACGTGGATTGTATTCACGTGATGTAATGTCATGACGTTAAATTTGTATTTAAAAAACATTATAATCAAACAAACTTGCATTGGTTTAATGCACGCGGTGTTCAGATGAATTTTTTTTTTTTTTTTATAAATAAATAAAAGGAGAGCGAAAATTCAGGGATCAATTAGGGTCAGGTGGTAAGTGACACAGTAAAAATTTGTTTAAATGCCTACATTTCGAAACGAGTTCACTTTTCTTCTAAGCAAAGATCGCAACGTTGTCTGCCTTTCAGCAAAACCGTGATAACGAATATGGGTAAAATATTTTTCCAATTAAGGAAAAAACACCTAGACAAATCGCCTACATTAAACAAACTATTTAACAAAAACAATCTCAAAATAAGTTATTGCTGCATGAACATTATCGATAAACACAACTTTAAAATATTAAATCGTAATAACAACAACCAGATTAATAGATGCAACTGTCGCCTTAAAAATGAATGCCCATTAAGTGGCAATTGTTTGGCTAACAACATCATTACAAAAGCACAATCAAGGAAAATGTAAATAACAACGAGGAAAAAACATACATTGGTGCCACTGAAAACAATTGGAAAAGTAGGTGGTATAACCACAATTTAAGTTTCAACAACAAAAGATATGAAAACAGTACACCCTTATCAAAATATATATGCAGATCAAGGAAAAAACGGACAGAACACCTACAGTAAAAATGGAAATAATAAAAAAAGCCCAGGCATACAAAGGTGGACAACGTTGCGATCTTTGCTTGGAAGAAAGTTGTGCATACTACAAAATGCAAGCAATAACTTGTTAAATAAGAGAAGTGAACTCGTTTCGAAATGTAGGCATTAAACAAATTTTTACTGTGTCACTTACCACCTGACCCTAATTGATCCCTGAATTTTCACTCTCCTTTTATTTATTTATTAAAAAAAAACAAAAAAAAACAAAAAAATTCATCTGAACACCGCGTGCATTAACACCAATGCAAGTTTGTTTGATTATAATGTTTTTTTAATAACAATTTAACTCATGACATTACATCACGTGAATACAATCAACGTCACATTAACGTTAAACAAGCCACAGTTTAAAAAAACAATTTTTAGCTTTACATTTCCCATCGCGTGAAAACGCTGCATATAAACGCTAAAAAATTTGATTTTACCATTTCACGACTGGTTTTTGACATCTCAACCACTTCTCATCTGATGATTGACTACCCAAGAAACTTGAAGTTATGAGTGTGAAATCATAATATCACCATTAATAATATATAATATATATATATATATATATTTATATATATATATATATATATAAAACCCTTTTTTATCATATATGTGCTAAAAGGCGTGTCTGTCTTAGTGTCCTGTGTATGACAATTAAACTGCATCTAATTATGATATTCAAATTTTGGAACTCTGCTGAGGGTAGAGTACCCCTTCATTGCCATTACTCCCATGTGCACTCGGATCCGGAGTGGTAGTACCTCTTAGGGTCCCAGCTATGGGTTAAATAGGAAACAAAGTTTTTAAATATGTGTTAAAAATTGAGTTAAAAAAATTGAATACATCATTATCAACATTACTCCCTGGTCCACTCTGACTGGAGTGGTAGTACCTGTTAGTGTCCTGTCTATGGGTTAAATAGAAAAAATGAGTTTAAAAATGTGCTTAAAGTTTGAGTTTACAAAAGAAATTGAGTATCCATCAAGAATTAACAAAACAAATCGTCTTCGGCATAAAATAACCCAATGGGTTGACATGCCGTAAAACCCAACCAACTTCAGCATAAAATAACCCAACAGTCGTTGAAATACCAAATCAAATCAAATCAAACACCAACCTACGTCTATCTTGTTTAAAATACATGAACTTAGTTTTATCTTAGTTCACATAGAGGCCAATGACTCTTGCGCCTTAATTGGATCTACATTTATTTCCATAACATTTAATTTTATAGTTTTTCCTTACACTTTTTCGTTCGTTTTTGTTTTGTCTTATTGTATTTCCGCTCACGTAGATTAATGCTTTATTCCTGACATATTTTATTTAGCATTTTTCATTTTCTTTTTTCTCATTCTCTTCCTATTATCTTTCTCGTTTACAGGCATGTAAAATATCTAATTATGTTTTATTTGAAAACTCATTACATCCTACCATATGCAATGGTGGAAATTGCTTGCTTCTTCATACCTATTTTTCACATTTTATTGAAATTACCTCTTAAATATAGCAATTCTTTCTTTCTCAGGATATATATATATATATTTTAACCCCCCCCACACACACACATCCGACTTCCTTCTCTTCTCTTTATATAAAAAAATTATTTTGACGCACAATGACACCTCTCCCCCTACCTCTTACAAATGCACAAATACACACACACACGCACACAACCTTAAGGTTTATTTCCGCTGTCGTTTATCGCAAAAGATTTACACACACACACACACACATTCACACACCTAAAAAATGCACAATGTTACCTTTCGATACACACACTTACACCGTCCCATACCCACGCCCTAAAATAGAATATTTGACGTCACATTTCAAACCGTCTTTGCTTTTTTCAAACCTCAAAATTTTTTTAAACAAGATGAATAACAAGGACTACCACCCGCTTTTCTCGTTATTCTGTGATAAAAAAAATTCTTATCACCTTCCAAATATCAACAAATGCTCTGAAGATGATCTTATTAATGGATCGAAACACTGCAGCGTCGGCCAATAAACTCACCACTTAACCCATTTAAACCTGTGTTTTTTCATTTTTCTGAATATACTACATATATATATATATATATATATATATATATATATATATATGTGTGTGTGTGTGTGTGTGTGTGTGTGTGTGTGTGTGTGTGTGTTTAAAAGGAATGACTTACTGGTAAAAATATTAAGTTGGTCTCAATATTTGATTGGTGTAAGTGTTACACGGATAAGTCAGCATTAAAACAAATATAAAGTGATCAATACGTACGTAGAGTGGATTTTTTATTATAGCATGTACAGAAATAAGCTACTCGAGTTTCCCCATAAGGATCTTCAGGGTTAAATCCACTGAATTAATGAAGATATTGATTAATTAAAGCTAACTGCCAGAGTTCATGTTGTAATTATGAACATGAACTCCCACAGTTAGCTGTAATTAAGCAATATCTTGATTAATTTAGTGGATTTAACTCTGAAGATCCTTATAGTGAAACTCGAGTAACTTATCTGTGTACACACTAATATATATATATAATATATATATATATATATATATATATATATATATAAGGAAAGAGGTTTGGAATAAATCCGACAGAATGTGGTAGAGATATGAGGAACACAAGGACAAAACTTAGAACAAACGTATGTAGGATATATTTCGCTAGAGCTTTGAGCTCGGCATCATCAGTTGCTTTTTAAAGATATATATATATATATATATATATATATAATATATATATATATATATATATATATATGCACCCTCCGTGTTCAAGTATTTAAGTATTAATGTAATAAAATATTATATCAAATTAGAAAGGCAAATGAAACTAAATAAAAATGCAGATAAAAAGATTTGAAACAGAGGGATGTATACTCTAAAAATAGAGTAACTAAAAATTCTTCTTCCATCACTCCTGTTTTTCATTGCTAAATTTTTCGTGGTTTAACTATTTAGTTAAAATAGGAAGGAAACGGTATTTCTTTTTGTTTATGGAATTCTTTAAAAAAATTATCCCCAAGATTTTTGCTAATATTCATTAAAATAAAACCAAAGAATTAGAAATCAATAATACCAAGCACATATTTAATAAAATAAAAGTTTTAATATCACTATGTAAATTAGCCTTCCTGTTCACACTGTAAACCGCTATTTTGTTGTATATATAAATACAATTGCATGTTATTAGTATGTAGATATGGTCAAAATTATTAATAATGTAAAACAAGTTTATTATTAATTGAGGTTTAACTAAAAGTAAAATCATGGAGAATGTGGCGTAAATAACTAAGGGAATTGTGACTTGAGTAGTGATATAGTTTAGATTACAGAAAAACATTCTCCATTATAACAATATATATATATATATATATATACTCGCAAAATCGATATTTAGAAGAAAGAAGAGCCTATTTAAATAATATATGCGTCATTTTGCTTTTAACTATTTTTTCTAAATTATCAAATGAGACCAACAATAATTATCTTTAATAACTTTACGTAATGAAATTTAGATAACTCAATTTTAAAAGCAGCATTTTATATATTATCGCCACAATCGTAATATTCATAATTTCTTACGAGACACTGAATATAAATAGATTGTTGAATTATTTCATTTTTTGTTAATGATATACAACATTCCAAGAAGAGGCCGGTTTAGTTCAGTCGGTATAGCACTGGTCAAGGAATCACAAGGTTCGGGGTTTTCTAACAGCCTTTGTCAACTCAGTGCATGAATAGCACAGCTTGGGTAATCTTACCTGTGTGAAAAATTGATATGACGTAGGTGTGGTGTCAATAAATAAACCAGATATGTAAATTTTGTCCATTAGAAAATCGAACATGAAAAGGCAAAGGTAGCTGAAATAAATTTATATCTGATATTTTATGGTTTTCACATATTTGTTTATTCATTATATACTCGGAATATGTAAAAAAAACTACACATGCACGCACACACACACACACACACCGTCGCATGCGACATGACGTCATTATAACTGTCTTTCTTGACCACGTTTGAACACTCTCTTCACGTGATTTTTAAAAAATTCTTTTTTCGAACATTTCAAAAATTCTCCGCGTTCCAACGAATTTTATTTTAAAAAATAAGGATTTACTCTGAGGAAGGTCGATATTTCTTTATGTGCGGAACATTTCTACATTTTTTCTATTATTATTATTTCATTTCATTTTGTTATTTAAAAATAATAATAGATTGAATAATGTACACATGGACCGAAACACGTGTAAGTAAAATTAATTAAAATATTCTATTTCCTCCATTCTATACTTTCTTTCCTTTATTTCTCTTTTCAACATACCGTCGTATTCACTTCCATTTTCATTTTACACACACACACACACACACACACACACATATATATATATATATATATATATATATATATATATATATATATATGAATTTAACATTTTTAGAAAAAACAAAAGGTGTTAATAGTTTGCTGACAGAATCTGTTTCGACCTTTTTAATAGAGCGGTCTTCATCAAGAGCAAAATATAAAGGAAAGACGAAAAAAATAAACGTTAGAGGGACGGGTACAAACGAACGCTGGTTTTCGATGCTGGAATTTTTTTTTTAAATGCGTATTCTGTGTTAAAAATAAAATAAATAAAGACGGGTGTGTGTGTGTGTGCGTGCATGTGTACAAGTGCGAATCGTATCATTGTTTGTTTCCGTGACAGGATTCAACTAAAATTGGTAACTCAAACATACATATAAATATCCGGAGATGAAAAAAAGATGTAAAAAAGGCTAATATGATCTACAACACTACGGATTTGTCAACAATACAAATTCTTTGAAACTTTACATCTTTCTTCAATTGTGCTGTGGACTTTTAACCTACTTTTTGTAGCTGGAATGCTTCATGAACATTTTTGATACTTATTATACACTTTTTTTATATATTTTTACATCAAACTCTTTTGAGTTTTTACTATGGATTATAATGCTTCTGTTTTTAAAAATAAAACTTATTTTATTTTTAACACAGAATGTGCATTTAAAAAAACAAATTCCAGCATCGAAAACTAGCGTTCGTTTGTACCCCTCCCTCTAACGGTTATTTTTTCCGTCTTTCCTTTATATTTTGCTCTTGATGTAGACCGCTCTATTAAAAAGGTCGAAACAGATTCTGTCAGCAAACTATTGACATCTTTTGTTTTTTTCTAAAAATGTTAAATTCATACTGTCGGGTTAACTTCCATTTACTTCATATATATATATATATATATATATATATATATATATATATATATATATATGTGTGTGTGTGTGTGTGTGTGTGTATTTATTTGACATTTGAGTTGTGGTAGCATGGACATGGAGTCAAAACCTGGTTACGTACAGACTCTTGCCTAGCAGTCTTCAGACAAAGATTTGGTCTGAAAGATTGCATAAGCGAGAAACAGTCAGTATAACGGTGTTGACAACATGTCCACACCACCTTAACTAAAATATAAACTCTCTATTTATGATAGAGAGCACTGTCTTCGTGAAAATACATCACCTATATTATCTACAGTTAGCTCAGTCGGTAGAGCGTTCGGTTAGGAACCACAACGTTCTGGGTTCGATACCGGCCCTTGACAACTCGGCGTATGAGTAGCACAGGGATCTGTGCGGTAAAGTAAGGAGCTGATGGTAGGTGTGGCGCTCCAACTCAGACACCAAAGCAATCTCCTTGGTCTAGCGATAGTGAAAATTGGATAGATTCCCTCGCTGTTTGGCTGATATCGACTTTAGGCCCTCCCGACGACTTTACTTACTTACTTACTATATATATATATATATATATATATATATATATATATATATATATATATATATAATATACCAAGCATGTTGGTAGATCCTTGCGGAGAGAAAAAACCCAGCAGAGAGTTTGATTGTAAAAATAGACTACCAAACATCAACCAGGAAGAAAAAAAATTTTGAAAGAAAGAAAGGACCAAGATATTCGTACCAACAAAAAATAATCTATTGGCACAGTATTTGGCCAAAAGAAAAAACAATTTATATGTATATATATGTATATAAGATATATATATATTCATATAACCGCTAGGAGAAGCTAATATGTAAAAAGTGCTCGATACATAAGTAGAGCCAAGTAATAAAGATAATCTAATGAGTCAGACGAACCTACTATTAGTTTCGCATAAAGCTCTTCAGGGCTAAAGTCAGATTTTAGCCCTGAAGAGCTTTATGCGAAACTAATAGTAGGTTCGTCTGACTCATTAGATTATCTTTATATATATATATATATATATATATATATATATATATATCCTGTTATATTTTATTTCAACCAGTTTGTTACATTTTCTTTCTTTGAAAGTTAAATATTTCTCTGTATATAATCTAATTTATTGATTATTATACATTGAGCTCTTTTTAGAGATTTATAAAAATCCTTATTATATATATGTATATATGTTTGCACCTACAAGAGCATACACTATGGCTTTACAGTGAGATTTCGAAGATCCCATATAGAATCATCCCTTACGAATCTTTTGGATTACCTTACACACACACACACACACACACACACACACACACACACACACATATATATATATATATATATATATATATATATATATATTTCACTCACCATGCTTTACACTAAATCCCAAATAATATATATTATAGACATTTATATATACATAACATATATATTAATATAATCTATACACTCTGGGAACCGGACTCACCATATATATATATATATATATATATATATATATATATATATATTATATATATTATAAATTAATATTTATATTTTTGCTTGAAGGCAATTACAATGCGCATATCGCATAAATTCGATAGTTATAGAAGATAATAATGACAAGTGAATTTCGCTAGAATTACACCGAGTAATTCTTTGCGAAATTCACTTGTTATTATTATCTTCTATAACTATCGAATTAATGCGATATGCGCATTGTAATTGCCTTCAAGCAAAAATATAAATATTAATATATACTTTATCCAACAATGCTTCTAAAAAATAAACAAACATCCAAAAAATCTTATATATATATATATATATATATATATATATATATATATATATAAGCACTCGGGAAATTAGTATGCAAAATATCATGAATATTTATATATATATATATATATATATATAATATATATATATATATATGTGTGTGTGTGTGTGTGTGTGTGTGTGTGTGTATAGAGAGAGGTGGAGAAGAGAAAGGGGAGAAAGAGATAGGGAGACAGACCGAAAGAAAAAGTATAGAAATTCAGCTTTTAAACTAGTAATAGTTAATTTATATTTTGTCTAATTGACAGTTAAGACTGACACTACTCATCTCTCAAAGTACTTTCCGGTTGTACAGAGAAATGCTATATTCCCCGTGGAATTATCCGTCATATTATTTTGGCTGTCCGGTATTTTCTTCGAATTTGATGAGAAGAAGAAGTTCCCATTCTCATTAGTGTCATAGAAGAGACTTCAATCTTGGCAGGATGTTAATGGAAGAGATAACCTTCACAGGTCAACTGGTGACGTCGCAACGAGTGCTCGCTTAGGGCTACTATATTCGACTTCAAATTATATAAGTCTTCTCAAACATTCCTTATGTCTTGCCATTTCGCTCTTACAGCGATATATATATATATATATATATATATATATATATATATATATATATATATATATATATAAAAATAAAGATTTTTAAAAAAATCGTTTTTATAGTGAGTTAGAAGCATTAATTAAAATGTAATAATATATTTTTGAAGGCGAAATAATGCAAATTTATGTTTAAAAAATTATTTATTTAATTAAAAAAATTTTTTTTTTGTTCCCTTAATATTTTCAGGCTATGCCCATCTTCAGAGAGTTGAAATTTTTTTTTTTTTTAAATTTCATCTGTATTTGTTAAACTCAACTGTGATGTTAATCCGTTGAATGTTTTAATGTAAATGCAAACGTTCGGCAAAGATTGAAAGTTCTGCTCGGCAAAGATAGTGAAACTCCGTTAGATCCCGTGCGGCGTCATGTTTGCCGAGAAGAACTTTCAATCTTTGCCGAACGTTTGCATTTACATTAAAACATTCAACGAGTTTAACAAATGCAGATGAAATTTTAAAAGAAAAACTTTTTTCAACTCTCTGAAGATAGGCATAGTCTGAAAATATTAAGGGAACAAAAAAAAAAGGAAAAAAAAAATTAAATAAATATGTTTTTAAACATAAATTTGCATTATTTCGCCTTCAAAAAAAAAAAAAAAAAATATATATATATATATATATATATATATATATATATATATATATATATATATATATATATATCAGCTGATGAGAGCCAAATGTCAAGACCTGAGAAATGTGAGAATATATATATATATATATATATATATGAAAGGTAAAATGGATATTGAATCCGACAATATGTGTAGAAGGTTTTGTAGAAAAAACAACAAGATGTTTAAAGTTTTGCTGACAGAAATCTGTTTCGACATTATGAAGATGTCTTTATCAAAGCAACATTGTAAACGGAAAAACGAAATAAATATATCATTAATCACGAGGCACAGAACGCTCTCGATCAGTACCGGAATTTAAAAAAATTTTTTTTTTTAATGCGTATTTATTGTTAAAAATAAAATAAATTTTTATTTTAAAAATTATAAGCATTTTTATCATTAAAAAAGCTCAAAACACTTTTACTGCAAACTCTTTTGAGCTTTTTCAATGATAAAAATGGTTATAATTTTTTTTAAATAAAATTTATTTTATAATAAAATAATTATTAATAATAAAACATTTTGGTCGTGTTGATGGGCAGGCAAGGTTAGGTAGGGTACAAACTTTGGACAAATGTGTTTTAAAATTATTCGTATTCTATAGGATTGTGTACAACAAAAAATCTTGAGAAACAGCAAGACCAACAATCTATATATCAATACTTGTGTTCCTTAATTGTACGTTATCATCTGGCAACACCACCTGATTAAAAATAAGACATTCCAAATCGTCCAAGATGAAACGCAAAAATGTAAATCGGAATTATCTTGTGTTGCTTATCAACCGAATTCTTAATTCTCATGAGTGTCGTCACCTCAGCTAAATAATGGACCGTTCCGTTTTTATCTAAAGAAAAGGAGATGCTATAAATGAAAATATAATGAAAATATAATAAGAAAGAAAGAAAGAAAGAAAGAAAGAAAGAACCTTGTGGTTCCTAGTCGGACGCTTTACCGACTGAGCTAGCAATTTCCTAACTTCTCAGTATACATTATCCCAAAACGGTTTGACCGGCCATTAAAATCAACCGATCAATCGATCAGTCTATAACGGCTTGATAAAACTGAAATTCTTTCAAATCTCAAATATTCCTGGCTCTGTCTAACATTATTTGAATACACTCAATCTGTATTCAGTCTTGTTTTAAAACGTCTATCTTTTAACAAGTCGATGCCTACGGCTGAAATCTTGTTTCAGTCAGCCCCCAGGGAAATATATTCACTTCAGGCTAACGACCAACTTCACTAAAAGCCAGTGCGCGTCTGCATAGACAATCACGGATAATTGTACTTTGGGCGAACTTAGAATACGATACACTTAAATAAATTCACCCTCAAGAACATTTTGCGTACTTTTTCAAGAAGTTCCAATCAAGAAAAGAAAATTTGACATTAAAACATTTTTACCTCATTAAACGGAACAAT
>CM042150.1:28274572-28277072 GCA_023376005.1 Doryteuthis pealeii | reverse complement strand
AAATTGAGAGGACAGAGAAAGAGAAAGGGTGAGATAAAAAAAATAATAGAGCGGGAGGGAGTAAAAAGTGTTATGTTTTTAACATACAGAAAAAAAAATACGGAAGACTGAAATGATAATGCAAGACCAAGTTGTTGTAAAATTAACAAGGTTTTATTTAACACAGGTTGGAGAATGCTTATCCCCACAAGCGACTAAACCAGTTCAAATGTTGTTTCCAAACATAAACAAATGCCAACCCACAAGTAACATATCGGAAACCCCACTTCCGACTTTGACATAGGAAAGGGAAGCAACTCTATTTTTGTTAAGTCTTTTTTTGTCAGGTCTTCCTAACAAAAAGTGTGAGAGATAAGGATACGGTAAGAGAACAAAGACAGGATAAAGAGAATGAGATAAGAAGAATCCTTGAACTTAAAAAAAAAATGCCTATTATTTATAATTAACTAGAAGCAGCTACCCGGCGTTTCCTGAGCAGTGGCAAGATATGTAAAAAAAGTCTTGCAGATCCATTATTACTGAATCACGAGTTGGATCCTCGAAGTATGCCCCATTAAAATCCCTATGTATAAAAGACCTTGCGTTGATCCAGCTGCTCTGAAAAGAACAATCCATGTCCATTATATAAAATATCAAATCCAAAGAAAAGTTTATGCTTCAATCATTTAAATTCCATTTTTTTAAATTATCTTCCCTAATATAAATCAAAACTTCGCTATTTTTGCTCAAAAAACAAGATCTTGTGATAGTCAATGTGTATATATATTTACTTGGTCGTTAATTGTTTTATTTTCATAGTTTCCTCCGGACATACATACACACAAACTGCACTTTATATATATATAGATTACTTAAAAATATAATTATTAGTATTAGATAGGAGTACTTGAAACCATACAACTGCGTGTAAATAAATTATTATCAAATAGAAATAAGTACTTGAGACCATATAATCATTAGTATTGGGTAAGAATACTTGAAACCATAAAACAAATGACTATTATTTACAAATAATTTCTTAAAACCATATAATTGTATTAGATTGCATTGCTTGAAACCATAGAACTGTTGGAATTTTTTTATATATAAGTTGTGCTACAACACACCATTTAAATTTATAGACTGTGCGAGGTCACGTGGTTTAATCCTCAGCCAATCAACAGCCCTAATGCGTGGCTGGTTGACTACTTTATCACTGATACTGAGAGACATGCATTTGCAATACTGAGGAGCACCAAGGAATAACCAAAGAATTCTTTTCCAAGGATTTCCGCTGGACAAGAGCTCTTGCTTGGAGCCTAAAGGATGGTCCATAAAATCGTAACCTATTGATATAAAATATCAATCTATTAGGGATTAAATTAAAAAGGGGTCAATATTGACAAGTATATATAATATTAGCTGCCTATCATTTTTAGTTCTCCTTGGGAAGGTTTACCTTGAACACCGAAACCGTGGTAGAGAGAAAAAATTTCTGCAACTATAAATGCTCTATATTTTACGAGCCCTTTTGGATTAACTACTTATGCTACTGCAATGAAAACGTGGTAGTGACTTTTTAATGAATATATATATATATATATATATATATATATATATATATATATATTCATTGGTGTGGTACCAAGTTTCTTGGTACAAGGTGATTCTAGGCTGGTCCTATTCCCTACCAGTAGTTTGTTGTAGAGTTCAGGTTCCGTATGAGAGCTCAATGATTAATTATTGTAAACAGAGCAAAGTTATTTGTGAATAAAAAGGCCTTAAATACCATGGGTATCGTGGTTATGGACAATTTCCACTCGTGGGTATCTAGGGCCCACGGAGCTTCTTCAGACCACTATGTCTTTTATTTAGACAGGCACATGGCCAAATTCATTTTACATTCATACATTTCTCCCCGCGCCCAGGGGCGATATTATTGTATTTTTTCTTTTCGAGTGTCTTTTTGATTATTGGAGTTTTTTTTCTTTCAGTTTACTTGGCTGGTGGTGTTTTTGTCTGTCTATGTCTGGTGGTTAATTCCTTAGTTGAATTCTTTATCAATGACCCATAGAGGTCTACTCTTTTTATCTGTCCTATTTTGACCCTGATGCCCTTCCTCTCTAAGTACGTCAAGTGAGGTACGGGAAATATATACCTTCTCTCTCAGTGGGTGGGGGTTTCTAAGTTTACTCTATTAGTGGCTTAAATCTATTTCACTATTTGTTTATTATCAGTCTTCTAAATTGTTTTAAGCCTTAAATCTTCATAATTTTATTTGCGTATCTGAGTGTGTCTTAGGTTTAAATATTAAATGTAAGTTCTTCCATACTCAGCTAATCTTATCTTATATTATTACATAATCTATGCGGTTGCATAAGATTATTGTCAATCCCCTGTATTTCTAAAGGGATGGCCTTTTTCATATCACGGGCGGGACTTTCCATGGAATATTACAGAAAGCCCGCGAAATACGTGAAGTCACGTGGGACCTGGTTGGGTCCTCAGTTTCAGTTTGGAT
>CM042150.1:28257072-28269572 GCA_023376005.1 Doryteuthis pealeii | reverse complement strand
TGTTAATGGATTTCTTCTGAGATTTATCCCCGAGATTTTTGCTCATATTCATTAAGATAAAAACAAACAATTAGAAATCAATAATACTAAGCACATATTTATTAAAATCAAATTTTTAATATCAATATACAAATTAGCCTTCCCGTTCACACTCTAAACCCTTATATTGTTGTATATATAAATACAATTGCATCTTAATTATATATAGAAATTGCCATTAGTATTAATAATGTAAAATAATTTTAGTAATAATTAGGGTTTAAATAAAAATGAAATCATGGAGAATGTGACGTAAATAACTAAGGGAATTGTGACTTGAGTAGTAATATAGTTTTGGTTACATACAGAAAAACACAATCTCCATTATTATAAAATATGTTCAACATATCACTTTCTCCCCAAAAACATTTCTTTAAATAAAATTGCAGCCTTGTGTCACATCCAACCCGTTGCAAACGAGTTGCTTGGCTGGTTGGTCGGTTGGACGGATTTTAAGGCGTGTCAACCCTTGTTGAGTTATCTTTAGCCGAAGATGTTTTGTTATATTCATCCTTTATGAGCACTTAACGTATTTTTTAAAACTCATTTTTTTTTCAAACGCAAATAAGTTGTCTAAACTCCTGCCTTGAACTCCCCAGAGCATCCCGTTGTGGTAAAATTGTTAGCAAACTAGTCTCGCAGATCCATTACTACGGAATAGCGAGTTCGATTCTCGTCGGATGCAAAATGCTTGCGACATGATGCTGATGTTGATGATTGCAACATAATGATGATGGTGATGATTATGATGATGACTGTAATTCAATTTAAATACCAAAATTGCAAAAGAATTCTGATTAAAAAAAAAAACAGCCAACCAATCGGGGCTTAGAATAAACCGACTCTCGTCCCTTGCAGAAGAGCAAGACCCCTCACCATAGCAGGAGGGTTCAGCGTATTTACCTAACCTGTTCACCACGAGTAGGATGTGATACAAGGTCACAAATATGGGCCATCCAACGAGGATCGATCTCGCAATTCAGTAGTAATGCATCCACGAGACTAGCCTGTTAACAATTATATCCCAATGAGACCCCTAGGATAAGCACGCCAATCGCAGAGTTGTCTTTCTCCTAGTTGGATAACCTGACAAAGAAATTCATTACTATCAGATTTTTGAATATGTAAAAGTAAAAAGTAAAGTCGTCGCGGTGGCCAATAGTCGGCATCAGACCAAAAGCGAGAGAGTCTATCCACTTTTAACTAGCACTAGACCAAGGAGATTATTTTAGCGTCTGAAGTGGAGCGCCACACTTATCATCAGCTCCTTACTTTTCCGCACAGAGCCCTGTGCTACTCATACGCTGAGTTGGCCCTATATATGAATATATTGAATGTGTAAAACCATGTTATACAGCGTGAAATATTATATTTACTAGTAAAAAAATAAAACGACCTCCGGGCGGTGTAAATATTAATTTTTGAAAGATGTTGCCTGAGGGAAGGGGTTAAAAGTTCAATGTCAGAGGGTTTGTAAGTAAGTAAAATCATCAAATGTATTAAAAGAGTAAAAACAAAAAAAAAACAAAAAAAAAACAATAAAACAATTTGAAATGGAAACTTAGTTCTGTCCCCCTCAAATAAGATTTTGCTCGCATCTAATAATTATACATTAAATAATTATTTTGGATATTTTACACATAAATGTTACACAAAATTGTAGTTTTTTTGTTATTCATAAATTTCTAGTTAACTTCTTCTAACTGAAAAAAAAAAGGGTGAGAGTAAAAGATAATTCAAAAAAGAAATTAATAAATATATAATAAAGCATTTATAAAAACTTGTTCTAAAAACATTGTGAACCGTTTAATGTTGCATACTCAAATTCTGCGTATTAATGATTTTGAATATAAATTAAATCTTCATTGATTAACTTGCAAATTCAAGGATTTGTAAGGTAAGCAGTGATGAAGTTTCGGTTACAGACAGAAAGATAACGAATCTCCATTATCTGTAGATTTCAAAATAGTATGTAATGATTAAAACAACAATGCCGGTGCTCGTTTGAATAATTCATGAGATATTAATGATATTGTATTTAGGTTCAAACCTAGGTTGAGATTTTTGGCGTTTAAAATGGTACTAATGCCTTCGAGAAAACTCTTAATCCATTTAAACTTCCTAAGTTATGGGTATATGAAAATCTGACTGACAAAAATTGCTAAAAACAACATTCGTCTGTTCTTCTTTTCTTTCCTTTCGTTTTTCTTACCTTTTGTTTTTCTTTTGTTTGTTTTTTCTTCTACTTTTCTTTTTTTTTTTTTGCATGCCCATGTCAATCGTCCAACAGAAAAACGTGCCCTTGGCTAGTAATGTCAGCCTTGGGCATAAGTAAATGTCAGATATAACGGAAAATTATAAATTATCGACAAACAGACAGAGAATTTTATACGTAACCTGCAAAAGTTGATGTGTGTGTCCATTAATGATAAACGTGTCTAATTTTGATTGGTTGATTGGGAACGACGGATCTTTTCTTAAAAAACAGCAACAATTTTTTTTTTTGGGGGGGAGGGCATTTGCATTCGCCATTTACAGACCGCGCAAAAATACAGGCAAAAAGTATCGTCTCTTTATACGACTGAGATGTGATCCTGTATTTGTCACGGGACCCAATGTGATAGTATCCTGGGACGCGGATACCAAATGGGGCCTATAAGTGCGTGTCGCGCTGCGGGTCACTTATAGGCTGGGGAACCTGCTTGTTCAGACTTCCTGTGCCCACGCTGTTTTGTTTGATTCACAGGAAAGTTGAAGAAGAGCTGGTTCGGACTTTCTCGGTTCGGGCTGTCTCTGAAAATGACCAAATTCACTAATGCTGTCGACAATCGCAATGACTAAGAAACGCTTATTATCAATACAACAATAACTTTATTAATTATACAGTGATCAACATCATGTACAACAACACAGGGTGTCAATGTCGAGGTCGAAGTTTTGTGAACTGACTAGCGATATACAGCTAACTGGCGATATATAGCTAATTACTTCTGGGTTCTGATATGGTCAAGTCAGGACTTTGCATAGCAAGGTAGCAGGAAGCAGCGGCAAAGACGGCTTCAAGGGCTCTGAGACGCAGCTTTCGATCTGATCTGTTTTCCTTTCGGGTCTTCTTTTATGGGTTCCAGACCCCTGAACATATGGTTCCAATTGGCCAGCCAATAGAAACGCCGGACCAACGGCCTTACAGTGCAAACATCAGGGAGTAGTACAAAAGCCCCCCACCCAGGTCGCGTCTGATTGGACGGCCAATCAAAATCATGCCCCTGGGTTGCACATCTTGGAGAGGGCAACAAAAACTCAACCCGTGTTTTCTGTGATTGGTGAATCATTCGATAATATGTTTATTATTGTGTAAATGGTCTTGTGCCAGACTTTCTTGTGATTTTCCACAGCATTTTCCATTAGAGTTAGCACTGGCGTGACCTGATCCAAAATAAGTTATTGTTTTATTTATCAAATCAAAATTTAAGACTAACCTTTTCAACTTCCTTTGCTGAGTAATTTTTTGTCCTTCGTTGACGCAAACTTTTGATTTGAACTTTGAAGGAACCCAGTATAAGGACTGTGTGTCCCCAGGTGCGATTTTTAATATTATTATTATTATTATTGTTTTTTTTTCTTTTTGTTTTACACTTCCTTACAAAGGATTATAACTTTAACTTTTAGTAAATCATCCTAATTATTCTTAAGTATCTAATTTAATATCGCCAGTCAATCTATAGCATTATTATAGTGTTATAGAGACGACCAACGGATTTTTTTTTAATGTGCAGTTGATTGGTTAATTGACTGATTAAATCCATCGGCATGTCAACCCGTTTTGGGTTATTTTATCCTTAGAGGTAATAAAACCCCTTTTATTGGGCGTTTATATTTACATTTTCTGTAGTTATTTAAGTCGTTTTTTTTTTGTTTTGTACACAATCCTTTGTAAACATTTATTGCTTCAAGTGTTCTTAATAAAGATTATTTACAGGGTAAAGAGGAATAATGACTGAAGGAAAAAATGACATCAAATATGCCAGTTAGTGCAGCTGAGTATACATTTCTAAATAATGTAAAAAGTGATTCCAAAAACATCCTTATAGACATGTGGCGAATTTTTCCAGAGTGGGGATAAAGGTAAAAGTATATATAAAAATGGGTTACGTAATGCCCAACCCTTATTTGTAGAACAGCTGTGATACTATTTAACCCACATCTTGGGGGATGAACCGGTTCATATCTTTCCCATGTTCGGCTGTGGTAATTATGAACTTTTGCTTAGTAAATTAAGTCCCAGAAAAAACAGAACCCACAAATTTTGTAATAAAACTGTTAATTTTAACTAGGGGGTTTAGGGTTAGGGTTTGCTTTTTCTTTTTTCTGGGTTACCCTGTACAGGGTGACCCAGAAAAAAACAGAACCCAAATTATTTATTTATTTTCCCATTAAACTAACCCTAAACCCTAACCCCAAACCCCCTTAGCTAAAATTAACAGTTTTATTACAAAGTTTGTGGGTTCTGTTTTTTCCTGGACACCATAATTTACTAAACACAAGTTCATAATTACCTAAGCTGATATAGACAATAGGTCGCTCCGCTAACTCTACTTTTTACTATATAGACGTTGCCAAATTTATCTATTTCACAAGTTTTTTTTCTTTCTAAGGACTATATTCTATATATGAGAAAATTTATCATCTCTCCATATAAATCACAAGAAAGAAAGAAAAACAGTGAGGGAAATTGGTAAGTTCGGCAAAGTTTATATATTAAAAAGTAAAGGCATATTGTTCGGAATCACTTTAATATTTTACCTTGCTTATAATCGCAATATAATTGATGATTTGTTATTCAATACCAAGACCTTTGGAAATCGGTAGGAGAATCGATCTGATACACTGTCAGTCAGCATTTCTCATTGGAATTTAAAGTCTATAGGCATACGCCCTGTCGGTGGGGCGTTAGAATGCACCGACTGCGCCTCTGCAGAGGGCTAAGACTCCCTCAAATGGGACACCCTGTTGGCCATGGGTGGCGACCCGTGATGCTTAAAAATGGAGTCTTGGTGAATGAGTAGTCCATGACCTGCAACACTCCACTTAGACTCTTACTTAGGCTAGACGGTCGGTCGGAGAGGCCCACTCCAATCAATCGGCTAGTCACATCAAGCCCTAGAACCTATATGATTGCCCCAGCCCAGCTCTTATAGCAAGCCCCAACACTTGTTATCATATAGGTGAAAGAAGGCGGTGACTGAGGGTCTACATGTCCTGGGAATTACGTTAAACTCTATCTGATGGTGAGGTTCCAATTTTGGAAGTTTGGGAAATGTGGAGCACCCCTTCATCACCATTGCTCCCTATGTCCACTCTGACCTGGAGTGGTAGTACGTGTTAGGGTCCGATCTATTGTTTAAATAGAAAAATGCATTTATAAAAATTGAGTATCCATTAAGAATTAATTTATTTCAAAACATTATCAGCATTAAATGACCCACTGAGGTTGATGTGCCATAAAACAAACCAAACCAAATCTATAGGCATATTTTTCGGAATCACTTTAATGTTTACACTGTTTATAATCGCAATGTAATTGCTGAGTTGTTATTCAATGCCAAGACCTTTGGAAATCGGTAGGAAAAAAGATCTGATACAGTGTCAATCAGTATTCCTCGTTGGCATTTAAAGTCTCAGTATGTGGTAAAGAAGAGCTGAGTGTCCCATTGTCTGACGACCGGAACTGATAGACGTCCTAGATCTGCTGGACACTGGGAGATAACAAAGGCTCTATAATGACCGAATGGCGGCGGGGTATGGTCAGATGGTAAGAGAGGAAAACGTTCTCTTGTTGTCCGGACCCATGAATATCGTGCCGAGAAAGACAAACATTACTGGGCAAAATTGTCAACGAGAACACAGCTTTAATAATACTTGGCTAAAAATGGCTGGATGTTCGATTATCGCCATATGTCTGTATTCATCCATTGCTGGGATAGAAAAGGCGATTAAATAAAAGAGGAAGAATTACAACCATATATTTTTAAAAAATGGTGTCTAGTTTTTAACCTCGATATCAAACAGGGTTTCATAATGACATGGTCACTTCAGAACGATCATATATATCCAGCTATGGAGGCGCATGGTCTAATGGTTAGAGTCGTAGGAAATGGACTCGTCGACCCGAGTTCAATTCCTCGACAAAGCTGTTTGCATTTCACATGACGTTAATACCCTTGGGAAAGGTATGAATCCTACTCTCCTTCGGGTAGACTCGGCTCTTTAAACATGGCTAGGTAACCAGTCTAGGAGAATGGAAACTCTGAATTCAAACCTGTTAAACTCCGCTTAAGAAATTTATATTGTGTCGCATACTGCTCGTGCAGAGGGGTTAGTGTATATGTATATATATATATATATAGTTATCCAGCTATTTACATATGTAGTGTTATTCTCTTGTCAGTTGGTTGATTGGTGGATTTTAACGGTATATCAAACCGTCTAGGAAACAATAGATGTTGTATATCTGATTACACTTATGTAGTTAACGATTTTAATGATATGTTAACATATAAAATATACAAAAAGAATAAAAAAAACCGAATGTAATATATAAATGACCAGCTTAAAAGCATTTAAATAACGGCATATCCACCTATCTCTCTCTCTCTCTCTCTCTCTCTCTCTATATATATATATATATATATATATATATAATTGATAATTTTGAATCATATTACCACGACCAGACAACTCGGCAAACACCATTTGCGACATCCGGAGCACTGGACAGCTGTTTCGACCTCCTTTAGGTCTCATCAGCAGTGCATACCACAATCTCCGCCACTAGAGATTGAACCAGTGGACCACAGCGTGAAGAGCGGGGACTTAACACACTGGGCCACCAGCCCATGCCACAAACGGAGAATGCCAAATCATCTAGTCAATGGTAACATTAATTCAAATGCGCAGTCACCTAACCTATATTACCATGTATCCTAACGAAGGATTACAGAGGGCAAGGGCACCTCTAGGACAACGACTTCCCAATTCGGGGCCTGAATCCACAGAACGAAACCTAATGGGCAAAGGGTATATATTATATATATATTATATATATTATATATATATATAAAGTGTTATTATGGGTCCAACGGGAGAAAATTAAATATTTTATAAAAAAGAAGGTCCGCAAAATGGATTATATTCTTAGAAACATTTTTAACATTTTTTTCTATCTTACATTTGCGACACGTGTTTCAGATCTTCTGATATCTTCTTCAGCCATTAATTAATCATATGGATTATTAATCAATGCCTGAAGAAGATATCTGAAGATCTGAAACACGTGTCGCAAATGTAAATTAAAAATAAAAGATAAAAAAATGTTTCCTAAAAATATAATCCATTTTGCGGACCTTTTTATAATATATATATATATATATATATATATATATGATTTTATATGAAAAAAGTGACTTACCGGTGAAATTAGTCACAATGGTTAGTTGATTACAGTGATAAGATAGCGAGATAACAAATATAAATTGCTCAATACGTGAGTAGAGCAAATTTATTATTATAATGGTACACAGTAGTAACCTACTCTCGAGTTTCACCATAAGGATCTCCAGGGTTAAATCCCTTGAATTAATCAAGATATAGATTAATTACAGCCGATTGCACGTGTGTATATTTTGGCAAAAATACACACGTTCAATCAGCTGTAATTAATCAATATCTTGATTAATTCAGCGGATTTAACCCTGAAGATCCTTATGGTGAAACTTGAGTAGGTTATCACTGTGTACCATTATATGTATATATGTATATATATATATATATATGGAGAGAGAGAGAGAGAGAGAAGGAGAGAGAGAGTGTGAGATGGAGAGGGGGGAGTGATACCTCGTTTTACGTTAGTTATTTTCTTCCATTCTGTGTCTGTCTATTTATCGATCGATCTAAACTAATCAGTCCATATGCCAGTCATTTCAGTTGGTTCCAGGCAATTGTTAGTACAATTCTCTTCTATTTCTATCAATTTACATTTCACTAGGTTGGATTGTCGCTCGATTTTGTTTATACCATATCAACCCTTGTTGAGTTTGTATTATTTTGACTTTTCGAATTATATCTTGTCGAACTCGGGAACCTTCTCGAACTCAGGAACCTTCTTGTTTACCTCGGAAACTTTCATGTCGTAATCGGGAGGCTTCATGGAACTTCGAACCGAACCCTTCATCCAATACTTCGCATTAGACCAAAACGTTAATCCAACGTATTAGTCTAAACCCCTAAACATGACCGGATACAAGTGTTAAACTATGTTAAGTATTCAGTTTTATTATCACCCTTGGTCAGGATTGAACCTGCTATCTATAGACTTAGAGCTATCACTTAAAACTGTATTTATTTAATCGCTATACACTTTGTGCCATGTGTCCTATCTTATTATAATGGAGATTGTGGGTTTGTCTGTCTGTAACCGAAACTATATTACTATACAAGTCACAATTCCTTTAGTTATTTACATCATATTCTCCATGATTTTATTTTTATTTAAACCTCAATTATTAATAAAATTGTTTTACATTACTTACACTGTTGACCATATCTACATACTAATAACATGCAATTGTATTTATATATACAACAAAATAGAGGTTTACAGTATGAATGGGAAGGCTTATTTGCATATTGATCTTAAAAAATTGATTTTAATAAATATATGCTTAGTATTGTTGATTTCTAATTGTTTGGTTTTTTTTATCTTATTGAATATGAGCAAAAATCTCTTCAATAAATCTTAAGAGAAATCCTTTAACAAAAAAGAAATAACTGTAATATTATTCTTTACTTCCTATTTTAACTAAACAGTTTAAATTAGGAAAATTTACCAATGAAAGACGGGAGTAACGGAAAATGATGGAAGAGTTAGTTTCAAAGTTGTTCTATTTTTCAATCATACCCCCTCTGTTCAAAATCTTTTTATCTACATTCTTATTCAGTTTCATTAGCCTTTCTAATTTAATATCATATTTTATTATAAAATTTAACTAAAATACTTGCACCTGGAGGGTGCATATATTTGCTAGTAATAATAATATTAAAGATGAAGACTACAGCCCGAAAAATCCAAATTATACAAATTATCAAGCCTTAAATTGTTGTACTGCCAAAAAGAAACTTTTTAAAAGCAATTATATGGATTACAGTTTAACGAGATTATGAAGGTCCTGAGTTTTGAGAGGACTACTATAGAAAAGGAGGAAGAAGAAATGAGACAAGGTGGAAGCTTTGAAAAAGGGTGGTGTGATTTGACCGGGGCATGACTCCCGAATGGAGAATTGAAAGCCAACCGGAATGTTTGGGAGTTTACCGGAACCGGAAGTCACGTGGTGACGAGGAACAACGAAGAAGAATATCGTCCTCTTTTCGATTTCCGACAGCGTAGGATTCGGACGGGCCTCTGGTCCCTAGTGTGGGATCACAGTAATCCAACAGTTCTCTCTCTCTCTCTCTCTCTCTCTCTCCTCTCTCTCTCTCTCTCTCTCTCTCTCTCTCTCTCTCGCTGCCTTTCCTCCTCTCCGAAACAACCCACGAGACGAGCCCGAAAATAAAAGCTAAGTCCTGGGGAAGATATATCTCAAGCGTTGTATCTTTTTTTAGCGACAAGACGACCGCCGCGTAACAAATACCTTTTTAGTGCTGTGAATTTGGAGGCACGTTGACAAGACCCGCTATACAACAAATATCGCTTTTGGTACAGTGACAATATCGCCACGTAACAACAGTCTGTATCAATTACTATTAACTATATTAACTATTACTATTAATGATATTACTATTAACCAAATTACTCGTAAGTAATTATAATGATGCTGATAATTGTGAACAGATCTAAGTTTTTAAAATTAGGTTAAGAATTGTCTGGTGTTAGAAATGTCGACAATCTTGAAAAAAAAAGAGTTAACGTAAATCATGTTACATAATCATTAGATACCTAATGATTATGACAATAGTGTAGAAATCATATTAGTGCAGCTGATGGCCTTGAGAGTGAGTGACAATGCTTGACCTCACTCTGACCTTGCGTTCTGGGGATAACCGTGAGAAACGGAACCCCAACAGAAGCCTCTTCCGGTTTAAGGATACTGAGTAAGCAACTCAGTTAGTGACAGAACTTAGAAGCGAAGCTAGCAAGATGTGAGTCTCACTGCGTGATTGTCTGGTCTGGGGGATCTACGAATAAAGTAACATCAAAAGTAAATCGAAGTCTTGTGGTTATTACTAAAAGCTAACAATGGCACAAGGCTTCTGATAACAAGAAATCCCTACCAGCAGAAACCAGACCCGGAATCCCAAGAAGACCAGACCTAAGAAGATATACCAGATCCGGCCAGAAGAATAGACGACAGAGTAAGAAGCAAGAGAAATATATAACATATAGATATTTAGCGCCGTCAAAGAAAAGGCACTACGTAATAATTAGACTAACGAAAGGTTAGAGAAACAATGGTTGGTTTGTCTTTCGTTTCGTCATCTATAAATTAATACTCGTGTTCCTTAATTGTACGACCGTTAACATCTTCCAACACCCTCTGGTTAATGATGAGACCGTCCAAATCGTCCAAGATGAAATGCAAAAATTTAAATCCTGATTATCTGGTCTTGCTTACCCAACGAGTTCATATTTCTTATGAGTGTCGTCACCTCAGTTAAATAATGGACGATTCCGCTCTTATTGTAAATAGAGAAAAGGGATAAATAGGATATACTACACAGAAAAAATATAAGAAGAAAGAAAGAGAGTAGGGTGAAGATAGAGAGAACGGATGAGTGCGTGGAATCGATAACGCTAATCTTTTTCAATCCAAGATATTAAAAAGATGAAAAGAAGGAAAGAAAGAAAAAAGAGTGAGAGAGACAGAAATAGTTAAATCAAGATTATTATACTTTTTACATATTGAACTATTTGGTAATAGCTCTTAAGTAAACATATCAAACGTTGTAATAATTAAATTATCATATTACAATATATCCCTACGCCATGCTAGCACAGAATAAATTTAAGAACATTTCACGACGAAGTAATACATAGAATATTCTGTTGCCTGAGGAAACTTAACAGAAGAGAATACAAACATGACAGGAAATATAAGGAAGCTCTTATAAAGAGTTATCCGAGCAAAATATCTTAATATGAAAGAAATCTTTAGTCGGGAGAAAACAGAAAAAAACGAGTTGTCGCACAAAAGCTAAGAAGTTACTAGAAACGGCCGTCTCTATACCATCCAACATCAATGAAAAGTATATATAAATGCCAAAAAATAGATCACACATTCTATTCGTTCAGAAGAAGGGGAATAACATCTCCGAAATATTTACGAAATAAAACGAAACTTAACATTCAAAAATTGAGTTTCTTATATTTCACACCCAATGCTTCATACTAAATCCCAAATGATATATATTATAGTTTACAACTATTATAGACATATATATACATAAATGCTCACCCCCCCACACACACATATATATATATACACGAATATATATATATTAATATAGACATTAATATATATATATATACAAATATATATATATGTATATACAATTATTCATATATGTAAATATATATTACATACTAAATCCCCTAAAATATATATTATAGACATATATATACATAAATACACACACATATATACACAAATTTATATATATATATATATATATATATGTGTGTGTGTGTGTGTGTATGTGTGGTCATCCACAGACATGTGTTTCGAGTTATCAAGTCTCTTCAGTGTGACTAGACACTTTGTAAGCTACCTACAGCCGGAATTGAAATCCAATCGGTTGGTTGTCAGTCCGGCACCTTAACCATTAGGCTGTCTTCACTTACTGAATGGGACGGGGATTTTAGCTGTTTTAATACACACAACGCTTTGTGTGTAAAGGCCGTTACAGAGTGCTCCATTCCTTATATAGAAGAGCGTCGCGTTTACGCTTGAGTTGGCGGCATATATATATCTATGACGGAAACAGAAGTATTGGAAAATCATATATCATGCACGGAATCAAACTAAAAATAAAAGCTGCCTTAGAACTCTGTTGATACATTCGGGCAAATTGATTCAATTCACAATGTTTACCAAATAAAATGCCATAAAACCATCCATCAATAAATTTGAGAAAACCCATTTCCAGCGACGTTGAGTCCTGAGATTCAAGGTGAAAACTCGATCAGTCATATCAACTACTTCATGTACTAACTCTCCTGCAAGCCCTATCTGCCGACTTATATGTAAATCTATGGAGGGACGTGGTGTACTGGTTACCGTCATACGAAATGGAAACGACGAGACGAGTTCAAATCCTGGCCGAGGCTGTTTGTATTTCATATATCGCTATTACTACATATGCAAACAGCGTATGAGTGGTATAAGGATCTGTGCGGTAAAGACGCTAAA
>CM042150.1:28227072-28252072 GCA_023376005.1 Doryteuthis pealeii | reverse complement strand
GTACAGTAAAGGTAATCTAGTCTCCATACTAGAGAAAGGAGCTGGTAGTATGTGTGACGTTCCAACTCAGCAAAAACGATCTCCCTGGTTTAGCGTTAGCGAAAAGGGGATATACTCCCTCGCCGTCTGGCTGTTACCGATAATAGGCCTCTTCGACAACTTTATTGTTTTTACTAATTTCATTACTGGACATGCCGATCCAGCATTTCTTCATTTCTTTCTATCTCACTTTAACGTTAGCGAAAAGAGGATAGACTCCCACGCTGATACCGACTACAGTCCACTTCAACTTTATTTTTTTACTAATTTCATTACTGGACATGGCGATCCAGCATTTCTCCATTTCTTTCTATCTCACTCTAGCGTTAGCGAAAAGAGGATAGACTCCCACGCTGATACCGACTACAGTCCACTTCACCAACTTTATTTTTGTACTTATTTCATTACTGGACATGTCGATCCAGCATATCTCCATTTCTTTCTATCTCATTCTAGCGTTAGCGAAAAGAGGACTGACTCCCACGCTGATACCGACTACAATCCACTTCAACTTTATTTTTTTACTTATTTCATTACTGGACATGTCGATCCAGCATTTCTTCATTTCTTTCTATCTCACTCTAGCGTTAGCGAAAAGAGGACTGACTCCCACGCTGATACCGACTACAGTCCACTTCGCCAACTTTATTGTTTTACTTATTTCATTACTGGACATGCCCAGCCTATTCCTCTTCATTTCTCTCTAACTCTCTCGGTTCTTTCTCCGAATGCAATATCTCTGAGACCTTTTACCATTAATTGGAGAGTTTCAAGAAATTATGAGAGACTGAATCAACAAACATTTTTCTGATATGTCCTCATAAAAGCTATTAAGCAAAATGAAGTATGTGTTGTCACAAGATATTTCTAAACTTAATAATGGCCGCCAATACAACAATAGAAGATACTACAACAAGCGACAACAATGTTGAGCATCTACTGTGTAATTAAAACTGCAATTGATATTGATCGTATTGCGCCCACAGGTTGTAGGGAAATGAGCTTCAAACCATTCGGCTGAGGTTTTTGATTGCTTTCGAAGAAGGAGGTAATCAAGGAGGGTAGAGGGCAGAGGACGGTTTTAAGTCTAATTATTTTATGAAAGGTTAGCGGGCCAAAGATTCGGCAGTTGAGCGACACCAGTTCTGCTTTTTTCATTTCTTATTTCGTAGTTATTTTTATTCTTTCATTTTTCATCGGAGGAGGGGGGATTTTTCTTTCTTCTTTTTCTTCTTCTTTCAATCTTTTCTTTCTTTTCTTACTTCCATTCTGCCATTCGTTCTTTCTTTCTTTTTGTTTCTTTCTTTTATTCGCTTTATATTTCATACTTTTCTTTTTTTTTCTTTTTATTTCTTTTCTTTTCTTTCTTTCTTTCTTTCTACCTCTGCACCATTTCCTTCCTCTTGACCCTTTCTCCGTGGGGATTGGATAGAATACGTTACCAGTATCCCCCCAGTAGAGGGGTATGGCCCATCTAAATAGCGGATGTCGTTGATATGACAGTAAACTGGTGAAGCCCCTGTTCTGAATAGTCGCGGATACCATTTCATTGCCATTACTCCCAGGTCCACTCTGAGTCGGACTGGTTGTACTTTCTTTCTTTGCTGATCTTTTCTTCATTTCTTCCTTTTAGTTTCTTTCACTCGTTCTTTCTTTCATTCTTTCTTTTCCTTTGTTTCTTTGTTTCTTTTTCTCTTTCTCTTCTTTCCACTTCTATTTCCTATCTTTCTCCCTACGTTCTGCATCAAGAATGAATAAAACAAAATATCTTCGGCATAAAATAACCCAACAAGGGTTGACATGCCGAGAATCTAATTAGCCAATCAATCAACTAACCAGCCATATATGTACGGTGGGAGAGAAGTGATAGTATTGTTTTAAAAGAATTGTATTCTTTATCTATCTATCTATCTATCTATCTAGTTGCCGATTAATTGCAGCTGATACCAAGCCCTCCGCACGAGCAGGATGTGACACAAGGTCAATTTCTTAAGCAGATTTCAACAGGTTTGAATTCAGAGTTTTCCTTCTTCTAGACGTATTGCCTTACCAAGGTTAAAGAGCCCAGTCTGCCCAACTATTAAACTATAGCTGGAGGGAGAGTAGGATTCATACCTTTCCCAAGGGTATTAGCGCTAAGTGAAATGCAATTATCACATCCAGGATTTGAACTCGGTCCGACGAGTCCATTTATCTGACTTTAATTAAACCACGCGCTTCCAAACATATATAAAGGACAGTTGAGTGTTTGTATCTGCGTGTGTATATCTGGAGGAAACTACGAAAATAAAACAATTAATGACAAAGTAAATATAGGACACATTCACTATCACCAGATTTTGCTTTTTGAGCAAAAATAATGTAGATTTGATTTATATTCAGGAAGATAATTAAAAAATAAAATTTAAATGATAACAGCATGGATCTTTTCTTTTCTTTTTTTTTAACATAAATAGTAGACATTGTTTTTTCTTTTCAGTGTGGTGTTTTTAACAAGGAGATTTTAATCAGGCATCCTGCGAGGATCCAGCCCATGATTCAGAAATAATGGATCTCGAGACTAACTTAAAAAAAATCCCTCTTCTACCCAGGCGACGCCGGGTAGCCGCTTCTAGTTTCATAATAAATAGAATTGCCGTAATAAATTACGTAATAGCTGACGACGTGGCTCACAATACGCTGACTGCAGCAGCCCCCCGACCCCTTGCAGAGGGGTAAGACGACCCCCTAAAAAAAAGAGGTCCTAGATATAAAACTAAACAGGTGGTGCTTCAGTTCCAGAGACTTGAAGAACGTAGAGTACCCCTTCATTACCATTACCATTACCCCTAAATCCACTCAAACACTGAGTAGTAAGTAGTTGTTGGCATTCATCCGTCTACGAAGACGACGGTGTAGTGTCCAAATTTTTTAAACAACGTTTTGAAGGATATGCTGTTGCCTAAGCAGTAGTTCCCTCCTCTCCAGACTGCCGCTGTGGTCCAAAGGAAAGGTGAAAGACCAATGCTGTTTGGCACCGGCAGTATCGTAGGAGTTGCTTCTGTAGCACTGAAATTCAGCGTTACTCCACCTTAGGGTCTCCGGCTCCGGATTTATTTACGGGGTTTACTCCCCTCGTAGTAGTACCTCTTACGGTTTTATCTATTAGTTACATTGATCTGTTTAAGAATTATTTGTATTCGATAGGATAGTATTTAAAAAAAAGAATCCAAACAACTAAACAATAGAAACCACTACACAAAAAAATATGAACGTACAATAAAAGCGATTCCCTAACCTCTAGGAATAAGATAAACCGAAAAGGGTTGACATGACGTTAATATCAATCAATCAGACACTCTTCACTTTTAGTACATATTGATATTTTTATCATAATTTTGTGAATTATCGTACAATCGTTTTTTCTTCTGTTCTCAATATTTAACGCAATGAATAAAGAATATCATTTGAAAATATTTGGACCATTCAAACAAAGAAACATTAAAAAACTCCTTATATTTTTTTTTAATTTTCAGCTTACGGAAATAATGAATATTATGAACGAAAACAATGTTTACATTTTCGCACCATTAAATCAATTGAAATTCAGCCTAGCCAAAAACAAATTATGACTACCGACTTTTTAAAGAGTTTTATAAAAAAAAAAAACAGTCAAATTTTCGCGAAAATGTCGGTAATGACTCACCTTTTGATGAAATTATGTGTGGAATAGGTTTTTCCTAAATATATTAGGGGAAATAATTTTTTACTAGGTCACCCCCTATTTGATTTTATGAAACCAAAAAAAATGAACCGATAAAAAACGACTTTTTAATTTTTCTCTCTATTGGATTTTTTATCGTCACTGTCTTCGACTTTAATGTCCTTTTCATTAAAATCGTCCATTTTATTATTGTAAAATGCACCGAATGAAACCTCTCCAGAGGAGTAACACCTCCCAATGGGACCATCTGTTGGTCGTGTGTAACGACCCGTGATGCTTAAGGATGGAACCCTAATGGCTGAGCAGTCCATGACATCTAACACTCAACTTTAGTCCTTACTTAGGCTAGTCGGTCGGTCGGAGAGTCTATCTCCGATCAATCGGGGCGTAACGTCAAACTCTAGTATCTGTATAATTGTCCCAATGATATTGCACTTACAGCAACCCCCAACACTTTTTATCATATATGTGCTAGAAGGCGGAAACTGAGGGTCTTATTGTCCTGGGTATGACGTTAAACTCTGATGGTTAAGTTTAAATTCTGGAACTCGGGGGATGTAGAGTACCCCTTCATCCGCATTACTCCCAGGTCCACCCTGACCCGGAATAGCTGTATCTAATAGGGTCCCATCTATGGGTCAAATAGAACAACATGAGTTCTAAAAATGTGTTTAAAAAATGAGCTAAAAAAAATTGAGAACGCATCAAGAATGAATAAAACAAAACCTCCGCGGCATAAAACGAACCAATAAGGGTTGACATGCCGTAAAATTCAACCAACCTTTTTCTTTTTCTTCCCTTTGTCGTCTAGAACATTTTATATTGTACTCGTTCCTTTTCTTTTTCTTTTTTTTTTTTCTTTCTTTCTTTCCTTCCTCTGCTTATCAATTAAAAAAAAATATTTCTATTTCATCATAGTAGCTATTTTATCTCTATCTTAGTCTCTACTTCCACTCTGTCGTCTTCTTTTACATTTCAGTTATTTTTGTCTGCACAGTCCTTCTTCTTCTTCTTCTTCTTCTTCTTCTTCTTCTTCTTCTTCTTCTTCTTCTTCTTCTTCTTCTTCTTCTTTCTTTTCTTTCTTCTTTCTCCTCCTGCTCTGCTTCGACTTTTCTCTGGTTTCTATCACTAAAACTATTCTAATGTTCTGATGTATAAAGTGGTCTGAGATGCTACAAGATCAGTATAATTGAATAATCTTAATTGAAATTCGGTTACATTTACTACTTGAGTAAACCTTACTCACTTTTTCATAAACCGAAAATCCAATCCCGTGATATTACAAAGAATTTATAACCGCAAGCGGAAAAAGGCAACTCCTTTTTTTATTCTATTTCTTTTCTTTGTAAAAATGACATTTAATTGACTACGTTAAGATTAATATTAGAATATATATATGTGTGCGCGCGTGTGTGTGTATGTGTGTTTGTGTGTGTGTGCGGGCGTGTGTGTGTGTGAATAAAATTCAAACGATTACCCAGTTTTCTCTTCATAATACCGTTCTCAGCTTCACAATATTTTTGGACCCCTCCGGGTCTTTATGATAGCATTTGTTTTGCCTCGAGGGTTATCTATGTATTATTACATTTTCCATTATATATATATATATATATATATATATATATATATATATAAGAGAGAGAGAGAGAGAGAGAGAGAGAGAGAGAGAGAGAGAGAGAGAGATCAATGAAAAAAAAGAAAAATAACACAGTGAGAGAGTCCCAATTTTGATTGTCGGAAAAAAAAAAGAAACTGAATGTTGGAATAATAACGAATATAGAAAAGTTCTCAATTCATATGTAGAGTAAGTTTAGAAAATCGCATCAGTAGCAGAAGTTGACTACCCAGGTTTTACAAGAAGTATCTTCAGGAAAACGCGAACTGGAAATGTACAAAGGATAAATATATACAAAACCATTGGAAAATGATTTTTTTTAATCTGAAGAGTCCCTAAATTTAATCGAATTATATTGCTGTGTTTCGCACGTTTTACTAACGAATGCGTTCGACGCGACTTTCCATAGAATAAGTCAATCCAAAGAACGAATTCTCATTCTTTAAGCCAATCTTTGATAGTTTTACTTATACGCTTTGGGCCATTGTCTTATTGCATAATCCGTTTTACTAACGAATGCGTTCGACGCGACTTTCCATAGAATAAGTCAATCCAAAGAACGAATTCTCATTCTTTAAGCCAATCTTTGATAGTTTTACTTATACGCTTTGGGCCATTGTCTTATTGCATAATCCGTTTTTAACCCCCTGACTGATTGTGAGAGATTCTGATCCAGAATTTGTTGATAAAACTGAGAATTCATATATACCTGAATTATAATTAGTCGTCAAGGCACAGAAGCAGAAAAGCAGTCCCAGATCTTAACATTTCCATCTCCATGCTTCACTATTAGAATGAGGTTCTTTGCCTGGTAGCCACTGTTGGATTTTCTCCAAAAATATCAGTATTGATTGGGAGCAAAAAAGTTCTATCTTGGTGCAATAGAAGTGACAGTGACTTACCGGGAGCTAAACCCGTTAGCTGTCTCACGTGTCAATCTACTCTCTGAGAGCCATTTTTATGCTGCAGACTTATTTGCATAAGATGTCAGCGAAACATTTAAAAATTACAGGCGAGTGGACGTGGGGGGCAGTTCTCCTACAGGCTTTGCATGCGTGACGACAAAGGACCTGACACCCTGTTATAGTCTTTACTTCTTGTGTGTACTGAAGGTTTTGTGTGTTAGTGCAGATAACAGAATTCTGATCTAAAGTCAAAGATTGGGAATTCACGAGATTATCGTAGCAGCTTCATTTATTCTGGTAAACCGTACTGTTACACTTTGATTCATCTGTTCGAAAACTGACATCCAGAAGGCTAAACGATTGTCCAAGTGTTCTTTGAAGACAATAGTCCGAAAATTCCAAATAATACAAAGTATCAAGCCTCATCTCAATAATTCAGACAAATAGTATAAAATGGAATATTGTAAGAAAAAAAAACTGTATAAAGGAGGTAATAATAATTGCAGATTATGTCTGGGAGAAAAAATGATGTATTCTGGAATATGCAGAAAATAATAAATTGCTGACCAAAATATGAATTGATTTTTAAGTGTAGACATATTGACAAATTTCTTCTGTATCACTTACGACCTGATTGATTTTTTTATTTATTTTCCTGTATTTGGAATGTTCATATTTCTAAAGTCAATAAATTACATTTTTTTTTCATGTGCATATCATACAAACAAACAACGTATAAATGGGTAGCTTTGTGTAACGTTACGGCTCTCATGTCGGAATGGAGTGATGATATAGAAGTAATCGTCGTATACTTATCTCATCTTCTGTACTACGTGGAGAGGCTCGAATCTGGTTGCTGGGCTGATGTTGAGTTAGCTGACAATTATTTGATGTTTGGAGTCTGGAACCAACTTGGGATGCTGGGGATATCTTGCCTTGTGCCATTTATAGTTTTTAGTGTATAAAACAGAGCGTCTTATTAGTTCTCATGAGATTCTTATTTCCTCTAAGACAAACTGCACTGAGTAAAAGACCAGGGTTCACTTTCTCAACGCGTCTTTCCAAACTCACCACACACTTACACCTCTCACTCCTACTCCCTCCTATTTCACCACGTGACACTTCTCGACCAGTAGAAAAAAATTATATGTGGCGTTGTGCTGATTTATCCTTAAAAACTTTCCATGCTATCCTACTAGCTGCTTTCAATTCTCTCACGCAGAGGTTTCTCCCAAGCAGCCTTCCAATGAATGTCATGTCCATTGGATTTTCTTCTGATTGCACACATGTACATTAGAGTAGGTTGATTTTTCACTTTTTAAAAGAATATCAAACTCTTAAATGTTGTGTGTTGCTATAATGAATACTGATACAAAAAACAAGATCTCTTACTTGCACCATTGTTTGGAGAAATAGCACCAAAGATCGTCTGCTAAAATGAAACAGAAATCCTCATTTTTGCCGAGAAAATGGTTAGAAAATTGATCAATTTCATTATTTAAAACAGAAATGGTTGTCATTCTAAAAGAAACGAATAAAATCTAAAATACAAATTGGAAATATACCCCCCTATCATTACCAACACCTCCAGATGCTACTTTCTACCTAATAATTAAGCTGTAGCATTAATAACTTTTTAAAAGATTGAAATCTATTTCCTCAAACGAAGGCAAAGTTTTTAAGAAAAATGTTTTACGTGGTAATTTTCTTTCTCAATTGGCAACTTTTGCAGCATGGGAGAAGTTACAGTTTCAAAATCGACCTACCCTAATCCAGATTTACTACAGATGCCACCAGAGAGATTGGAAACTCTCCCAACGTGATCTGTGGGTTGGCTTTTACCTCATTTATTTTTCCGAGTGTTTTTTTGGTGATAGTTTTGATGGGCGTCATGCTAATTTCCCACAATTTGTAAATTATTAAGCTATTATTCATAATTATAATTAAGTTGATAACAATAGGGAAATGAGAACAAAGAAATATAAACGAATAGAATGAACCACGCGTAGCAATTGGAAAAAATATGAACAAACATAGCGTTCAACCGTAACTATATGAAAAGTTTAACTAAGTAATGGCATCGACTTAATTAACTATAAGGCAGTGTCTGAATGAGATCATTTAGAGCGAGACCATGGTAGACCCATAAGTATATATATATATTTGGGAGAATATGTGCTTAATTGAAGTCGTACCTAATTTTTGAAAATTAATTAATTAATAATTAATGAATTAGGCGGGAATACCTATTCAAATGTAAGGCTAAACAAATCGATAAAAATCAATCTCTGTATGTACATTTCAGCCTTTTAGGCCTCATCAGCAGAGCTATAGGCAGTAAGACCGCTTTGTGTGTGATTCCAACCCTAATTGTCAAGCTGACAGGCGGAGACACTAACCATTACACAAGCTGGCCCTACCCAGATTTTTCGTTTTGTTTAGAAGTAGGTTATATTCCACTTTATGGTGACTTTTACTACACGACAGTATGAGAAGTAAACAAACAGACGATGTGTTTTTGATATGGCTTTTATCTCCAAAATTGTGGGCTAAAAAGCTATATCAAAAACACATCGTCTGTTTGTTTACTTTCTCATATATATATATATATATATATATATATATATATATATATATATATATCACCCTGATCACATCTATATTTCTATCTATGAGTTTTTTTGCGTTTAGCAAAATAAAGACACGTTAATTGGATATCAACTACATTGTATTCATACCCTGCATGTACTCCTCTGTATATATATATATATATATATATATATATATATATATATATATATATGCTCCCAAAACCGGTAGAGCTCTCGTCTGTTGTTTACAGATTTGAACGTTCTGGTGATTGTAAAAAATATACACCGATGTACGTATTTATAAGTTAAAACACCGCCGAGACTGAGAGGTTAAGGAACTGGACTGATGAAAAGCCAGTCGGGTTTCGCTCATGGATAAAAGTAGTTGCTGGGTCTAGCCACACTGAAGAGACGTGAAACGTCAGAACACGGTGTCTGTGGATGACTATATATATATATATATATATATATATATATATATATATATATACTAATCCTATTAGTAAACCATTGCGGTAAAAAAACGGCAAATAATTTGTTAATAAAAATATACTACCAAACTTCAATTGTGAAAAACAATGACAAAAAGAAAAGACCAAGATGGTCGCACCAACCGAAAATCATCGATTAATACTATAACACTATAACACTTATGGAAATATATATATATATATATATATATATATATATATATATAATAAAATATAAAGGTTTTACATATCTATTTATTTGGTGACAAAGGAACATTCACGACCATATTGGTTTCATGCGAGGCAATCGTCAGGTGAAGATGTTACAAATTTGTAAATGAGCATTTGTAACATCTTCACCTGACGATTGCCTCACATGAAACCAATATGGTCATGAATGTTCCTTTGTCACCAAATAAATAGATATGTAAAACCTTTATATATTTATTTTATCATATCATATAACAGCTCTATTTTATATTGAGCACTCTACCAATAATACTGCCTTTGGTACGCCATTCCAGCAAAAGCTGAAACAGTAACCATCCCCCCCCCACACACACTATATATATATATATATATATATATATATATATATATCAATGTGTATGGTTGGCACTAGTATACTTGAAAAAGTAATAGTAATCCAACGTACAGTGTTATTAGAAGAGTGCTCAATATCTGTGATAGAGCGTTGATAGTTGGATAAAGTTTTTTTTTAACTATTTCGTTTACCTGATGAATGCTTATAGCAGGAAACCATTGGTAGTAATATCGTTCCCAAATAAATGTATAAAAGCTAAAACTTTTATTTGTCACTTCATTCAACTATATATATATATATATATATATATATATATATATATATATATATTGTGTGTGTGTGTGTGTGTGTGTGTGTGTGTGTGTGGTATATATACCTACTAATAGTTTTGCTAAGTAGCGTATCAGGGCAAGAAGCTGACTTCTTGTTCTGATGAACATCTAAGCGAAACTATTAGTAGGTATATCTCACTCATTAGGATTAACATATGTGTGTATGCGTGCGTGTGTGTATGTGTTTGTGTCTGTATGTGAATTTGTATGTGGTGGGGGGCTTTGCTTTTGCTATCCACATCATGATTCTATACAAACATTAATAATACATTCGATTTGCTAGCCGGTTAATTAAACAAGTCTTCTGCCGCCAAATTTCTCAGCATGGCACGAAGTCTTTTCTTGTTGTTCTTTGTGTTCGAGGAAAATCGACAAATGGCCACCCTTGGATTAAATAATGTCACCGAATAAGACAATTATAGTGGACAGCAATTGCAGTAGTTATCTGCACAGCCTCATTAATATAATTGTTTACTAAAGATTTAAAAAAAAAATACTTATATAAAAAAGAAATATTAACACACCGTAGAAAACAAACTAGATAGATAAACAAATAGATAGATAGATATAGGATGTATATGTTATATATACTAGCAAATATATGCACCCTCCAGGTGCAAGTATTCAAGTTTTAATGTAATAAAATATTAGATTAAATTAGAAATACTAATGAAACTAAATAAGAATGCAGATTTAAAAAGTTGAAACAGAGGGTGGTATAATCGAAAAATAGAACAGCTGAAACCTACTCTTCCATCACTCCCGTCTTTCATTACTAAATTTTCCTAATTTAACTATTTAGCTAAAATAGGAAGTAAAGAACAAAATTATAATTACAGTTATTTCTTCTTGTTAATACATTTCGTTTAAGATTTATACCCGAGATTTTTAGTCATACTCATTAAGATAAAACCAAACAATTATAAATCAATAATACTAAGCACATATTTAATAAATTCAAATTTTTGATGTCAATATGCAAATTAGCCTTCCCGTTAACACTGTAAACTGCTATTTTGTTGTATATATAAATACAATTGCATGGTATTACTACGTAGATAAGACCAACAGTATTAACGTAAAACAATTTTATTAGTAATTGAGCTTTAGATAAAAATAAAGTCACGGGGAATGTAACGTAAATAACTAAGGGAATTTGGACTTGAGTAGTAATATAGTTTCGGTTACAGACAGAAAAACACACATTCTCCATTATAATAATATATATATATATATATATATACCAAACTTGTTTGGAAAATCCTCGTGGTGAGAAAAAAGCCAGAAATAGTTTGATTGTAAAATATACTACCAAACATCACCCAGGGTGGAAAAAAGAAAAGACAAGATAATCGTACCAACCAAAAATAATCTATTTGGTACAATATTTGTCCAAAAGAAAAATAATTTATATAATATATATATATATATATTATATATATATATATATAAGATATGTATATTCATACAAAACTAACAGAAAACTAAAGCTAATAAGTAAAACGTGCTCAATACCTAAGTAATAAATGAATAAAATAATAGATCTATACGGTGTTTATTGGTTAGTTTAGTCTATGCTAATTCATTTGTGCCTAGGAGGTAGGTTTGTATAAATGTGAATTTGCTCCAAATCTCTTTAGTCGGATCTTAGCCCTGAAGAGCACTAAGCGAAACTTTTAGTAGGTTTATCTGACTCATTGGGTTTATCTTATATATATATATATATATATATATATATATATATATATATATATAAGTAAAGTAAGTAAAGTCGTCGGGGCGGCCTAAAGTCGGTATCAGCCAGTCAGCGAGGGAGTCTATCCCCTTTTCAATAGCACTAGACCAAGGAGATTGGTTTTAGCATCTGAGGTGGAGCGCCACACCTACCATCAGCTCCTTACTTTACCGCACAGATCCCTGTGCTACTCATACGCTGAGTTGGCGGGGACCGGTAACGAACTAGGAACCTTGTGGTTTCTAGCCGAACGCTCTACCGACTGAGCTAACACGGCCCACTATATATACATATATATATATATATATATATATATGGTATTTGTGCAAAAGGTGACTTACCGGTGAAACAGGTCACAATGGTTAGTTGATGCAAGATTCACAATGATAAGGCAGCGATATAACAAATATAAAGTGCTCAATACGTTGGTAGAGCAAATTTATTATGATAAAGGTACACGGTAATAACCTACTCGAGTTTCACCATAAGGATATTCAGGGTTAAATCCACTGGATTAATCAAGATATGGATTAATTGCAGTTGATTGCACGTGTGTATTTTTTTGCGATAAGTGTGTGTGTGTGTATAAAGTGTTGTTATGGCTCCAACGGGAGAAAATTAAATATTTCTTTAAAAAGAAAGGCCGCAAAATGGATTATGTTTAAAAAAAAAATGTTTTTATTATTATCTTACATTTGCAACACATGTTTCTTCAATAAGTTTATGTATATATAGCTGTCTTTTCTTATATATATATATATATATTAATTATATAATATATATTTATTATATAAGGGCTTTTTTGATATAATGATATATATATATTTATATTAATAATATTTAATATATATATTTAGCGACACTTGTATTCAGAAATCATAAAATCCCCTTTCACATAACCATTTCTGACATATACTTCCTAACAAATTAAAATTTCACATTATCCCAATAAACCCTTACACCATTCATATTTTTTACATTAAAAAAAAATAGTTGAAAAAATATTTATTTTCTGAAGAAATCCGTTGCAGGCTGACCATGGACGGGTTAAAACTCTTTTTGTTTGAAAAAGAGAATTTGTCTATTGTATTAGAAATATGTCTTCTTCTTTCAAAAACTGTTAAACTGAGATATACATTATGCCGTCGACCGAGAAACGCGTAGCGGATGTGCTAATGAAGAACCGATCGCATGACTTGTACGCTTTTTGGAACATCAATGTTTTCATTTTGAATTCAAATTATTTTCAGCTTCTCTCTCGATGAGTCTGGTTTAAAAACAAGCTCTGATGATGATTTTTATAAATCGAAATATTGTTCAATATTAGCTATGAATATGATATAAAATATTTTTATTTTAATAGCATTGTGTGTTTTCATATCCTAGCTCCGAGCGCCACGGAATGCCGTGTAGGGGATTTGCCAAGAGGGATGACTAAAAAGGATAGATAAGAGAGAGAGAGAGAAATATATATATATATATAGAGAGAGAGTAGTCCGTACTGTCGACACGTGTTGATGAGATGATGATCAATCATCATCATTAAAGAACTGGTTCCACCCTATCACGGAAGTAAATACTGAGCCTTTTCGGTGTTTAGATAGAAAACCAAGTGAGATAGTAATGACCATACACATTGCAATATATATATATATATTTATATATATATATATATATATATATATATATATATATATCGCCATATCAAAACAAACTGTTTGCGTACTCTCATATATATATATATATATATATGTGTGTGTGTGTGTAAGAATGGGAAGGGAATTGAATCCGACAATATGAGGAAAAAATGAGTAAAGAAAAGAAATGTAGATGGATAAAAATGAATTTAATCTATATCACTTTTAATCGATATAAAAAAATAAAAAAATTCACTCTGATGAAGGTCGTAAAAAATCTCTCTGTGTACGGAATATTAATATTTTTACATTTTTCTTCTTCTTATTATCATCATTATTTCAATTTCATCTGATTATTTTAATAATAATAATAGCGTAATCCGTATACATTTTGATAAACGGACCGAAACACATGTGTAAGTGATATCGATTAAAAGTGATATCGATTAATTCATTTTATATCCATCTACATTTCTTTTCTTTACTCATTTTTTCCTTATATATAATATATATATATATATATATATATATATATATATATATATATATAAGAGCAATTAAATTGACTTTCACCACCAGATTAAAGGAATGATCGTCTGTTGTTTCCAGATTTGATCTATCTGGTGATCGTAAAATATATATACATGTTTGTAATTAACAGTTGAAATAGCGCTCCTTAATGGCAGATGTCGATGGCCTAGAGGTTAAAGAACCGGGCTGGTGAAAATATTAAACCTAAGATGTGTTTAGTTTTGGTTCTTTGTTTGGCATATCAATTTTCCGGCGTTATTTAATGCCTAGACAATCCTTGTAGAAGAATAGTAATGTAACTATTCAACCCATAGCTGGGGATGAGAGGGTTCATACCTTTTGCAAGGGAATTAGTCCGAAAGTGAAAGTAATATCACGACTGGAATTCAAACTCGCTTATTAGGATGTCACAGTCCATCATGTAATCCATTACGCCACGGCTACTCCATCCGAAGGTGTGTGTGTGTGTGTGTGTGTGTGTGTATGTGTACAAGATATGATTAGTATTAATTGTTAAGTATCTGGCCGCCATCCTTGGCCAGTTGTAAAGAACTTAAAGTAAATAAGTAAGTCCCGAGTTATAGAATCCTTTGGTAAGTGAATAAGTCCTGTGATATAGAATCCTTTGGTAAGTCAATAAGTCCTGTGGTATAGAATCCTTTGGTAAGTCAATAAGTCCTGTGGTATAGAATCCTTTGGTCCGTCGTCCAAGAAGATTCAAGTAGTAATGAGCTAAGATTAGAACCAGCCAGTATAAATGATTATATCAGCAGCAGAGCACTGCCAGTGATTGGACAATAGGTTGGTCACATGTTTATCGGCGAGTCTATAAGTAGAAGTGGGCCTTTGTCACACGCCTTATATCTTAAAACTCCAACATTAATAAAACTGAATTTCCCATTATAATGCAGTGTGAACTGGTTATTGGACCAAAAATGTATATAAAACCCCTTGTATGTTATCTATAAGTAATTACCATTTGAAAGAAGTAAATCTGATAAGTTTGAATAAACATCCCTTACGTTAAATATTGTAAAAATAATATTAGATTAAAAATGTTATTATTCACTACTACAACGACATCTTTTCTACATCCTTGTATGATTAACATTTTCAGCGAAGGGTATTGAACATGTCATTTCATTTTAATTAGAAACCCTATCATATTTAACTTGGGAATAGGATTTTTTGCTTTTTGTTTGTCTTTCTCAAAACTTATCATGGAGAAAAGCTAATTTGACAAAACTAATTAAAATATGCATTTTCTACACGTGAATTCCAAAAAAAAACAATTGTGCTTTTTAAATACAATACCTTGACATATGAATGCCCTTTTTTAATTGTGCTTTTTAAATACAATACAATATCTTGATATACGAGGGCCTTTTTTAATTGTACTTTTTAAATACAATACAATATCTTGATATACGAATGCCTTTTTTAATTGTGCTTTTTAAATACAATACCTTGATATACGAGTGCATTTTTAATTGTACTTTTTAAATACAATGCAATACCTTGACATACGAGTGCCTTTTTTAATTGTGCTTTTTAAATACAATACAATATCTTGATATACGAATGCCTTTTTTAATTGTGCTTTTTAAATACAATACAATATCTTGATATACGAATGCCTTTTTTAATTGTGCTTTTTAAATACAATACCTTGACATACGAGTGCCTTTTTTAATTGTACTTTTTAAATACAATACAATCCCTTGATATACGAGTGCCATTTTTAATTGCGCTTTTTAAATACAATACAATACCTTGATATACGAGTGCTCTTTTTAATTGCGCTTTTTAAATACAATACAATACCTTGACATATGAATGTCCTAACTTAAGAGTTTTCTGAGTGACGACTTGCGTTCAGAGCTGAAATTTAGAAACGAGCGAATACCAGATACGCTTATGTTAATAAGTTCCCTAAAAATATATAGGTTTTCAAATTTAGTCCCCCGAAGAAAACTATTATTCATAAAAAAGCAAATATTAAAACATTACAGCACATAATTCATTACATTCTATTTTATTATGTTTTCCTACTATAGAGTTCTATTTTTTTAAAGTTTTCAAAGAATTTGACAAGCCACATAAGGTAGGGTGGAAAATAATATGACCAGACCATTTATTCAGTGAAAACCATCTCCTAATTAAATGTGCTTGGATTGTTTATATATATATATATATATATATATATATGTGTGTGTGTGTGTGTGTGTGTGTGATGTACGAGTGTGTATCTGCAAGCTTTGGCCTCTCCACCGGGGCAGGTTACTATGCCACGCTGGTAGGGAATTTTAATTCAGAGTTTTCCTACTCTTTTATCAGTTGCTATACGAGGTATGCCAAAAAGGTTCCAGGACTAGTATCACAAAAAAACCTATTTCTAACCCAAACTCCAAACTACAAGTTATCCCGTTCAAAGTAATCCCCCCGGAGTCTAATGTTCTTTCCCATCCTTCTCTGCCACACTTCCATGCACCCCTGGAAATATTCTTCTGGGATTTTTGATGTCATGCATATCCTCACAATGGGTTCCCTTGATGACCCCTTGAGCTTGGGGAAAAGGAAAAAAAATCACATGGAACCAGGTCGGGCGAGCAGGGAGGTTGCTCAAACATAGTGATGTTCTTCTGGGCCAGGAACTCTCGGATACTTAAGGTAGAGTGGGCAGGTGTGTTTTCATGGTGAAGCACCCATGAATTGTCCTGCCACATCTCTCGCCTCTTCTCGCGCACTGAACGAAGCAAATGCGACAGGTTCTCTTTGTAGACATGATGGTTGATCGTCTGGCCCTGTGGCAAGAACTCGCAGTGGATGGGTTTGAAATAGATCTTTTGTGACACCAGCCCTGGAACTTTTCTGATATACCTCGTAAGTTTTTTTTTCACCAAATCTATATGTTTTTTGTTTTTTTGAAAAGTGTAATATGGTAAATAGTTCTCCTAGTCTTATACCAGTTGACCTACCAATATATAAATCTTTGTTTTACCAAATTTATGTCTTTTTTGTGCTTCTGGTCTTGAGTTTTATATATATATATATATATATATATGTGTGTGTGTGTGTGTGTATATATATATATATATATATATATGAGAAGAAAATATTTTTAAAATATAACAAACACAGGATGTTATGATCAGGGGAAACAATTTTATGTGTCAATACTTAAGCATTTCGGTATATTGTACCATCTTCAGGACACTGTTAAGTAATGTTTAAGTGAGGGACAAAATGAAAGATGTTAAGTGTATAGTGAATGTGTGAATATGATGTTATTAACCGTTAATTTTTATATGCGCGTTTTTTTACAAAAGCCAATAACGTGATCATTGCATGTGCAAAAATGGAAGGTGAAGATCATAGGAAGACGCATGCATATATATATATATATATATATATATATATATATATATATATATATATTAAGGTATCCCAAAAATGTTAGTAGGGGATGATTCTACATGGGATTTTAAAATTCATACTGTATGGTTATTGCATGTTTAGTTGGTGCAAATACATGTATTTTAATAATCCCTAATGAGAGCTCAATGTATAATAATCTTTTTTAGATTAAATTTATTTAAATTTCTAAAAGCCTCTTAAGTTTTAGTCGAAATAAATTTATTACAGAATGATAGTTTTTGAGTTTTTCCTTCCTTTCAATGGTATATATATATAGATGAAATTTAACATTTTTGAAAAAACAGATGTAAATTAATAAATATGAAAAATAGATGGAAATTAATGAAATTGAAAAATAGATGGAATTTAATCATATTTTAATTTCCATCTGTTTTTTCAAAAATGTTAAATTTCATACTGTCGGAATAATTTCCATATATTTTTCTTATATATATATATATATATATATATATATATATATAAATATATATATATATATATATATTCGACAATCACGTGTTGTTATTATAGAAAATTATATTGGCTACAGATCTTGAGTTCAACATCCCACTACCGTCGGAACTCCATCTGTAAGTTTTGGCCTCTCCACTGCGGAAGTTACCCTGCCACATTAATAGTGAATTTTAATTCAGACTTTCCCTACTCTTATACAAGTTCCCTTGCTACATTTAGGGGTATCACTATCTATATATTAATACTCGTGTTCCTTAAAAGTACTAGTTATCATCCTGCAACACCCTCTGGTTAAAATGAGACCGTCCAACTGGTCCAAGATGAAATGTAAATTCTGATTACCTGTTGTTGCTAGTTCGCGAATTCTTATTTCTTATGAGTGTCGTCACTCCGCAATAATTGACCACAGCGTTTTTTATTATAGATAAGCAAGGGAAGAAAAGGGACATGCTACACAGAAAAATATGGTAATAAAGAAACAATAAAGAAAGAGCGTAAGGGAAAGAGAGAAAGAGAGAGAGGGGGTTGTGTGCTTGGAGGCGATAACGCTAATTTCTTTCAATCGAACATTTCTTATTTCTTATGAGTGTCGTCATCTCAGCCAAATAATGAACCATTCCGTTTTGATCATGAAGAAAGAAGGTAAGGAAAAGGACATGATACACAGAAAAATATAATAAAGATAGAAAGAAAGAAATGAGTAGGGGAAATATTGGGAGAGTGGTGAGCACACGGAGCAATTACGCCAAACTGTTTTCAATTGGACATAATGAAAAGAAGGAAAGAAAGAACAAAAGAGTGAGAGAGTGTTAAATCAAGATTATTTATCCCTTTACATATTTAATTATTTGCAGTAGCTCTTAAATAAAGATATCAAACGTTATAATATATTAATAATTTGGAGGTTAATACAATGCGTATGAAAAATAAAAACAAAAAGATGTTATTTTTGTCTTATCGATTTCGAAGCATAAACTTCATCATCAGAGTTTCGTATCAGAAATGGACGTGGGTACGTTTTTATTTGTGTGGTTTAATTTCTCTTCTTATTTCTTTTTCCTCTCCTTTTTTTTCTTTTTTTTCTTTTTTCCCCCCTTTTTTTTTTCTTTCTTTTTCTACTTAAATTATAACCACACAAATAAAAACGTAAGTACGTCCATTTCTGATACGAAACTCTGATGATGAAGTTTATGCTTCGAAATTGATAAGACAAAAATAACATCTTTTTGTTTTTATTTTTCATACGCATTGTATTGGCCTTCAAATTATTAATATATTATAACATACTTAACAATGCTTCAAGCAAATTACCAATTGCTTTTATATCAAACGTTGTAATAATTAAATTATCATACTGTGGTATTTCCATGAGTCTCGCTAGTTCTCTATTATTTACCAATAGCTGGATTGAGCAAGATGTGTTCCCAGGGTATTTGCACGCAATAAAACGTAAACAGCCTCAACCAGAACTTGAACTCTGCTCGCCGAGTCCACTTTTCAAACCACGATATGCAATACATCACCCTAGACTTCAAGCAAGCCAAAGGGATATAACTCTCGCTTAATTGTTTTTCGTTGTCATCTTTGTGGGTTTATTTTTCCGAATTACAGCTTCGTAAGTCGATTATGCCTGTTCAGCTGAAAAGATTTGGACTTAGACTTAGAGAGAGAGAGAGAGAGAGAGAGAGAGAGAGAGAGAGAGAAAGAGAGAGAGGATGTGTGTGTGTGTGTGTGTGTGTGTTCATGTTTATATATATTATATATATGTGTGTGGGTATGTATATATATAGTCATTACTTGTATTTCCTTATTTATTCTAAAGCTCTTTTCCTTCGCTATCAAATGTTTTGGTTTTTATAAGCGCTGAAAAAGCCGCACCATGTGTGTGGTCTCGTAATTATAGAAAAGTCACAGCATTTATAGAAAGGAATGGGGCTCGCCACAAATCTGCCCAAAGAAATTTACTAATCCTCTTGCACATAAAAGATTTGAACAAGGATATATATATATATATATATATATATATATATATATATATATATAGTTGAAAATGGAAGTGAATCCGACGAAATGTTGAAAGGAAAAAATAAACAAATGAAAGAAAATGCTGAATGGATAAAATAAATTGATTTGGTTTGGTTTGGTTTGTTTTACGGCATATCAACCTCGGTGGGTCATTTAATGCCGACAAAGTTGTGAAATAAATTCATTCTTAATGCATAATACGATTTTGTTTATAAACTCATGTTTTTCAAGTCAGCCCATAGAAGGGAACCTAACAGGTACTACCACTCCGGGTCAGAGTGGACCAGGGAGCAATGGTGATGAAGGGGTGCTCCATATTCCCCAAACCTCCAGAACTGGAACCTCACCATCAGATAGAATTTAGCGTTATTCCCAGGACATGTAGACCCTCCGCCACAGATTGATGGTTGCCATAAGGGCAATAGGGTTGGAGCAATCATATAAGTGCTAGGGCTTGATGTGGCCAGCCGATTGATCAGTGGGGGCCTCTCCGACCGCCCATCTAGCCCAAGAAAAGCCTAAAGTGGAATATTGCAAGTAATGGATTGCTCAGCCACCTGGGTTCTATTATTAAGCATCACGGGTCGCCACCCACGGCCAACAGCTGGCCCCATTGGGGGAGTCTTACCCCTCTGCACAGGTGCAGTCGGTACATTCTAACGCCCCAGCTAACAGGGCGGGGATAAAATAGATTTTATTTTACTCATACGTGTTTCGGCCAGGAATTTATTCATGTACATATACATTCTATTCATTATTATTTTAAATATAAAATAAAATAATAATCATAATAATAATAATAATAGGCGAAAGAATCAGTCGATGGCATTGATTAATTACAGAAAGGCATACGACATTGTCCCACAAACATGGATCCTTGAATGTCTAAAGATGTACAAAATATCGAAAAAAGTAATAAAATTTATCCCCATTACTATTTGTTATAGCAATGATGCTCCTTAGCCACACACTCAGAAAATGTACAGGCGGTTACAAATTTACCAAATCAGAGGAAAAAATAAACTATCTTATGTACATGGATGACATAAAAAAAATTTGCAAAAAATTAAAAATAGCTAGAAACACTAGTAAAAACAATCAGAATATATAGTCAGGATATAGGGATGGAATTCGGCATATGCTAGTGTGCAATGATAGTTATAAAAAGAGGGAAAAAAAGAAATCACGAAAGGAATAGAATTACCGAACAAAGAAGAAATAAGGACACTGGGAGAAAAGGAAAATTATAAATACTTGGGAGTACTGGAGGCGGACACCATCAAACAAGGTGAGATGAAAGAAAGAGTAAGGAAAGAGTACATTAGAAGAACGAGAAAACTCCTAGAAACAAAACGCAACAGCAGAAATCTTATCAAGGGTATAAACACCTGGGCTGTACCTCTAGTAAGATACACTGGACCATTCTTAAAATAGACAAGAGAGGAGCTCTGACAGATGGACCAAAGGACAAGGAAGCTTATGACCATGCACAAGGCATTACACCCGAGAGACGACACAGATAGACTATATGTATCAAGAAAAGAAGGAGGAAGAGGTCTCGCCAGCATTGAAGACTGTGTAGATTCAACAATTCAAGCACTCGAGGAATATACAAAAAAGAGTAAAGAGAGACTAATAGCAGCAGCCAGAAAAACAATGGCAATATATGGACGAGAACAAATTTATAAAAAAACAAGGAAGACATGGACGTGGCTAAGAAGGGGAAACCTCAAAAGATAAACTGAATCTCTGATAATTGTAGCACAAGATAATGCGATAAGGACAAATTACATAAAAGCAAAAATAGATAAGACACAACTGAGCAGCAAATGTAGAATGTGTGGGGAAAGAGACGAAACAGTCAATCACATAATAAGCGAATGCTGTAAACTCGCACAAAGAGAGTACAAGACTAGACACGACTGGGTGGGAAAGGTGATTCACTGGGAACTGTGCAAGAAATTCAATTTTCACCATTCAACTAAATGGTATATGCACAAACCTGAATCTGTCCTGGAGAATGAGACACACAAAATTCTTTGGGACTTTGAGGTACCGACGGATCACCTGATCCCGGCCAGGAGACCAGATTTAGTTTTGATTGACAAGAAGAGGAAGACTTGTCATCTCTTGGACTTTGCTGTCCCGGCCGATCACAAAGTAAAAATGAAAGAAAACGAAAAGATCGACAAATATTTGGACCTTGCCAGAGAACTGAGAAAACTGAGGAACATGAGGGTGAAGGTCGTGCCGCTTATGATTGGGGCCCTTCGAACAATCCTCAAGGGGTTGCAAAAGAGTCTGGATGAACTAAAAATCGGAGAAAAAATCGAGATCATCCAGACTACAGCATTATTGAGATTGGCTGGAATAATCAGAAGAGTCCTGGAGACCTGAGGAGACTTGCTGTCACTCAGCCTCCAGTGAATCACCGGATTCTGCAGGTGTGAAAAACTGAAATGGAGTGAAATAATAATAATAGAAAACTACAAATTTTTTAAGTATACAAAGAATAACGGCCTTCGCCAGAGTAAATTGTTTGGTGTTTGAAATTAAAGAGGTCAAAATACGGAGAATTTTGAAATGTTCGAAAAAAGGATTTTTTTTAAATTGTTAGAAGAAAACGTTCCACAGCAATAGATAAAAGTGATGTTGACGTCATCGTCGTTCGCGACGGACGTTGAAAAGAAATAAAACAGTTAGAGAATATATTTGTAATAAAGTCAGGAGGTATTCATATATATATATATATATATATATATATATATATATATATATATATATACCAACCCTGCGCACGACCAGGATGTCATAGAATGTAAATTTCTTAAGCGGAGGTTTGAATTCAGTGTTTGCCTTCTCATAGACTGGTTACCTAACCAAGTTTAAAGCGTCCAGTCTGCCCTACTATTTACCCATAACTGGAGGGAGAGTAGTTGGATGCATACCTTTCCCAAGGGCATTATTGGTATGTGAAATGCAAACAGACACGTCCAGAATCTGAACTCGGGTCAAATATATATATATAAATATATATATATATATATATAAAAGACGAACTTACATAGGAACGTACTAAGACATATACACAAACACACAACTAAACTAAACCTAACACACACATGCACACATACATATACACACACAATAACGACAAAAACTTTACTAACATCTGATGAACTATACCTATTAAAAGAGTAATGAAAGCTCAGTTAATAAATTTATTACTAAGCCGTGACCTGCGTGCGACTTACGCGCAAAGATTGTGGAATGTTACATCATCATTTTTTCTCAATTTTTGCGCGCAGGTCGCATGCAGGTCACGCGCAAATCGCACGCAAATATTGAAAAGAATAACGTAGCGTTCAACCGTTATTAAACAACCATAACAGAAAAATTACAGAAACACGCATAACCTATGTATATATATATATATATATATATTATATTATATATATATATATATATATGTATATGTGTATATATATATATATATGTATATCAATATATGTATTGATCAAAGTCTGAAGAAGATACCAGAATATCTGAAACACGTGTTGCGTATGTGAAATAAAAGAATAAAACATTTTTTCTGAGAACGATAAATTTTGCGGACCTTTCTTTTTTTATTACATTTTCTCCCGTTGGAACCAGAACAACATTATATTATATATATATATATATAATATATATATATATATATTGATGAGTACTACAGCCCGAGAATGGCACACGAATCATAACAAATCTATTTTGTATGTCTGGTTATGTATGATACTTGAATACATTTCTTTGTATATGATGATTCGTGTATTATATATATATATATATATAAAATATATATATATGTGTGTGGTGTGTGTGTGTGTGTATGTGTTGTGTGTCTGTGTGTGTGTGTGTGTGTCTGTGGTTGTGTATTGGTGTGTGTGTAGCCAAGTTCTCCACAGAGCAGAATGCAACTCAAGGTCAATTTTAAGCTTAATTGGTGTGAATTCAGTTTTCCTTCTTTTAGACTAGTTGCCATACCAACGTTTAAGATCCCTTCCCCACTATTTACCCATAACTGTAGGGAGAATAGTTGGAGGCATACCAATGGTATTAACCCTATGTGAAGTGCAAATAGCCTCGTCCAGGATTTCAAATCGGATCACCGAAGCTATTTACTCCCATCTATAGGTTAAATAGAAAAAAAAATGAGTTAAAATAATCTGCTAAAAATTGAGTATTTAAAAAATGGAGTACTATGAAGAATTAATAAAATAAAATGTCTTCGGTATGAAATAACTGTTGTGATGTTAGTCCCAACAGTAAAAAGAAGTCAAGTCGAGATGGGGTAAAATAAGACAAGTGTATTTACAATTAATGGTACATGTACGACTAGCTTGTCGTTAACGGGAACAGTTCTACCTTTCCACTCGGTGTCTCACTATTTATAGTGAGAACCGGTGCATGTTCTCCACTGTAGGAACGGCCGGTACAACAATAACCCAACAAAGGTTGATATGCCGTGAAATCCAACAAACCCACCAACCAACCAACCAAGCAACTGAAGTTTTTTCTACGTTGGTAACAATGAAAAGACGCCCATCACCTGTGATGGTACGTAAAGAGAGTAATCTTATCTTTGTATGAGGATGATCTGTGTTGGTGTTGTTAATATGGTAATTGTATACGTGTTTCTGTCTATCTATTTTAATAAATCCGTGGTATGGGTATGTTTATGCTGTAGTAGTGTATCTTTTAGTGATATCTACAATCATTTGGTTCTCATTGGGTGTGGTGTTTCTGCGCGTCGCTGTTGTACTCTGTAGTGTGTGGAATTATGTTTTTATGTGTTTTTTTTGTAGATTCTTTTTGGCGCGAATTTCTAGTTTCTTTTGTTTTTGTTTCTGTTTTTCTTCCGTTTCTTTGTAATCCTGTCCCTTTTGGGATTCATTTCAGAGCCATGATTCTTTTTTTTGTTTTTTGCCAAGGATATTTTG
>CM042150.1:28209572-28224572 GCA_023376005.1 Doryteuthis pealeii | reverse complement strand
ATATATATATAATATATAAACACTAAAAGATTTTCATCTCCTGTCATCTATAAAAACATCCATCATTTTCTTCACCCAAGATACATCCTGATGAAGGTTTAAAGAAACCGAAATGTTTAAACATCGATAAAAAATAAATCATCCTAGTTTCGGAACACAAGTTAATGCAACATTGGTCTGTATGATTTACTGATGCGAAAATCAATAAATGAAAACAGGTCTTTGCTGGAAACGAAAACGCCTAAAAGAAATTTGAAGCTTGGTTTGCACCCGGCGGGTATACTGATATGAATACACCGTTCCATCACGACAGTCTTCGATGCACATGTATGTGTGCTTGGATAGATCGGACCAAATATCCTGAGAAATTGATAAACAAGCCTCATCACATGAAACAGCCACGTATAAGAAACGGAGGCAAATACGTGGTGTTTGAATTCTGTACAAATCCAGATCCATCTTAAAGATCATCATCATCATGTCATACTGACAGCAAGTAGATCCATGATAATCATTCGCTAACCATCCATATCTACCATTGCGCTCGGGATATCCTCTGTGCAGTGCCCAGAATCCATACATCTTATGGATATAGGTCTTCTCTGGGTGGCCCACACTGGCGTGCCGACGTGCTGGTTTCCAGAAGAGAATGTTACTTATGGGTTTATCCTTGCTTCTCCAGCAGTGTCCAGCATGTCCTGTTTTTTACTTGGATGATTTGAGTGATAGCAAGTGACTATATATATATATAATATATATATATATATATATATATATATATATATATATATATTATATATATATATAAAGTAAACAAACAATGTATTTGATATGGCTTTTTTAGCCGACAATTTTTGGGAGAATATGTGCTTAATTGCAGACGTACCTAATTTGAAAATTAATTAATTGATAATTAACGAATTAGGCGGGATTACCTATTCAAATCTAAGGCTAAACGAATCGAGAAAAATCAATCTCTGTATGTACATTCCAGCCTATTAGGCCTCATCAGCAGACCTATAGACAAAACAGTCTTCCTGTCTATAGCTTGGAATTAGAAGCTCAAATTTTTTGGAATGTCTAACCTTAACGCAGTCCACACCTGTACAACATTTCAGAAAAATTTAAGGGGATAGGTGACAATTTTAGTTTTTTTTTATGATTCGACATGGATTTACACAAACACACACACACACACACACATATATATATATATATATATATATATATATTATATACACACACACACATAATATATATATATATATATATATATATATTATATTATATATACGAGCAGGATGTAACACAAGTTCAATTACTTAAGCGGAGTTTAACCGGTTTGGAATTCAGAGTTTCCAACTCTGAATTCAAACCTGTTCTCCCAGAACTGCTTGCCGAACCAAGGTTAAAGAATCTAGTCTTCTATTTACCTACAACTAGAGGGAGAATAGGTGGATGCATACCTTTTCCAAGTGTATTAGCACTGTGTGAAATGCAAACAGCCTCGTCTAGGATTTGAACTCGCGTCGACGAGTCCATTTCCTACGAATCTAACCATTACACCACGAACCTCCACATTGCAAGTGTCCATATAGCTGCTTTCTTGCTGGGTGTTGTATCCACGATTTGTTTAAGATCGCTCGCAGCATTATCGTGCAACTTCAGATTCTAGGAATTCTACGTATAGACATGCCAAGACGCCACTATACAGAGAGTTCCTAGAATTTCGCCCCTTTAAATATATAATTCCGAAAAACTCCAGCTACTTCCGATACGTAGACGACAGCTATATTACAGAAAATCTATCTATATTACAGAAATCCAGAATATTGAAGTCACACAGTATACTGTTGGTTTGAAAACAGATACTGGCTAAGCACAACTGAACCAGTGCCCAAGACAGTTGGTATTTATGGAAATCAAAAATAGTCCATTTGTGTATTTGGGTGATTCCATTTCTTGAGCCCTGATTGGCTGCTTGGTGTCTATGATGTTATGAGGCTTCATAAATACCCTGGCATTCTGCAGGAGTAATGCAGAAAGATATATTCGTATTCAGTTACGACTACTTGTTGCATTGTCTTATCAATTCAACGGTAATTGTAACTAATATGATTATTGTACAACTAACAGACTGGACAAAATATAACCCACCATACAATTTACATACGAACTAAAATCAAATAACTCCCTACCTTTCCTGACATCCTACTCTCTAATAATAAGGATAAGTTACAATTCAAACTCTACCTCATTCAAAAAACGACCACATACATTTTTACTTATAATACCAACACCAAAAGAGGAATTCTAATAGGATTTTAGCTTAGATTCCTCAGCATTTTAAATGACAAAGTCAACCACATAGAACACGCCTTCAAAAACCTTCTATATCCTAAATTCTTCATACAAGACGCTAAGTCCAAAGCCGTTAAAATCTACACAAAGAACCAATCTGAAACCCCCAAGCACTTGCCACACACATGCAAAGTCCCCCAAAGATACATAATTTTACCGAACAATTCTGTCCACAATGTCATAAATAAAAACCTAAATAACCTAGGTATTGAAAAAAAGTTAGGTATTGAAAATAACCTAGGTATTGGCCACAAAAGTTATCCGTAACATACTTAACACAAAATCTCAACAAAACATAAAATCAGAAGCGGGCGTATAGATTCCCTGTATGGACGGCAACAATTGATAGATAGGTGAAACTTCCAGGAATCTTAAAAAACGGATATATGAACATAAACGCAATATTAGAATAGGTGACCGCAACAACTGTCTGTTCCAAAACATATCCGAAATACACCATAATTTTAATTTCAACAGCACCTTGATGCTAACCAATATACACAACAAAAGATTAAGGCTAATCATCGAAGCCAGTGCCATAACTTATCTGAACAATATAAACAGCAGACCCGGCTTTTTCAACATATCACCATATATAAAATCTCCTACATAAGATCTCACCACGGGTTCTGAAGAAGGTTGCAAAGACCGAAACGTTACAACATCAACATTATTATCAAAATAAATATTCATTCTTTGGAACATTTCGTGTTTTTCTAAATTTGTTCATATATCGTTGGGTTGATTTTCCCATTTTACTCCCATATATATATATATATATATATAATATATATATATATATTATATTATATATATATAAATTTTGGCATATTTCCACCTATTGATTGTATATAAGTCCATTTACTTAAGTATACCTTTGTAAAATGTAATTTGCTTTTAAAAAACGAAAATTATTTATGACTCGACCCAATTATACACACACAATATACACGTATTTAGATATACATATTGATATAGATACAGCTATATAGATATAGTACCCATTATATATATATTAATATAATATATATAATATAATAAGGGTTTTGTAATTTACTTGAAACATTTGTGTTTATATTGGTTTGTTGGTTGGTTTTGAAGGCTGTCACAATGCAAGTGTAAAAGAAAAAGAAGGTAACTATGATTTTTTGTTAACCTATCATTTTATTTCTTAATATTTCGGGATAAAAATCCCATCATCAGAAGATCATTCGAACTGAAGTGGTGCTAGTAGCCGTTCAATTTGTTCTGTCTCATGTCTTCCAAATTCTGTGTGTGTGTGTGTGTGTGTGTGGTGGTGGGGGTGCTTGCTTATGTGTGTGTTTGTGTGTGTAAGTGTGTGTGTGTGGGTGCATGGTGTGTGTAGTGTGGGTGTAAGTGTGTGTGTGTGTGTGTGTGTGTTGTGTGTGTGTGTGCGCGTGCATGCTTATGTCTGTGTGTCTGATCATTTCCTTTTATTTTATTTTAATTATTATTCCAGATTTGGTTCGCCCTCTAAGTAAGGTTTTATGTTTTTCTAACAGGACTATCTGATCTCTTTTTTATTAGTATGTGTCTGAGATTAACATTCCAGATATTGTTTGATTGTTTATGGGTGCGGGTGTGTTAATTTACTGTCTATCAAAATCACCTGTTGTCTGTTGTGTGTGTGCGGTGTATTTGCTAAGTCCCAACACCATGTGTGTGTGTGTGTGTGTGTGTGGTGTTATTTTGTAGGGTGTGGGTGTATTATTTGTAGGGTTGTGTTTTCTGTTTGCATGCGTGCCTTGTTCATGTACATTATATGTTGTGTTTGTTGTTTGGATTTAGGAGCTTAGAATGAAATTAATTTTATTTAATATATATATATGTTGTGTGTGTGTGTGTGTGTGTGTGCTACATCTATATATATATTATGCTACATCTTCCTCTCTCTCTCTCTCTCTCTCTCTCTCTCTATATATATATATAATATATATATATATATATATATATATATATATATAATATATATATAAGGTATAGATAAAGGATATGAAAACAACACAATAAGTTATTAAAGTGAAAACCTTTTATATCATGTTCATAGCTATATATTGAAACAATATTTCAATTTTGAAAAAAATGATCTCAGAGCTTGTTTTTTACTCCGGACTCATCGAGAGAGGAGACAAAAATTTTTAACAAATCGAAATATTATTCAATATTAGCTATGAATATGATATATAATTTTTTTTCACTTTTAACAGCATATTGTGTTTTTTCATATCCCTTTTATCTATATTCATACCGTCGATTCAATTTCCTTTCTCTAACTTATATATTATATATATATATATATATATATATAATGGGTACTACATCTATATATATATATAATATATATATATTATATATATATATATAATAACCTTTGGCATATTTCCCCATATTGATTTGTATATAAGCTAATTTACTGTAGTACACCTATATAACATGCAATTTTAATCTTACCTAAATTAAAGTACATATTCGTTCTTTTTGCAACTTAATATTCTGGTCGTCTAATTACAAAGAAGAAATATGTATATAAAATATGAATTATTGATAAATGTTGATGTGTTCCCAAAACTAATCGACTAATTATTTACTTCAATGCAATTCAAATGTCATTAGCAATTTTACTGGGCATGGAAAGGGGTTGGATTAGGCTTATCATTGGGGGAATATTTTTAAATCCTTTGCTAGACATGTTCTAAGGCACTTTGGGAGTAATGAATAATCGGATGCGAATAATTATTAAAATTTGCAAAACTTGGAGTTTGTTTTTTTTTTGGGGGGGGGGCCAGATAATACAAAAATCTTGAGCTAGAAATTCCATGAATATTTTAACAGCATCAATATCTGGAAATAAAGTTCCTTTTAGAATTTTTTTTAGAATTTAAATTAATATTTTACTTATCTATTTTTTCCTCTTATGTTGTAGAGTAAGCTAGCACCCCCTTCAACACTCTACCAGATGGTCTAGCTCATAGCCTTAAATAGTCTACAATTAGGACTTCAAATATGCATTAATAAGTAAGTAAAGTTGTTGGGCTTACCTAAAATCGATATCAGCCAATCACGATGGCGTCTATATCCCCTTTTCACAAGCGCTAGACCAAGGAGATTGTTTTTGCGTCTGAGGTGGAGTGCCATACCTACCATCAGCTCATTACTGTACCGCACAGATCCCTGTGCTACTCATACTCTGAGTTGGTGAGGCCCGGTTTCGAACTAGGAAACTTGAGGTTTCTAGCCGAACGCTCTACCGACTGAGCTAACCCGGCCTGCATTAATAAGCTGATTAATATTCTAACTGATCTTGATGTGTTTGGCTATACCGCATTTGACCCTCCTATTTCTTGTAAGTTGTCTTGTTAATTGACTTGTAACTTATTGTTCTGTGCTTTTGTATGTATCCGTTAGCACCGGATACTGGTGCTGAATATATTAACTACTCAATTTCTTTTGAGTATCATTTTATCTCGATAATACAACAATTATATATATATATAGACAGCATTTTTTTTTCCTTTGTGCATACTGTGAGGAACAAGACGGACATTAAAAACACTTTGAATAAGATTAATTTTGAAAATAGCAGCCATACCCAAAAATGTCTATAACTCATTTTGTTTGTTCTTGCTTCTCCAGTAGTTTCCAGCATGCCTTGTTCGTCTTTCCCAGATGGTTTGTATGATAGAGGATATTGATCGTGTAACAAAATGGCGGGGTTGGAGCTATGAGTTTAACACTGACGTGTAAATTAGCACGAAAAAGTTTGTTTTTTTATCTAAAATATGTCTTAGATGAGAATGGAAAAGTTTGAGAATGAATCATTATAGTTTCTATAGAAACTATAATGATTCATTCTCAAACTTTTTCATTCTCGTGGAGTCGTGGCGAGGTGGGTGAGGGGAGGGGTGAGGGTGTGGCTGAGTTTGGAATTATGAGTTGAGAGTGAGAAATGGAGCTTTTGCTCTCGGCAGTTTTGGCTTGAGGAAATAAAAAATTTCATGGGAAAAGGAAGTGATCTTGTGTTATTACTATAGACAAGATGTCCCCCAGCACCCCAAGCTGGTTTCTAGACTCCCGACATCCAGGAATTTTCAGCCAGCTCTAGCATCGAATCAGCAACGAAGATTCGAGACTCTCCGATGCAGCACCGGTCCAGAGATAAGTATAAAACATTTCTATTATCAACACATCATTTTCTCCAGTCCGAAATTAGTGCCATAACGTAACACTCGTTGACACGCCTACCATCAGCTTCTTTACTTTACCGCAACAGATCCCTGTTGCGTCTCATACGCTGAGTTGGCGAGGACCGGTATCGAACTAGGAACCTTTTGGTTTGTAGGCGAACGCTCTACCGACTGAGCTAATCCGGCCCCAGTTCGATACCGGGTACTCGCCAACTCAGCGTATGAGTAGCACAGAGATCTGTGCGGTAAAGTAAGGAGCTGATGGTAGGTGTGTCGCTCCACCTCAGATGCTAAACCAATCTGCTTGGTCTAGCGCTATTGAAAAAGGGGATTGACTCCCTCGCTGAATGACTGATACCGACTTTAGGCCGCCCTCGTCGAAAAAGAGAATATAATAATCGGATAGATGCTTTCTTGTGAAATGTTGATTCCACAATTTGTTTTAAGTCTGCACGCAGCATTCGTTGTTAAAATCTATCTAGCTTATTCTCTAAGCATTTCGTTAGGGTCCAGGTAGTGCAGCCATACAATAACACTAACACAATTACGGCTTGGAAAGATTATCATTTTAACCTATCACACGCAAATCTGATTCAATGATAGAAATAAATGTAGATAGTCTTATTAAACATCACCGAAATGCACTAAAGAGGTCATTAGTGATGTTACTCCAGTCTCCTTACAGATTTCGGATTTTGCAACATTATATCTCTTCCACCGGTAGAGCTGACCTGTTATTACGCCGCCCCCTTTCGAGATTCACTCAGTATATTTGACTAATATTTTATGAATTCTTATATATTAGACCAGGGATACGTAACAAGCCACGCAAAGACTCGCTAGGCACAAGTATAAAAATAGTAGATTGAAGAAAAAAAATTAACAAACAAATTAATCTTTAGATATAAGCTCCTTACTAAATTTTGGAAGGCATCATCAGTGATGTCATTTACTTTGGACACTGGGGAGTTTTGGTCTTTCATCATCATACTCCCATCACCTGGCGAATCATGTGCATGTGTTTTTACTTAAGACAGTGAACAGGTTTTTGCTTGAAAATATTTTCTTAAATATTAAACAAAAGAATGAATGGATATATTGTTCGAATATAGTTTAGTGGCAAATTAACTGAAAGAAAGGTAGGAATTAGTAAGAAAAAATAATACAATAAAATCAAATCATATTCCTTAACTGAAATGTGATAGAAATTGCCAGCTTGGTCACGTCTGCAATTAATTTAAACATGGGTCTGAATGAGCTCTTTAGCCTTGGGTCGGCAACCCATCAACCCAAGAAGTCCGACACAGAACCTCTGTTGCCCTCAAGAAAGGCTAAGGGAGTAAACCCCGAAAATAAATCAGGAGCTGGAGTCTCTAAGGTGGTGTGATGCTGAAATCCAGTGCTACCCATCAACTCCTACGACACTACCGTTGCCAAACCGCATTGGTACCTTACCTTTCCTTTGGATCACAGCAGCAGTGTGCAGAGGGGGTTTGCTGCACGGGCAACAGCTCATCCTCATTGAACCTCCCAGCTATGCAGTTCAAGTTAACAAAAACCTTGACACTACTCCATCGTCTCTCGTAGACGGAAGGGTGCCAACAAACAACAAATAGTTTGTGGGATTTCAATTCTGCTATAATTTATGCATGTAGTTTGCAGTTCACCTGCCACAAAAATGGAAATGATAATGACGAGTTCTGTATCTGTTTGTAGAAAGAAGGTGCCAGCTAGATAGTTGTTTCCTTGTAAAATGAAATATTTGAAATCATAAGAGTTTCTTAATGCGATACAATGATATATAGACAAATAAGAAAACACACAACAAATGTTTTAATATATATATATATATAATATATATATATATATATATATATATATATATATATATATATATATATATTGTAAAAATTGAAAAAAACAAGTTTAATTAACGAATGGAGTTTAAACGTCATGTTGAAACTTGGTGTTTTTTCAAATTTTACAATATTATATATAGTCAGATTTACTTCCACTTTTCATCATATACACACACATACGCGCACACACACAGATATATATATATATATATATAATATATATATATATATATATATATATATATATATATGAATAGCGTCAAAAACGTATTGAGATTGTTTGTGCTTTTTGACACACCTTGTATTCTGAAAAAATTACGTTCCATTCATTAATCTTTTTCAGAATACAAATTATGTAAAAAAAGTTTAAAGCTGTATTTACCAAGATAGAAATGAAAAATAAAGGGAAGTTATTTTTTCAGAATATAAGGTGTGTAAAAAAAAATTACAAATCCAGATACTTTTTTACACACCTTGTATATATATATATATAATATATATATATATATATATATATATATATATATATATATGTACAGGGTCATTGAAAGTAACTTTTGTTCGGGGAATTCGTCTGTATTGTGGTTGTTTTTGGAATGTTTTTATTAGTCTGAATTGGCGTTTATTTTTTTGAGTTCCCTTTTTAATTCTCCTAAGATTGCTTTTTGGAGTGGGTCAAAATTGTAAATAAATATAGTAAGCTCCATAAGATTTTTGTCCTAAAAAAGAGTTTTCTTACTGCGATAGAATGATAATAAGAAAAATAAGAAAACATACAGCAAATCTTTTATATATATATATATATTATATATATATATTAAGTATATGTATGTGGTGTGTGGTTGTGTGTGTGTGTGTGTGTGGTGTGTTTTGGGCAGAATTTCTTGTCATTTCTACTATATGGAAATTAACAAAAGGTAGTTCCTTTAAACGATTTATTGGTGATCTTTTCAAACTGCCAGAAATGCTTGAAAAATCACAATAAATTGTTAAAACAGGAGACCTGCCTTTTGTTTATTCCCCCCCCCCACATATATATATATATATATATATATATATATATATATATATATAATATATTGTGTGTGTGTGTATATTTTTAATGTGATAAAAAGCTAAACTGTTTAAATTATTTGTCTTCTTTATATTCTTTTTAAATTTTAACTTTCTTGTATATTTTAAATTTTCTATATATTCTAATTTCTAATATATTATATTTTAATTTTAATTTTTCAACTTAGCCGATTTTGAAAAAAACTATATAGTGGGCGATTATATAACTCAACTGATCAAGGAATCTGTCTTTATAGTAAGTAAAAGTGAAGTCGACGGAGCGGCCTAAAAGGTCGGTATCAGCCAATAGCGAGGGAACTATCCCCTTTCTGCGCTAAGACAAAGGATTTTTTGACATTTGAGTAGATGCGCCAAACACCTACCATCAGCTCCTTACTTTACCGCAGTCAGATCCTGTGAACTATACGCTGAGTTGGCGGGAGCCAGTTCGAACCAGAGAACCAAGAGATTCCTAGCCGAACACTCTAACCGACTGAGCTACTTATCTCATAAATTAGAGAAAGAAGGCTTTTATTTTAAAATATTTATCAGTTATCATGCTTGGCTACCAAACCAATTCTTAACTGTCTACCCGACGTTTTCTGAGTCTTGGCGCCAATTTGTATTCGATTCTAGTTACCTTAGCATGTTTCTTACTATTAAACCGCTCAGCCCCGCAATCCTGTCCTCAGCATTGCGAGCGGCCACCCATCAGCCAACAGGTGGCCCCATAGGGGGTTTACATCTCAGGGCCGGTTTAGCTCAGTCGGTAGAGTAATCCAACTATGGACCCACATGTTCCTAGTTCCGGCCGCTCGCCAACTCAGCGTATGAGTACCTCAGGATCTGTGCGGTAAGTGGAGAACCTGAAGGTAGGTGTGGCGGCTTCACCTCAGACACTTAAATAAAATCTCCTTGGTCTAAGCGCTAACTGAAAAGGGCAAGCTCTACTCACAGTCGACTGATACCCGACTTCGGTCACCTGACGACTTTACTTACTCTCTGCAGGGATCAGTGTTATTATTTTACAGCGTAGCCGATAGGCCGATGAAAAATTTCGTATTTTTGTTTTCAATAATGTATTGTATTGTCTATAATTGAAATGGATATCTTTTTTATATATCTAAGAATGTGATATTTCATTTCAATCTGAGTATGTATCCAACACGTTTTTCTTACCTTTTATCAGCTTCGGCTGTTATGAAAATAATGTGATATCAGATTATATATAATATATGATATATATATATAATATATATATTATATATATATATATATATATATATATATATCTTCTAGTCCAGTTTTTCAATATTCACTTATCATTTAATACTTAGAGAATACCACGTCAATGGCCGGACTAAAAGGATTTAAGAACGCTAGAAAAGCCGTCTGGCGCTCGAATGTGCTTTCACACTATGAATCCCCTATAGAATAATATCCTTTCTGTAAAATAATAATAATAATAATAATATAATATTAATAATAATAATAATAAATATATCACGTTTTCAGAACCTTCTGATATCTTCTTCAGGCACTTAATTAATAGATGTTATTAAGTATACACTAAAGATGATATTCAGAAGATCTGAAACACGTGTCGTCAATTGTAAAATAATACTTTTTAAAATACATTCTTTTAATAATATTATATATATATATATATATATATTTAATATTATATATATATATATATAATAGAAAGAGAGAGAGAGAGAGAGAGGAGAGAGAGAGCACGTTGGAGGAGATTTTACTAACAACTCGCGACTATGCTTAAAGAAACGGTCCCCTAATAACACGGATGGAGCACTCTCTAAGCAGGTCTTTACATATATACCATATGATATATTTATCAGTTAAATCTCGTTCCAGGCTTAGGTTTGCTGGTGGCCTAGTTTTCAAGGAGTCTATTGATGATAAATTGGATCAGGCTTCTTCCTGACTGGAGGTAGGCTTGCTAATGTGTTCTATAACTGATGCGACATGATACGTTGAAATCACGGGTGTCTGTGATCATTATCGTAATCTTATCTATCTATCTATCTATCTATATATATATATAATATATATAATATATATATATATATATATCTAATTTAGCCAAGGTAATTGTTAAAGACACGGACCTATTTCTTCTTTATGATCTTCATTGAAGAGTTTCAAGTCTTCTAGTAGTTTTTAAAAGATCGGGATCCAGATGGTAAAGAAAATTTCAGATAACTTTATAACCCAGCGGCTTTTCAACCATGAGGCCAGACTTTTGAATTTAATATGTTTTGGACTTTATTGGTGATATGTGCAGATATTTTTTTTTTTAGAAGTGCGATTTCAAAGTTTTTTTTCAGTAGACTACTCACACGCACAACAAAATTACTAATACTTTAGAAAAAATTTTTTTTCTAAATTTTGTTTTAACAAAATGAGCTTAGAATATTATGTTCATGCCAAAACAACCGCCGAGCATTTCTGTTGGTGAAAATTTCCTTTAGAAAACTCCATTATTTTTTCCCTTACTGACATATTAACTTCAACGACATTTCTAAAAATAGAATGGTTAAAATTATTTTTTCAGAATATCTATATTTACCTTTTTAATAATAGTTACTTTGTACTAGTTTGGCTCGGAACCAATTCCTTAAGCATTCGCTGAAGACTTGCAAAGAGATACATTGGCACACATTTCTATTTCTCTGAATGTTTGGAGATGATGCTTGATGATTAGTCATTATCTGCGTTATTCGGACTATTGTCCCGCTCTTTATTGTTATTTGTACAACGTTTCGGCTGATATCCCCCGGCCTTCTGCAGGTATTTCTTTGTCGGACTCGGGAAACCTTCTTCGGACTCGGGAACCTCTTTTCGGATCCGGGAACGCCTCCCCTTTTTCGTAGTCGGAACCCTTCTTGTCGAATCGGGAGGCCATCAACGGAACTTTGAAACCTAACCCTTTATTAGTCTACGGGGGTTCCTGTTCTCATTCCGCCTACCATAGCTGGGGTAGCGTTGTGTCAATTATTTTCATGTTACTGCCCTCTACTCAGGGATTGAACCGCGGAATCTAATTTGGACGCATGGCAAGTTGGATACGGTAGTTCGATTAAAGACAGTTCTAAAAAGTATAATAACCTTAATTTAACTCTCTCTCTCTCTTCTCTCTCTATAATATAATATATATATATTTATATATATAATATATATATATATATATGTAAACACGGTTTTTTGACTGGCTTTTGCCGATAATTTTTGGGAGAATAAGTGCTTATTGGAGTCGTACCTAATTTTGAAAATTAATTAATTAATAATGAATTAGGCGGGAAATATCTATTAAATGTATAGGCTAAACAAATCGGAAAAACAATCTCTGTATGTATTTCGGCCCATTAGCTCATCAGCAGAGTTAGATGAAGACCGCCTGGTGCGTGATTGAACCGGAACTGCCCAGCTGACAGCGATCTCATAACCTCTACACTAACGACTTCCTTAGATTTTATGATATTGTTAGAGTAGGTTAACATTCACTTCTAGTACTTTTATTACCGACGATTGAATAAGTTTGTAAACACGGTTGTTTTGAAATGTACATACAGAGATTGATTTTTCTCGATTTGTTTAGCCATAATTTAATAGGTATTCCCGCCTATTCAATTATTAATTAATTAATTTTCAAATTAGGTACGACCTCCAATTAAGCACTTATCTCTCAGAAATTATCGGCAAGCCATCAAAACAAACCGTTTTACAACTTATGCATATCTCGTGTAATAAAAGTCACTAAAGTCACTATAAGTCTGATAGACCTGTGGATTTCCTCGGTATGGGGTTAGAAAGTCATCTCAAACAAATATCTTATTCTTTGACAGTCCGCGGGTATAATCATCGCAACATTTGCATATCTCAGACTTTAGATTTGTCTTTTTTTTTCCATACATTCTGTTCTTTGTAACGCTATGAAATCTCATTCCGCATGCTTTTTGTCTATTAATCGTAATTGGATAGATTTTTTCTTAATCGAAATGTTATATTCCTTCTATGTATTTTTTTTCATTTGATTTCTTTCTAATGATAAAATACAACTACATTGCTCAGCACGGAATTTATTATAACAAGAACATAATTCTTACAGAAGTTCACGTACATCCAGATCGAATAGTGTCCAATTTTGGGTGGGGGTGGGGAATTAGTGGGGATGTGTTCTTCTTCTTCTTCTTCTTCTTTCTTTCTTTCTTTCTTGTCTTTTCTTCTTTTCTTCTTCTTCTTCTTTCTTCTCTTCTTCTTCGCAATTGACAATTTCTTCTTCTATTTCACGTTGTTTTTGTTTGTTGCTTGTTATCTTCTTCCTTTTCTTTCTTTCTTTCTTTCTTCTTCTTCTTCTCTTCCTCTTCTTCTACTTTCTTCTTTCTTCTTCTTCTTTCTTTCTTCCTCTTCTCTTCTTTCTTCTTCTTCTTCTTCTCGTTGTTGTTTCTCTTGTTTTGTTGTATAGTTTCTGTTGTTTGGTGTCTTCTTTCTTTCTTTCTTTTCTTTTTTTTTCTTCTTCTTCTCTTCTTCTTCTTCTTCTCTACTTCTTCTTCTTCTGCTTCTGTCTTCCTTCTCGTTGTCATTTCTTCTTGTCTTTCACGTTGTTGTTGTTTGTTGTTGACATTCTTCTCTTTTCTTTCTTTTCTTTCTTTCTTCTTCTCTTCTTTTTCTTTTTTTCTTCTCTTGTCTTCTTCTTCTTCTTCTTCTTTCTTTCTTCTCGTTTGTCATTTCTTCTTGTCTTTCACGTTGTTTTGTTGTTGTTGTTGACATTATTTCTTCTTTTCTTTCTTTCTGTTTTCTTTTTTTCTTTTATTTTTATCTTTCTTTCTTCTTCTCTCTTCTTTCGTTTTTTTTTTGCTTTCTTCGTGCTTCTTCTTCTTCTTTCTTTTTCTTCTTCTTTCTTTCTCTTCTTTTTCCTTTCTTTTCTTTTCTTTTCTTCTTCTTCTTTCTTTTCTTCTCTTCTTCTTCTTCTTTTCTTCTTCTTCTTCTTCGCGTTTATCATTCTTCTTCTCTTTCAGCGGTTGTTGTTGTTTTGTTGTTGTTGTTGTTGCTGATCTTCTTTCTCTTTCTTCTCTTCTTCCTTCTTCTTCTTCTTCTTTTTTCTTCTTCTTCTTGCTTCTCTTGCCTGCTGCTAAATTGTTTTTGTTTTCCTCATATCTAATTGTTCCGTTCTGCTTCTTGTCGTTTTTCATTTTCCTCTGTCTATTTTTTCTATATTTCTTTTTAATATTTTTATATTTGTTTTATTTGGAATTTTCACGATGTCGGTTTAAATTTTTTGTCCCACCATTTTCACCACTTTCTTTTTATGCTATTTCAATTTCTGTTGTCTTTTTTTCGTTGTTTGGTTGTTGTTTTGTTTTAAAAGACATATCAACCCTCTTTCAAGGTCATTTTAAAGCGCCTATTAGTATTTTGATATATTCGATTCTCTACAGTACCTGGTTTTATTTAAAGGTCACCAGTTTCCCAATTTGTTTTCTTCTTTTCAGATTTTCCTA
>CM042150.1:28198291-28209472 GCA_023376005.1 Doryteuthis pealeii | reverse complement strand
CGGGGTTTCGGCTCATGGATAAACGTAGTTGCTGGGTCTAGCCAACTGAAGAGACGTGAAACGTCAGAACACGGTGTCCTGTGATTGCACTTTATATATATATATAATATATATCATATATATATATATATTATTATATAGTCATCCACAGACACCGTGTTTTTGACGTTTTATATATATTATATATATATATATATATATATATTATATATATATATACTATCTATGAGTAAACCATTGCGGTAAAAAAACAGCAAATAATTTTAAGTAAAATATACTACCAAACTTCAATTGTGGAAAAAATGAAAAAAAAAGAAAAGACAAGAAGATCGATTACACATATAACATTTATCGAATATATATATATATATATATATATATATATATATATATATTATATATATATTATATATATAAATAAAATAAATATATAAAGGTTTTACATCTCTATTTATTTGGTGACAAAGGAACATTCACGCCATATTTGGTTTCATGCGAGGCAATCCGTCAGGTGAAGGATGTTACAATTTGTAAATGAGCATTTTGTAACATCTTCACCTGACGATTGCCTCACATGAAACCAATATGGCCGTGAATGTTCCTTTTTTCACCAAATAAATAGAGTATGTAAAACCTTTATATATTTATTTATCATATCATATAACAGCCTCTATTTTATATTGAGCACTCTACCAATAATACTGCTTTGGTACGCCATTCCAGCAAAGCTGAAAACAGTACCATCCCACACACACACACACACTATAATATATATATATATATATATATATATATATATATATATATAATAGAAGTAATTAGTAATCCAACGTACAGTGTTATTAGAATATCGTGAATAGAGGCGTTGATATGTTGGATGAAGTTTTTCATTTACCTGATGAATGCTATTAGCAGGAAACCATTGGTATAATATCGTTCGCGAAATAAAAGTATAAAAGCTAAAACTTTTATTTGTCACTTCATTCAACTATATATATATATATATATATATATATATATATATATATATATATATATAGATGTGAGGTATATATACCTACTAATAGTTTCGCTAAGTAGCGTGTCAGGGCAAGAAGCTGACTTCTTGTTCTGATGAGCATCTAAGCGAAACTATTAGTAGGTATATCTCACTCATTAGGATTAACATGTGTGTGTGTGTGTGTGTGTGCGTGTGTGTGCGTGCGTGTGTGTATGTGTTTGTGTCTGTATGTGTATTTGTATTTGGGGGGTTTGCTTTTGCTATCCACATCATGATTCTATACAAACATTAATAATACATTCGATTTGCTAGCCGGTTAATTAAACAAGTCTTCTGCCGCCAAATTTCTCAGCATGGCACGAAGTCTTTTCTTGTTGTTCTTTGTGTTCGAGGAAAATCGACAAATGGCCACCCTTGGATTAAATAATGTCACCGAATAAGACAATTATAGTGGACAGCAATTGCAGTAGTTATCTGCACAGCCTCATTAATATAATTGTTTACTAAAGATTTTAAAAAAATACTTATATAAAAAAGAAATATTAACACACCGTGGAAAACAAACTAGATAGATAAACAAATAGATAGAAAGATATAGGGATGATGATCATCATCATTTAAAGAACTGGTTCCCGCCCAAATATATATTATATATATATATATATATATATATATATATATATATATATCAAAACAAACTTTGCGTACTCTCATATATATATATATATATTATATATATATATATGAAGAGCAATTATAATTGACTTTCACCACCAGATTAAAGGAATGATCGTCTGTTGTTTCCAGATTTGATCTATCTGGTGATCGTAAAATATATATACATGTTTGTAATTAACAGTTGAAATAGCGCTCCTTAATGGCAGATGTCGATGGCCTAGAGGTTAAAGAACCGGGCTGGTGAAAATATTAAACCTAAGAATGTGTTTGTTTTTGTTCTTTGTTTGGCATATCAATTTTCCGACGTTATTTAATGCCTAGACAATCCTTGTAGAAGAATAAATGTAACTATTCAACCCATACTGGGGATGAGAGGTTCTATACCTTTTGCAAGGGAATTAGTCCGAAAGTGAAAGTATATCACGACTGGAATTCAAACTCGCTTATTAGGATGTCACAGTCCATCATGTAATCCATTACGCCACGGCTACTCCATCCGAAGGTGTGTGTGTGTGTGTGTGTGTTGTGTGTGTACAAGATGTGATTAGTATTAATTGTTAAGTATCTGGCCGCCATCCTTGCCAGTTGTAAAGAACTTAAAGTAAATAAGTAAGTTGAGTCCCGAGTTATAGATCTTTGGTAAGTGAATAATGCTGTGATATAGAATCCTTTGTAATCAATAAGTCCTGTGGTATAGAATCTTTGGTAAGTCAATAAGTCCTGTGGTATAGAATCCTTTGTAAGTCAATAAAGTCCTGTGGTATAGGAATCCTTTGGTAAGTCAATAAGTCCTGTGATATAGAATCCTTTGGTAAGTCATAAGTCCTGTGGTATAGAATCCTTTGGTAAGTCCAATAAGTCCTGTGGTATAGAATCTTTGGTAATCATAAGTCCTGTGGTAATAGAATCCTTGGTCCGTCCGTCCAAGAAGATCCAAGTAGTAATGAGCTAAGATTAGAATCAGCCAGTATAAATATAATATCAGCAGCAGAGCACTGCCAGTGATTGGACAATAGGTTGGTCACATGTTTATCGGCGAGTCTATAAGTAGAAGTGGTCCTTTGTCACACGCCTTATATTTTAAAACTCCAACATTAATAAAACTGAATTTCCCATTATAATGCAGTGTGACCTGGTTATTGGACCAAAAATGTATATAAAACCCCTTGTGTGTTATTTATAAGTAATTACAATTCGAAAGAAGTAAATCTTACAAGTTTGAATAAACGTCCCTAACGTTAAATATCGTAAAAATAATATTAGATTAAAAATTTTATTATTCACTACCACAACGACAACTTTTCTACATCCTTGTATAATTAACATTTTCAGCGAAGGGTATTGAACATGTCATTTCATTTTAATTAGAAACCCTATCATATTTAACTTGGGAATAGGATTTTTTGTTTTTTGTTTGTCTTTCTGAAAACTTATCACGGAGAAAAGCTAATTTGACAAAACTAATTAAAATATGCATTTTTCTACACGTGAATTCCAAAAAAAACAATTGTGCTTTTAAATACAATACCTTGACATATGATGCCCTTTTTTAATTGTGCCTTTTTATAAATACTCAATCCCTTGATATACGAGTTGCCCTTTTTTAATTACGCTTTTTAAAATACAATACAATACCTTGATATACGAGTGCCCTTTTTAATTACGCTTTTTAAATACAATACAATCCCTTGATATACGAGTGCCCTTTTTATTTACGCTTTTTTAAATACAATACAATCCTTGATATACGAGTGCCCTTTTTAATTACGCTTTTTAAATACAATAAATCCCTTGATATACGAGTGTCATTTTTAATTGCGCTTTTAACTACAATAATAACCTTGACTACGAGTGCCTTTTTTTAATTGCGCTTTTTAAATACAATACAAATACCTTGATATACGGTCTCATTTTTAATTGCGGCTTTTTCAATACAATACACTCTTGATATACGAGTGCCCATTTTAATTGTGCTTTTTAAATACAATACAATCCCTTGATATACGAGTGCCTTTTTTAATTGTGCTTTTTAAATACAATACAATACCTTGATATACGAGTGTCATTTTTAATTGCGCTTTTTAAATACAATACAATACCTTGATATACGAGTGCCCTTTTTAATTGCGCTTATAAATACAATACAATAACTTGATATACGAGTGCCTTTTTTTAATTGCGCTTTTAAATACAACAATCCCGTGATATACGGTGCCCTTTTTTTACGCTTTTTAAAATACAATACATAACTTGATATCGAGTGCCCTTTTTAATTACGCTTTTTAAATACAATACAATACCTTGATATACGAGTGTACGCTAAATACAATACCATCCCTTGAATATACGAGTGCCCTTTTATTACGCTTTTTTAAATACAATACAATACCTTGAATATATCGAGTGCCCTTTTTTATTACGCTTTTTAAATACAATACAATACCTTGATATACGAGTGCCCTTTTTTAATTACACTTTTTAAATACAATACAATACCTTGATATACGAGTGCCCTTTTTAATTACGCTTTTTAAATACAATACAATCCCTTGATATACGAGTGCCCTTTTTAATTGTGCTTTTTAAATACAATACAATCCCTTGATATACGAGTGCCCTTTTTAATTACGCTTTTTAAATACAATACAATCCCTTGATTGTTTTATATAATATATATATATATATATAATATATATAATATATATTTGCTTCAAGGCAATTACAATGCGTATATCGCATAAAATTCGATAATTATAGAAGATAATAATGACCGAAATTCACTTGTCATTATTATCTTCTACATTTATCGAATTTTATGCGATATACGCATTGTAATTGCCTTCAAGCAAAAATATAAATAATAATAATATACTTTATCCAACAATGCTTCTAAAATAAACAAACATCCAAAATCTTATTTCCTTCGGCGAAGAGCATAAGGCCCGTGTTTGTTATTATTCACTCAACGTCCCCTTACCTCATATGGTAGAGATGTATCAGTATCATTGATAGGTTAATTTCACAAGGATTTTCCAATGCTGTATCGTGGCCGAAGCAATATGGTTTCTGACTACTGAAGTCCCGGTTTCGATTTCTGTCGGAGGGAAATCGTTAGTATACATCGCTGATGAGAATTAATAAAGTTGAAACAGTCTGTACGATGTTCTACACACAGAATAATTCTTTACCGAAATTCACTTTTCATTATTATCTTCTATAATTATCGAATTTTATGCGATATACGCATTGTAAGTGCCTTCAAGCAAAAAAATAAATAATAATAATATATACTTTATTAAACAATGCTTCTAAAATAAACAAACATCCAAAAATCTTATATATATATATATATATATATATATATATATATATATATATATTTATATTTATATTTATATGTGATGTACGAGTGTGCATCTGCAAGCTTTGGCTTCTCCACCGTGGCAGGTTACTATGCCACGCTGGTAGGGAATTTTAATTCAGAGTTTTCCTACTCTTTTATCAGTTGCTATACGAGGTATGCCAAAAAGGTTCCAGGACTAGTATCACAAAAAACCTATTTCAAATCCAAACTACAAACTACAAGTTATCCCGTTCAAAGTAATCCCCCCGGAGTCTAATGCACTTTCCCATCTTTCTCTGCCACACTTCCATGCACCCCTGGAAGTATTCTTCCGGGATTTTTGATGTCATGCATATCCTCAAAATTGGTTCCCTTGATGACCCCTTGAGCTTGGGGAAAAGGAAAACCTCATATGGAGCCAGGTCGGTCAAGTAGGGAGGTTGCTCAAACATAGTGATGTTCTTCTGGGCCAGGAACTCTTGGATACTCAGGGTATAGTGGGCAGGTGTGTTTTCATGGTGAAGCACGAATTGTCCTGCCACATATCTCGACTCTTCTCGCGCACTGAACGAAGCAAATGCGTCAGGTTCTTTTTGTAGACATGATGGTTGATCGTCTGGCCCAGTGGCAAGAACTCTCAGTGGATGGGTTTGAAATAGATCTTTTGTGACACCAGCCTTGGAACTTTTCTGATATACCTCGTAAATTTTTGTTTTTTTACCAAATCTATATGTTTTTTTTTTTTGAAAAGTGTAATACCGTCGAAAGTCACGAGCTGCTAATATGGTAAATAATAATCCAGTTCTCCTACTCTTATACCAGTTGACCTACCAAATATATAAATCTTTGTTTTACCAAATCTATGTCTTTTTTTTGTGCTTCTGGTTATATATATATATATATATATATATATATATATATATATTATATATATATATATATATATGGATGCCTTTATATATATATATATATATATATATATATATATATATATATATATATATATATATATAAAGGCATCCAAAAACTAATAGTAAGGGATGATTTTACATGGGATTTTTTAAATTAACACTGTATGGTTATTGCATGTTTAGTAGGTGCAAATACATGTATTTTCATAATCCCTAATGAGAGCTCAATGTATTATAATCTTTTTAGATTAAATAAAGAGCAATATTTACCATTGAAACGAAGGAAAAATTTTTAAAAAAATTTTGTGGTGTCCTGTCTGATGAGGCTAAAAATTTATTTTGGGGAGTTTTAGACATTTATTTAAATTTCTAAAAGCCCCTTAAATTTTAGTCGAAATAAATTTATTACAGAATGATGTTTTTTTGAGTTTTTCTCCCTTTCAATGATATATATATATATATATATATATATATATATATATATATGAAATTTAACATTTTTGAAAAAACAGATGGAAATTAATAAATATGAAAAATAGATGGAAATTAATCATATTTATTAATTTCCATCTGTTTTTTCAAAAATGTTAAATTTCATACTGTCGGATTAATATATATATATATATATATATATATATAATATATATATATATATATATATATATATATATATATATATATATATATATATATATAATGCCTTTCTTTGGTATGTATATATATATATATATTATATTATATATATAATATATATTCGAAAATCACGAGTTGTTATTATAGAAAATTATATTGGCTACAGATCTTGAGTACAACATCCCACTACCTTCGGAACTCCATCTGTAAGTTTTGGCCTCTCCACTGCAGAAGTTACCCTGCTACATTAATAGTGAATTTTAATTCAGACTTTTCCTACTCTTCCCATGCCACATTTAGAGGTATCACTATCTATATATTAATACTCGTGTTCCTTAAAAGTACTAGAGTTATCATCCTGTAACACCCTCTGGTTAAAAATGAGACCGTCCAACTGGTCCAAGATGAAATGTAAATTCTGATTACCTGTTGTTGCTAGTTCGCCGAATTCTTATTTCTTATGAGTGTCGTCACCTCCGCAAATAATTGACCACAGCGTTTTTATTATAGATAAAGGAAGGGAAGAAAAAGGACATGCTACACAGAAAAATATGGTAATAAAGAAACAAATAAAGAAAGAGCGTAAGGGAAAGAGAGAAAGAGAGAGAGGGGGTTGTGTGCTTGGAGGCGATAACGCTAATTTCTTTCAATCGAACATTTCTTATTTCTTATGAGTGTCGTCATCTCAGCCAAATAATGAACCATTCCGTTTTGATCATGAAGAAAGAAAGGTAAGGAAAAGGACATGATACACAGAAAAATATAATAAAGAAAGAAAGAAAGAAATGAGTAGGGGAAATATTGGGAGAGGTGGTGAGCACACGGAGCAATTACGCCAAACTGTTTCAATTGGACATAATGAAAAGAAGGAAAGAAAGAAACAAAAGAGTGAGAGAGTGTTAAATCAAGATTATTTATCCCTTTACATATTTAATTATTTTGCAGTAGCTCTTAAATAAAGATATCAAACGTTATAATATATTAATAATTTGGAGGTCAATACAATGCGTATGAAAAATAAAAACAAAAAGATGTTATTTTTGTCTTATCGATTTCGAAGCATAAACTTCATCATCAGAGTTTCGTATCAGAAATGGACATACTTACGTTTTTCTCCTTTTTTTTCTTTTTTTTTCCTTTACTTATTTATTTATTTTTTTTCCTTTTTTTTTTTTTTTTCTACTTAAATTATAACCACACAAATAAAAACGTAAGTACGTCCATTTCTGATACGAAACTCTGATGATGAAGTTTATGCTTCGAAATTGATAAGACAAAAATCACATATTTTTGTTTTTATTTTTCATACGCATTGTATTGGCCTTCAAATTATTAATATATTATAACATACTTAACAATGCTTCAAGCAAATTACCAATTGCTTTTATATCAAACGCTGTAATAATTAAATTATCATACTGTGGTATTTCCATGGGTCTCGCTAGTTCTCTATTATTTACCAATAGCTGGATTGAGCAAGATGTGTTCCCAGGGTATTTGCACGCAATAAAACGTAAACAGCCTCAACCAGAACTTGAACTCTGCTCGCCGAGTCCACTTTTCAAACCACGATATGCAATACATCACCCTAGACTTCAAGCAAGCCAAAGGGATATAACTCTCGCCTAATTGTTTTTTCGTTGTTATCTTTGCGGATTTATTTTCCGAATTACAGCTTCGTAAGTCGATTATGCCTGTTCAGCTGAAAAGATTTGGACTTAGACAGAGAGAGAGAGAGAGAGAGAGAGAGAGAGAGAGAGAGAGAGAGAGAGAGAGAGAGATGTGTGTGTGGTTCATGTTTATATATATATATATATATATATATATATATGTGTGTGTGGGTATGTATATATATAGTCATTACTTGTATTTCCTTATTTATTCTAAAGCTCTTTTTCCTTCGCTATCAAATGTTTGGTTTTTATAAGCGCTGAAAAAGCCGCACCATGTGTGTGGTCTCGTAATTATAGAAAAAGTCACAGCATTTATAGAAAGGAATGGGGCTCGCCACAAATCTGCCCAAAGAAATTTACTAATCCTCTTGCACATAAAAGATTTGAACAAGGATATATATATATATATATATATATATATATATATATATATATATATATATAATAGTTGAAAATGGAAGTGAATCCGACGAAATGTTGAAAGGAAAAATAAACAAATGAAAGAAAATGCTGAATGTATAAAATAAATTGATTTGGTTTGGTTTGGTTTGGTTTGTTTTACGGCATATCAACCTCGGTGGGTCATTTAATGCCGACAAGTTGTGAAATAAATTCATTCTTAATGCATAAGACAATTTTGTTTATAAACTCATTTTTTTCTATTCAGCCCATAGATGGAACCCTAACAGGTACTACCACTCCGGGTCAGAGTGGACCAGGGAACAATGGTGATGAAGGGATGCTCCATATTCCCTAAACCTCCAGAACTGGAACCTCACCGTCAGATAGAATTTAACGTCATTCCCAGGACATGTAGACTCTCAGCCACAGATTGGTGGTTGCCATAAGGGCAATAAGGTTGAGGCAATCATATAGGTGCTAGGGCTTGACGTGGCCAGCCGATTTATTGGTGGGGGCCTCTCCGACCGCTCGTCTAGCCCAAGAAAAGCCTAAAGTGGAATATTGCAAGTAATGGACTGCTCAGCCACCTGGGTTCTATTCTTAAGCATCACGGGTCGCCACACACGGTCAACAACTGCCCCCATTGGGGGAGTCTTACCCCTCTGCAGAGTAAGATACACTGGACCATTCTTAAAATGGACAAGAGAGGAGCTCCGACAGATGGACCAAAGGACAAGGAAGCTCATGACCATGCACAAGGCATTACACCCGAGAGACGACTCAGATACACTATATGTATCAAGAAAAGAAGGAGGAAGAGGTCTCGCCACATTTAAGACTGTGTAGATTCAACAATTAAAGCACTCGAGGAATATACAAAAAAGAGCAAAGAGAAATTAATAGCAGCAGCCAGAATAAACAATGGCAATATATCAAAAACAAGGAAGCAGAAATGGGAAGAAAAACAACTATATAGACACTTCAAGCGAAACACAGGAGAGATCGCTCACCAGAAGACATAGACATGGCTAAGAAGGGGAAACCTCAAAAGAGAAACATAATCTCTGACAGGATAATGTCATAAGGACAAATTACATAAAAGCAAAAATAGATAAGACACAACAGAGCAGCAAATGTAGAATGTGTGGGGAAAGATACGAAACAGTCAATCACATAATAAGCGAATGCAGTAAACTCGCACAAAGAGAGTACAAGACTAGACACGACTGGGTGGGAAAGGTGATTCACTGGGAACTGTGCAAGAAATTCAATTTTCCCCATTCAACTAAATGGTATATGCACAAACCTGAATCTGTCCTGGAGAATGAGACACACAAAATTCTCTGGGACTTTGAGGTACAGACGGATCACCTAATCCCAGCCAGGAGACCAGATCTAATTTTGATTGACTTTGCCGTTCCGGCCGATCACAGAGTGAAAATGAAAGAAAACGAAAAGATCGACAAATACTTAGACCTTGCAAGAGAACTGAAAAAACTGTGGAACATGAGGGTGAACTTGCTGTCACACAGCCTCCAGTGAACCACCGGCTTCTGCAGGTGTGAAAAACTGAAATGGAGTGAAATAATAATAATAATAGAAAACTACAAAATTTTTAAGTATACAAAGAATAACGGCCTTCGCCAGAGTAAATTGTTTGGTGTTTGAAATTAAAGCGGTGAAAATACGGAGAATTTTGAAATGTTCGAAAAAATAATTTTTTTTAAATTGTTAGAAGAAAACTTTCCACAGCAAAAGATTATAGTGATGTGGACGTCATCGTCGTTCGCGACGGACGCTGAAAAGAAAGAAGACGGTTAGAGAATATATTTGTAATAAAGTCAGGAGGTATTCATATATATATATATATATATATATATATATATATATATATATATATAACCTGCGCACGAGCAGGATGTCACAGAATGTAAATTTCTTAAGCGGGGTTTAACAGGTTTGAATTCAGTGTTTGCCTTCTCATAGACTGGTTACCTAACCAGGTTTAAAGCGCCCACTCTGCCCTACTATTTACCCATAACTGGAGGGAGAGTAGTTGGATGCATACCTTTCCCAAGGGCATTATTGGTATGTGAAATGCAAACAGACACGTCCAGAATCTGAACTCGGGTCAAATATATATATATATATATATATATTATATATATATATATATATATATAAGACGAACTTACATAGGAACGTACTAAGACATATACACAAACACACAACTAAACTAAACCTAACCTAACACACACATGCACACATACATATACACACACAATAACGACAAAAACTTTACTAACATCTGATGAACTATACCTATTAAAAGAGTAATGAAAGCTCAGTTAATTAATTTATTACTAAGCCGTGACCTGCGTGCGACTTACGCGCAAAGATTGTGGAATGTTACATCATCATTTTTTCTCAATTTTTGCGCGCAGGTCGCATGCAGGTCACGCGCAAATCGCACGCAAATATTGAAAAGAATAACGTAGCGTTCAACCGTTATTAAACAGCCATAACAGAAAAATTACAGAA
>CM042150.1:28170791-28193291 GCA_023376005.1 Doryteuthis pealeii | reverse complement strand
GTTTTTAAACCGTCGAGAGGAAGGCCCCGAAACGGTTTGCACATTCTCTCCTGATGAGCCCATGCATTTGTAAACATCCTTTGTTTTTTCATTATATCATATTCACACTGTCGGATTAATTTCCATTTTATTTTCACACACACACACACACACACACACACACACACACACACACACATATATATATATATATATATATAAAGTAAACAAACAATGTATTTGATATGGCTTTTTTAGCCGACAATTTTTGGGAGAATATGTGCTTAATTGAAGATGTACCTAATTTGAAAATTAATTAATTGATAATTAACGAATTAGGCGGGCATACCTATTCAAATCTAAGGCTAAACGAATCGAGAAAAATCAATCTCTGTATGTACATTCCAGCCTATTAGGCCTCATCAGCAGACCTATAGACAAAACAGTCTTCCTGTCTATAGCTTGGAATTAGAAGCTAAATTTTGGGGAATGTCTAACCTTAACGCAGTCCACACCTGTACAACATTTCAGAAAAATTTAAGGGGATGGGTGACAATTTCAGTTTTTTTTTAATGATTCGACATGGATTTACACACACACACACACACACACATATATATATATATATATATATATATATATATATATATATATATATATATATATACGAGCAGGATGTAACACAAGTTCAATTACTTAAGCGGAGTTTAACCGGTTTCAATTCAGAGTTGGAAAACTCTGAATTCAAACCTGTTTTCCCAGAACTGCTTGCCGAACCAAGGTTAAAGAATCTAGTCTTCTATTTACCCACAGCTGGAGGGAGAATAGGTGGATGCATACCTTTTCCCAAGTGTATTAGCACTGTGTGAAATGCAAACAGCCTCGTCTAGGATTTGAACTCGCGTCGACGAGTCCATTTCCTACGAATCTAACCATTACACCACGAACCTCAACATTGCAAGTGGCCATGTAGCTGCTTTCTTGCTGGGTGTTGTATCCACGATTTGTTTAAGATCGCCGCAGCATTATCGTGCAACTTCAGATTCTAGGAATTCTACGTATAGACATGCCAAGACGCCACTATACAGAGAGTTCCTAGAATTTCGCCCCTTTAAATATATAATTCCGAAAAACTCCAGCTACTTCCGATACGTAGACGACAGCTATATTACAGAAAATCTATCTATATTACAGAAATCCAAAATATTGAAGTCAGACAGTATACTGTTGGTTTGAAAACAGATACTGGCTAAGCACAACTGAACCAGTGCCCAAGACAGTTGGTATTTATGGAAATCAAGAATGGTCCATTTATGTATTTGGGTGATTCCATTTCTTGAGTCCTGATTAGCTGCTTGGTGTCTATGATGTTATGAGGCTTCATAAATACCCTGGCATTCTGCAGGAGTATTGCAGCAAATAGATTCGTATTCAGTTACGACTAATTATTGCATTGTCTTACCAATTCGACGGTAATTGGAACTAATATGATTATTCTACAACTAACAGGCTGAACAAAATATAACCCACCGTACCATTTACATACAAACTAGAATCAAATAACTACCCCTGTCGGCTGGGGCGTTAGAATGCACCGACTGCACCTCTGCAGAGGGGTAGGACTCCCCCAATGGGGCCACCTGTTAGCCGTAGGTGGCGACCCGTGATGCTTAAGGATAGGGCCCAGGTGGATGAGCAGTTCATGACTTGCAATGCTCCACTTTGGCCCTATCTTGGGCTAGACGGGAGGCCCCCTCTGATCAATCGGCTGGTCACGTCAAGCCCTAGCACCTATATGACTTTCCCAACCCTATTGCCTTTATGGCAAGCCCCAATTCCTTTTTATCATATGGGTGCTAGAAGGCGGTGGCTGCGGGTCTACATGTCCTGGGAATGACGTTAAACTCTATCTGATGGTGAGGTTCCAGTTTTGGAGGTTTGGGGAATGTGGAGCACCCCTTCATCACCATTGCTCCCTGGTCCACTCTGACCCGGAGTGGTAGTACCTGTTAGGGTCCCATCTATGGGTTAAATAGAAAAATGTATTTATAAAAAAATTGTATTATCCATTAAGAATTGATTTATTTCAAAACTTTATCGGCATTAAATGACCCACTGATGTAAAACAAAACAAACCAAACCAACCATCAAATAACTACCTACGTTTCCTGACATCCTACTCTCTAATAATAATGACAAGTTACAATTCTAACTCTACCACATTCAAAAAACGACCACATATATTTTTACTTATAACACCAACACCAAAAGAGGAATTCTAATAGGATTTTACCTTAGAGTCCTCAGCATTTTAAATGACAAAGTCAACCACATAGAACACGCCTTCCAAAACCTTCTATATCCCAAATCCTTCATACAAGACGCTAAGTCCAAAGCCCTTAAAATCTACACAAAGAAAGAATCTCAACCCCGCAAGCACCCACCACACACATCCAAAGTCCCCCAAAGTTACACAATTTTACCGGACAACTCTGTCCACAACGTCATAAACAAAAACCTAAATAACATAAGTATTGAAAACAGTCACCCTGGCTACAAAGATTATCCGTAACATACTTAACACAAAATCTCAACAAAACATAAAATCAGAAGCGGGCGTATAGATTCCCTGCATGGACGGCAACAAATAATAAATAGGTGAAACCTCCAGGAATTTTTAAAAACGGATATATGAACATAAATGAATTATTAAATTAGATAACTTCAACAAATGCCTCTTCCAAAACATATCCGAAATACAGCACAATTTTAATTTCAACAGCGCCTTGATACTAACCCTTGTACACAACAAAAGATTAAGGCTAATCTTCAAAGCCAGTGCCATAACTTCTTTGAACAATATAAAAAGCAGACCCGGATTTTTCAACATATCACCATATATAAAATCTCCTACACAAGATCACACCACGGGTTCTGAAGAAGGTTGCAAAGACCGAAACGTTACAACATCAACATTATTATCAAGAATAAATATTCATTCTTTGGAACATTTCGTGTTTTTCTAAATTTGTCCATATATCGTTGGGTTGATTTTCCCATTTTACTCCCATATATATATATATATATATATATATATATATATATAATTTGGCATATTTCCACCTATTGATTTGTATATAAGCCCATTTACTTAAGTATACCTTTGTAAAATGTAATTTGCTTTTAAAAAACGAAAATTATTTATGACTCGACCCAATTATACACACACATATACACGTATTTAGATATACATATTGATATAGATACAGCTATATAGATATAGTACCCATATATATATATATATATATATATATATATATATATAAGGGTTTTGTAATTTGCTTGAAGCATTGTGTTTATATTGGTTTGTTGGTTGGTTTTGAAGGCTGTCACAATGCGAGTGTAAAGAAAAAAGAAGGTAAGTATGATGTTGTTTGTTAACCTGTCATTTTATTCTTAATATTTCGGGATAAAAATCCCATCATCAGAAGATCATTCGAACTGAAGTGGTGCTAGTAGCCGCTCAATTTGTTCTGTCTCATGTCTTCCAAATTCTGTGTGTGTGTGCGTGTGTGTGTGTGGTGGGGGTGCTTGCTTATGTGTGTGTTTGTGTGTGTAAGTGTGTATGGGCGTGCATGTGTGTGTGTAAGTGGGTGTACGTGTGTGTGTGTGTGTGTGTGTGTGTGTGTGTGCGTGCATGCTTATGTCTGTGTGTCTGATCATTTCCTTTTATTTTATTTTAATTATTATTCCAGATTTGGTTCGCCCTCTAAGTAAGGTTTTTATGTTTTCTAACAGGACTACCTGATCTCTTTTTTATTAGTATGTGTCTGAGATTAACATTCCAGATATTGTTTGATTGTTTATGGGAGCGGGTGTTTAAATTTACTGTCTATCAAGGTCGCCTGTTGTCCTGTTGTGTGTGTGCGGTGTATTTGCTAAGTCCCAACACCATGTGTGTTGTGTGTGTGTGTGTGTGTGTGTTATTTGTAGGGTGTGTGTATTATTTGTAGGGTGTGTGTTCTGTTTGCATGCGTGCCTTGTTCATGTACATTAATATGTGTGTTTGTGTGTTGGATTTAGGAGCTTAGAATGAAATTAATTTTATTAATATATATATATATATATGTGTGTGTGTGTGTGTGTGTGTGTGTGCTACATCTATATATATAATTATATATGTTACATCTCTCTCTCTTCTCTCTCTCTCTCTCTCTCTCTCTCTCTCTCTTTCTATATATAATATATATATATATATATATATATATATAAGTATAGATAACAGGATATGAAAACAACACAATAAGTTATTAAAGTGAAAAACATTTTTATATCATGTTCATAGCTAATGTTGAACAATATTTCAATTTATGAAAAAAAATGATCTTCAGAGCTTGTTTTTTACTCCGGACTCATCGAGAGAGGAGACAAAAAATTTTTACAAATCGAAATATTATTCAATATTAGCTATGAATATGATATAAATTTTTTTTCACTTTAACAGCATATTGTGTTGTTTTCATATCCTTTTATCTATATTCATACCGTCGGATTCATTTCCTTTCTCTTAACTTATATATTAAGATATATATATACAGTTTCTCTTAACTTATATATTAAGATATATATATATATATGGGTACTACATATATATATATATATATATATATATATATACCTTTGGCATATTTCCCCATATTGATTTGTATATAAGCTAATTTACTGTAGTACACCTATATAACATGTAATTTTAATCTTACCTAAATTAAAGTACATATTCGTTCTTTTGCAACTTAATATTCTGGTCGTATAATTACAAAGAAGAAATATGCATATAAAATATGAATTATTGATAATGTTGATGTGTTCCAAAACTAATCGACTAATTATTTACTTCAATATGCAATTCAAATGTCATTAGCAATTTTACTGGGCATGGAAAGGGGTTGGATTAGGCTTATCATTGGGGGAATATTTTTAATCCTTTGCTAGACATGTTCTAAGGCACTTTGGGAGTAATGAATTAATCGGATGCGAATAATTATTAAAATTTGCACTTGGAGTTTTTTTTTTGGGGGGGGGGCAGATAATACAAAAATCTTGAGCTAGGAAATTCCCATGAATATTTTAACAGCATCAATATCTGGAAATAAAGTTCTTTTTAGAATTTTTTTTTAGAATTTAAATTAATATTTTACTTATCTTATTTTTCCTCTTTTGTTGTAGAGTAGCTAGCACCCCTTCAACACTCTACCAGATGGTCTGGCTCATAGCCTTAAATAGTCTACAATTAAGGACTTCAAATATGCATTAATAAGTAAGTAAAGTTGTTGGGCTTACCTAAATCGATATCAGCCAATCAGCGATGGCGTCTATATCCCCTTTTCACAAGCGCTAGACCAAGGAGATTGTTTTTGCGTCTGAGGTGGAGTGCCATACCTACCATCAGCTCATTACTGTACCGCACAGATCCCTGTGCTACTCATACTCTGAGTTGGTGAGGGCCGGTTTCGAACTAGGAAACTTGAGGTTTCTAGCCGAACGCTCTACCGGCTGAGCTAACCCGGCTTGCATTAATAAGCTGATTAATATTCTAACTGATCTTAATGTGTTTGGCTATACCGCATTTGACCCTCCTATTTCTTGTAAGTTGTCTTGTTAATTGACTTGTAACTTATTGTTCTGTGCTTTTGTATGTATCCGTTAGCACCGGATACTGGTGCTGAATATATTAAGTACTCAATTTCTTTTGAGTATCATTTTATCTCGATAATACAACAATTATATATATATATGGACAGCATTTTTTTTTCTTTGTGCATACTGTGAGGAACAAGACGGACATTAAAAACACTTTGAATAAGATTAATTTTGAAAATAGCAGCCATACCCTAAAATGTCTATAACTCATTTTGTTTGTCCTTGCTTCTCCAGTAGTTTGCAGCATATCTGGTTCATCTTACTCAGATGGTTTGTATGTTAGAGGATATTGATCGTGTAACATAATGGCGGGGTTGGAGCTATGAGTTTAACACTGACGTGAAAATTAGCACGAAAAAGTTGTTTTTTTATCTAAAATATGTCTTAGATGAGAATGGAAAAGTTTGAGAATGAATCATTATAGTTTCTATAGAAACTATAATGATTCATTCTCAAACTTTTTCATTCTCATGGAGACGTGGCGAGGTGGGTGAGAGGAGGAGTGAGGGGTGAGGGTGTGGCTGAGTTTGGAATTATGCGTTGAGAGTAAGAAATGGAGCTTTTGCTCTCGGCAGTTTTTGGCTTGAGGAAATTAAAAATCTCATGGGAAAAAGAAGTGACCTTGTGTTATTACTATAGACTAAATGGCACGAGACAAGATGTCCCCCAGCACCCCAAGCTGGTTTCTAGACTCCCGACATCCAGGAATTTTCAGCCAGCTCTAGCATCGAATCAACAACGAAGATTCGAGACTCTCCGATGCAGCACCGGTCCAGAGATAAGTATAAAACATTTCTATTATCAACACATCATTTCTCCAGTCCGAAATTAGTGCCATAACGTAACACTCGTTGACACGCCTACCATCAGCTTCTTACTTTACCGCACAGATCCCTGTGCGGTCTCATACGCTGAGTTGGCGAGGACCGGTATCGAACTAGGAACCTTGTGGTTCTAGGCGAACGTTCTACCGACTGAGCTAATCCGGCCCAGTTCGATACGGTACTCGATGATAGCACATCTGTGCGGTAAAGTAAGGAGCTATGCGCTCCACCTCAGATGCTAAAAATCTGCTTGGCTATATTGAAAGGATTGACTCCCTCGCTGAATGACTGATACCGACTTTAGGCCGCCCTCGTCGAAAAAAGAGAATATAAAATCGGATAGATGTTTCTTGTGAAATGGTTGATTCCACAATTTGTTTAAGTCTGCACGCAGCATTCGTTGTTAAATCCTATCTAGCTTATTCTCTAAGCATTTCGTTAGGGTCCAGGTAGTGCAGCCATACAATAACACTAACACGATTACGGCTTGGAAGAATTATCATTTTAACCTATCACACGCAAATCTGATTTCAATGATAGAATAAATGTAGATAGTCTTATTAAACATCACCGAAATGCACTAAAGGAGGTCATTAGTGATGTTACTCCAGTCTCCTTACAGATTTCGGATTTTGCAACATTCTATCTCTTCCACCGGTAGACCTGACCTGTTATTACGCCGCCCCCTTTCGAGATTCACTCAGTATATTTGACTAATAGTTCATGAATTCTTATATATTAGACCAGGGATACGTAACAGCCACGCAGAGACTCGCTAGGTACAAGTATAAAAATAGTAGATTGAAGAAAACAAAATTAACAAACTGCGCTCCTTACTAAATTTTGGAAGGCGTCATCAGTGATGTCATTTACTTTGGACACTGGGGAGTTTTTGGTCTTTCATCATCATACTCCCATCACCTGGCGAATCATGTGCATGTGTTTTTACTTAAGACTGTGAACAGGTTTTGCCTGAAAATGTTTTCTTAAATATTAAACAAAAGAATGAATGGATATATTGTTCGAATGTAGTTTAATGGCAAAATTAACTAAAAGAAAAAATAATAACAATAAAATAAAATCATATTCCTTAACTGAAATGTGATAGGAATTGCCAGCTTGGTCACGTCTGCAATGAATTTAAACATGGGTCTGAATGGGCTCTTTAGCCTTGGTCGGCAACCCATCAACTCAAGAAGTCCGACACAGAACCTCTGTTGCCTTCAAGGAAAGGCTAAGCGAGTAAACCCCGAAAATAAATCAGGAGCTGGAGTCTCTAAGGTGGTGTGATGCTGAAATCCAGTGCTACCCATCAACTCCTACGACACTACCGTTGCCAAACCGCATTGGTACCTTACCTTTCCTTTGGATTACAGCGGCAGTGTGCAGAGGGGGATTTGCTGCACGGGCAACAGCTCATCCTCCATTTGAACCTTCCCAGGCTATGCAGTTCAAGTTAACAAAAACCTTGACACTACTCCATCGTCTCTCGTAGACGGAAGGGTGCCAACAAACAACAAATAGTTTAGTGGGATTCAATTTCTGCTATAATTTATGCATGTAGTTTGCAGTTCACCTGCCACAAAAGAAATGGAAATGATAACGACGAGTTCTGTATCTTGTTGTAGAAAAGAAGGTGCCAGCTAGATAGTTGTTTCCTTGTAAAAATGAAATATCGAAATCATAAGAGTTTCTTAATGCGATACAATGATATAGAAAAAAATAAGAAAACACACACCAAATGTTTTATGCTTTCGATATTCTAAAAGTGGCCGTTAATGAACTTTAACTTTTTCTTCAATTGATGTAGCACCCATTATTATTATTTTTCTTTTTTTCTTTTTCTTCTTCTCTGCTTCTTATGTCTCCATTTTCGTCTACTGCCCCCCCCCCTCTACCTCCTCGTGTTAACCCTTTTAAGTCGCTATAAAATCTTGAATTTACATGTCATTCCTTGACTAAGGTACTGATGGTTAAGTCAACCCGAAGCGAAGCGAATTAAGGTGAACGATTTAATTTGTTAAATTGAATTTAAAGAATTACTTTCAAAATAATTTTTTGTGTCGTATTGGTTCTAAAACTCGTTTAACTTTTAACCATTGTGTATTAGAATGTGGAATTAACACTGTGAATGAATTTTATGGTTTCGATATTCTAAAAATAGCCGCTAATGAACTTTTCCTTCTATTGATGTAGCCACCACTTTTATCCCACCTCTTTCTCCCCATACTTCTCTCCGACACTTGCTCCACCTTCGTTAACGCTAATATAGGGGGGGACTTGTGGACTTATACTAAGTTAAAACTTACTTCTAACTTATTTATAACTTATTTATAACTTAACACTTATTTCTATAGCTTCTATTCCCCTCGATCCCTTTTCCTCGCCTGTCTCCTTATCCTTTTGTCTTTCTCCTTCTTCCTGCAAAAATGTACATGCCCTGACAGCATGCAAAAAAAAACCATGGGTAGCAGCGTGGTGGATTTGAGATGCGGCGGAAGAGCCTAAATAGGCCAACGGCGTACATCATAAGATGCTGGGCGGAAGAACTCAAAACGGGTCAACGGCCAGGATCAACCAGTTCAGTTAGGCAACTACTGCTCCTCATCTCTAAGACCAGCGCCTATTGATGAGTCAAACAGCTACCGATAGATATCGATAACCTCGACCTAACCGAAACTTTTCATGACATTACACAGAGCTGAGGAAACCTGTAGCAACGTACTTCCTGCTATCAAAAAGAGTACACGTTCTGCTGAGGTTCGAGCACCGGCCCAGTGTTCGATAAATAAATTACGGGGCTCCAACCACACCACACACCTAAATCACACCACTCTCACCACAGACAAACAAGACACACACTCTACTGAAGACATAACCCTAACCGCAATATCTAATAAGACAGACATAGAACCCAAATTCAATACAAACCTACTTAGATGTAAAAAATCACTCCAGCTAGCAACATTTAACGTTAGAACACTAAAAGCGATAGGCCAACTCCCCGAACTCACGGCGTCTGCAGCCGAAAATAATATAGACATCATATGTGTGCAAGAACACAGATTTGACCATGGTGATGTAGAACTAAAATACCATGAATCTGGAAATGGCTGGACGTTTGTGTCAGCATCTGCATGGAAAAACTCCGTCAATGCAACTATAGGAGGTGTGGAATGCTTCTCAGCCCTCGAGCGCTAAAATCACTTAACAGCATAGAAAAATCCAACCTAGAATCATGAGTGCTACGTTTAATGGCAATCCCTGCATGACTATAGTCTCATGTTACAGCCCAACAAACGTCAGCGACGAAACGGACATTGAAACATTTTACAATGGGCTATCCTCCCTATGCAGACACCCCCCAAACATAACGTACTGATAATTGGGGGAGACATGAATGCACAGATAGGAAGAAACGAAAACAATAGATTCGGCCTACACAACACCCCAAACAGGAACGGTGATCTCCTAGCCGAGTTCTCCCTTGAGAACAGGCTTGTCTGCCTGAACACTAAATTCCAAAAACGGAAGGGCAAACTATGGACATACACGTACCCAAATAGCACAAAAGCGCAACTAGACTACATCCTAATAAACAAAAAATGGACAAATAGTGCAATGAACTGTGAAGCGTATTCTTCCTTTGAAGGAGTATCCTCCGATCACAGAATAGTCACAGCAAAATTACGACTTAGCCTACGTAGAAAAAAAACAAACCAGCAAATCTGAACGATACGACTGGTCGACACTTGCCAACAGCGATATTTGCAATCGCTACGCTGTTACAGTAAGAAATAAATTCGATATCCTCCAGGAGACATCCGAAAGCTCCACACCAAACGAGGAATACGAAAACTTTGTTAGTGCTCACTTAGAAGCGGCAGCCGAGTGCATACCAACCAAATTAAAAGCCGAACACTCTGTTCCCTGGGAGACAGAAGCAGTTAGGGAAAAAAGAAACGATATAAAAAAAGCAGCCCAACTCAATAAAACAAACCCAACTAACACCAATTTACACAACCTTAGGAAAGCCCAAATAGAATTAACCAAAACATACAAAAAAAACAAACAGAATATATACAAGCACAAATAAATAATATTAGATCATCGGTAGAAGACAGACAGTCGCGATTAGCATGGCAAACAGTAAATGAAATTAGTGGTAGGAAAAGTACCTCTAGATCAAAACTAAAGGCAAACAGCCAAAAAGAAAGACTCCAAAAATGGAAAGACCACTTCCAGAAACTTCTGGGGAACACACCTAAAATCATGGTAAATAACACTCAAAAGATCATAGATAGACAACTAGACATAAAACTGGGGATTTTACAACAGAAGAACTCCACGTAGTCTTAAATAAACTAAAAAGTAGAAGGGCGGCGGGTCTTGACGAAATACCCCCGGAGGTATGGAAAATGGGCAAGTTCAGCGACATACTGCTTAGGCTATGCAATGCAGTATATAGACAAAATAGAATAGATAAATGGACAAAAGGATGCATCCTCCCGTTCCCCAAAAAGGGAGACCTAGGAATAGCTAAAAACTACAGAGGCATAACTCTTACGGCTATCGCAGCCAAGATCTATAATGCCCTTCTTCTTAATCGCATCCGACCCGAAATAGAGAAAATTCTTAGGAAAAACCAAAACGGATTCCGTAGAAACCGTTCCACAACCTCTCAGATCCTGACTATACGACGAATCATAGAAGGGATTCGAGCAAAGAATCTAGAGGCAACGCTACTATTCGTAGATTTTTCCAAGGCATTTGATTCCATACACAGAGGAAAAATGGAACAAATACTACTAGCATACGGGCTACCAGAAGAAACTGTTGCTGCTATAATGATGCTCTACAAAGATACACAAGCAATGGTACGCTCACCCGATGGCGACACAGATTTCTTCGACATCGGAACTGGAGTCCTACAAGGAGATACACTAGCACCATATATATTTATCATATGCTTAGACTATGTACTCCGAACATCATTAGATACCATAAAAGAAGAAGGCTTCACACTAAAAAAGGCAAGAAGCAGGCGATATCCCGCACAGAAAATCACAGATGCGGACTACGCTGATGACCTTGCACTCCTTGCAGATACACCACCACAGGCCGAGTCACTACTGCATAGCCTAGAGAAGGCTGCAAATAATATTGGCCTTCATGTAAACTCCGATAAAACAGAGTACATATGTTTCAAAAGGAAAGGAGACATAACCACACTCAACGGTAAGCCCCTTAAGCCAGTAGAACAATTCACATACCTAGGTGGTAATATCCTATCCACAGAAAGCGATGTAAATACACGAATAGGAAAAGCGTGGTCGGCCACAAACAAATTATCAGTAATATGGAAATCCGATCTCACTGACAAGCTAAAGCGACAATTCTTCCAGGCGGTGGTTGTATCAGTGTTGCTGTACGGATGCACCACATGGACCCTAACGAGGCGCCTTGAGAATAAGCTGGATGGGAGCTGCACAAGAATGCTGCGTGCAGTCCTGAATAAATCGTGGAAGCAGCACCCCACGACGAAACAGCTATATGGCCACTTGCCCCCCATCTCACAAACCATTCGAGTGAGACGGACAAGACATGCCGGGCACTGCTGGAGAAGCAAGGATGAGCTCATAAGTGACGTTCTCCTGTGGAAGCCAACACACGGACATGCTAGTGTGGGCCGCCCAGCAAGGACCTACATTGACCAACTAAGCAAAGACGCAGGTTGCTGCACAGAGGACCTCCCTGGGAAAATGAATGATAGGAAAGGTTGGCGAGAGATTGTCATGGATATCCGTGCTAATAGCGCGACATGATGATGATGATGATATATATGTATATATATCTTATTATAATGGAGATTGTGTGTTTCTCTGTCTGTAACCGAAACTAAATCACTACTCAAGTCACAATTCCCTTAGTTATTGACATCACATTCACCAAGAATTTATTTTTTATTTAAACCTCAATTATTGATAAAATTGTTATACTTTATTAATACTGTTGGATCTACATACTAATAACATGCAAGTATATTTATATATTCAACAAAATAGCGGTTTACAATGTGAACGAGAAGGCTAATTTGCATATTGATATTAAGAATTTGATTTTAATAAATATATGCTTAGTATTATTGATTTCTAATTGTCTGGTTTTCTCTTAACGAATCTGAGCAAAAATCTCGGGGATAAATCTTAAAAGAAATCCACTAACAAGACGAAAGAACTGTAATTTTATTAAATACTTCATAATCTAACTAGATAGATAAATTAGAAAAAATGAAAGACGGGAGTGACGGAAAATGATGGAAGATTTAAATTTAAAGCTGTTCTATTTTTCGATTATACACCCTCAGTTTATCATTTTCTAAATAGTTTCTAATTTGATATAATACTTTATTAGATCAAAACCTAAATACTTGCACCCGAAGGGTGCATATATTTGCTAGTATATATAATATTGTAAAAATTGAAAAAAAAACAAGTTTAATTAACGAATGGTGTTTAAACTTGTCATGTTAAGACTTGTGTTTTTTCAATTTTTACAATATTATATATAGTCGGATTTACTTCCACTTTTCATCATATACACACACATACGCACACACACACACACACACACACATATATATATATATATATATATATATATATATATATATATATATACACAAAGCGCCTCAAAAAAGTATTGAGATTTTTTCTGCATTTTGACACACCTTGTATTCTGAAAAAAATTACGTTCCATTCATTAATCTTTTCAGAATACAAAGTGTGTCAAAAAAGTACTAAGTTTAAAGCTGTATTTACCAAGATAGAAATGAAAAATAAATGGAACGTTATTTTTTTTTCAGAATATAAGGTATGTAAAATAGTACGAAAATCTTGATACTTTTTGACACACTTTGTATATATATATATATATATATATATATATATATATATATATATATATATATACAGGGTCATTGAAAAGTAATTCGTCTGTATTGTTGTTGTTTTGGAATGTTTCTATTAGTCTGAATTGGGATTTAATTTTTTTGAGTTCCCTTTTTAAATCTCCTAGATTGCTTTTTGGAGTGGGGGCAAAATTGTAAATAAAATCTGAGCAGCTCAATAAGATTTTTGTCCTAAAAAAAGAGTTTCTTACTGCGATGGAATGATATAGAGAAAAATAAGAAAACCTATAGCAAATCTTTTATATATATATATATAAATATATATATTATATTTTTACTTGAAGGCAAATACAATGCATGTATTTTCTTATAGAAAATGAACTTGACAAGTGTAATCCCGGCAAAGGATCGCTCGGTGTGTAGAATATCGTACAGACAGTTTCGACTTTATCAAGTCTCATCAGCGATATATACTAACGACTTCCCTTCGACAGAAATCGAAACCGGGACCTCAGCAAGCATAGTCAAACACCATACCACCTCAGCCACAGTACACAGCTAACAATCCCTGCGAAATATATATATATATATGTGTGTGTGTGTGTATTTGGGCAGCATTCTTTCATTTATACATGTGGAATTAAACAAAAGACAGGTCTCCCCTTTAACGATTTTATTTAAACTGGCCAGAAAGCTTGAAAAGATCACCAATAAAATCGTTAGACAGGAGACCTGCCTTTTGTTTAATTCCACACACACACACACACACACACACACTATATATATATATATATATATATATATATATATATATATAAGTAAGTAAAGTCGTCGTGGCGGCCTAATGTCGGTACCAGCCAATCAGCGAAGGAGTCTATCCCCTTTTCTCTAGCGCTAGACCAAAGAGATTTTTTGAGCATTTGAGGTAGAGCGCCACACCTACCATCAGCTCCTTACTTTACCGGACAGATCCCTGTGCAACTCATACGCTGAGTTGGCGGGAGCCAGTATCGAACCAAGAACCAAGAGATTCCTAGCCGAACACTCTACCGACTGAGCTACTTATCTCATAAATTCAGAGAAAGAGAGGCTTTTATTTTAAATATTTATCTGTTATCACTAGCTTGGCTACCAACCAATTCTTAACTGTCTACCCGACGTTTTCTGAAGTCTTTGGCCCAATTTGTATTCGATTCTGGCTTACCTTAGCATGTTCTACTATTAAACCGCTCAGCCACCACAATCATGTCCTCAAGCATTGCGAGCGGCCACCCACAGCCAACAGGTGGCCCCATAGGGGGTTATTACATCTAGGGCCGGTTTAGCTCAGTCGGTAGAGTATCCAACTAGGAACCACAATGTTCCTAGTTCCGGCCCTCGCCAACTCAGCGTATGAGTACCTCAGGGATCTGTGCGGTAAAGTGAGAACCTGAAGGTAGGTGTGGCGCTTCACCTCAGACACTTAAAAAAATCTCCTTGGTCTAGCTCTACTGAAAAGGGGATAGACTCACTCGCAGTCTGAGGGATACCGACTTTCGGTCACCCTGACGACTTACTTACCTCTCTGCAGGGATGCAGTGTATATATTTTACAGCCGTAGCCGATAGGCCGATGAAAAATTTGGTATTTTGTTTTCAATAATGTATTGTAATTTGTCTATAGATTGAAAATGATATCTTTTTTTTTTTAATATACTAAGAATTTGATATTTCATTTCAATCTGATATGTATCCAACACGTTTTCATTACCTTTTTATCAGCTTCTGGCTGTTACTGAGAATAATGTGATATCAGATTATATATATATATATATTATATATATATATATATATATATTATATATATCTTCTAGTCCAGTTTTCTATATTCGCTTATCATTATACTAGCAGAAGTACCCCTTCCATGGCCGGACTAAAAGGATTTTAAGATTGCTAGAACAAGCCGTCTGGCGCTCGAATGTGCTTCACAACTAATGATCCTATAGAATAAATATTCTTCTGGCTAAATAATAATAATAATAATAATAATAATAATAATAATAATAATAATATATATCACGTGTTTCAGACCTTCTGATATCTTCTTCAGGCATTAATTAATAGAATCTTATTAAGTAACAACAAAAGATGATATCAGAAGATCTGAAATACGTGTCGCCAATATAAAATAATAATCTTAAAAATCCATTTTTTTTAAAATATATATATATATATATATATATATATATATATATATAGTGTACAATACATTTAAGGTAGAATTGTTACCACTGGTTTCCAGGCAGTATGCTTGCTACCCTTCATCACGACAAAGTGCCCGTTAAGAAATACGTGGTCTGTCCTTCTTTAATATGTGTGTGTGCACAAGACTTCCGTTTTTGTTGGTCGTTGTTTTTATAGTATCTATACCCTCTTGTGATTCCTTTGATTTTTTATCTAGATTTGTGCTTCGGTTCTTGGCGCTATCCTTCGTGTGAGTTTTTTGGGTTTCGCTATCTGTTTTCTTGGATGGATATGTTGTCGCTAACATGGTTGTTTGTGCGTGCGTGTGTGTGTGCCTGCGTGTTTTTTATTTCTTGTTATTTTCCCGTTTGGTAATGAGCCCCTAATTATGGTGGTTGCCTGTGTGCTTCTTTCTCACCGGTCCATCGAGCACGTTATTCTCAATTCTCCAATACTAACAAAGGACTATCAATATATATAATATATATATATATATATATATATATTAATTAAAGTCATCCACAGACCCTTGTTTCGGCATATCACGCCTCTTCAGTGTGGCTAGACACAACTATCCTTGGGTAGGGTCGAACTAAGACTGACCGCATGGTAGTCCGATATCGTATCCCCTCGCCCACTGACAGCTGAGGCGGCGACTGGTGTTTTTAAACTATTAAGTACATCTCTCTCTCTCTCTCTCTCTCTATATATATATATATATATATATATGTGTGTGTGTGTGTGTGTGTGGGTGTGTGTGTGTGTGTATATATATTATATTATATTTATATTATATATTATATATATATATATATATATATATATATATATATAGAGAGAGAGAGAGAGAGAGAGAGAGAGAGAGAGAGAGAGAAAGAGAGATCTCGTTGGAGGAGATTTTACTAACGACCGCCGACTATGCTTAAAGAAAACGCTCCCCTATAACACGGACGGAGCACTCTCTAGTAGTATTTACATATATACATATGAATATATTTATCAGTTAAAATCCTCGTTCCAGGCTGTAGGTTTGCTGGTGGCCGAGTTTTTAAGAAGTCTGATTGATTATAAATTGATCAGGCTTCTATCCTGACTGGAGGTAGCCTTCTAATGTGTTCTAACACTGATGCGCCATGATACGTCGAAACACGGTGTCTGTGGATGATTATATATATATATATATATATATGTTAAAAGAGAGGAAATGAATCCGACAGTATGAGAATGAACAAAATGGAATGAAAACACCACACAATGCTGTTAAAGAGAAAACAATTTATAACATAATCATAGCTGATTTTGATCAATATTGGAAAATAATGTAACAACTTTCGCTTCTCTTTTTTGTAGAATCAAGTTTTTTTTGTTTTTTGAACTCATTTGACTCTTATCTCCGATCACAAACACCACGGAGTAAACAGGCTCTGAAGAAGATTTTTGTAAAATCGAAATATTGAGCAATATCAGCTATGATTATGTTATAAATTGTTTTCTCTTTAACAGCATTGTGTGGTGTTTTCATTCCATCTTGTTCATTCTCATATATATATATATATATATATATATATATATATATATAATTATATTATTTAGCCAGGTATTGTTAAAGACCACGGAATATTTCTTCTTTATGATCTTCAATTGAAGACGTTCAAGTCTTCTAGTAGTTTTTAAAAGATCGGGATCCAGATGGTAAAGAAAATGTCAGATACTTATAACCCAAGCGCTTTCAACCATGAGCCAGACATTTTGAAATTTATATGTTTGGACTTTATTGGTGATATTTCAGATATTTTTTTTTTAGAAGTGCGATTTCAAAGTTTTATTTCAGTAGAACCTCAACACGCACAACAAAAAATTACTATACTTGAAAAAAAATTTTTTCAAAATGTTTGTTTAACAAAATGAGCTTTAGAATATTATGTTCATCCAAAACAACGCCGAGCTTTTCTGTTAGTGAAAAAATGTTCCTTTAGAAAACTCCATTATTTTTTCCCTACTGAACAATATTAACTTCAAACGACATTCTAAAACATAGAATTGGTAAATATCTTTTTCAGAATATTTATATTTACCTTTTTTAATAATAGTTACAATTTGTACTAGTTTGGCTCGGAACCAATTCTTAACATTCGCTGAAGACTGGCAAAGAAATAAATTGGCACCATTTCTATTTCTCTGAATGTTTGAGATGAGGCTTGATGATTTGTATTATCTGCGTTATTCGGACTATTGTCCCCCTCTTTATTGTTATTTGTACAACGTTTCGGCTGATATGCCCTCCGGCCTTCTTCAGGTATTTCTTGTCGGACTCGGGAACCTTCTCGGACTCAGGAACCTTCTTTTCGAACTCGGAAACTTTCTTGTCGAATCGGGAGCCATCAAGGAACTTTGAACCTAATCCTTTATTCAGTCCACGGAGATATCTTGTTCTCATTCCGCTAACCATAGATGGGGTAGGAGTTGTGTTAATTATTTTTCTATGTTACTGCCTCTACTCAGGATTGAACCCAGAATCCAATTGGACACATGGCCTAGTGGATAAGGTAGTTAGGTTAAGACAGTTCTAAGTGACAGTTATCTCTGGATTACGACAAGAAGGTTCCCGACTACGACTACGACAAGAAAGTTCCCGAGTTCGAAAAGAAGGTTCCCGAGTCCAAGAAGGTTCCCATGTCCGACAAGAAATACCTGAAGAAGGCCGGAGGGCTTATGGTACCATTTCTATTTTCCATATGTCTAGATTATGTACTAAGAACATCAATATGTCTAATGGGAAAATGGTTGCTCACTAAAAATGGTAAGAAGCAGATGATATCCCATAAAATGGCATATATAAAAATGATTAAACTGAAGCTTTTTATTTGCATTAGGGCAATGACACTCATGATACAAAACTAGCAAGAACTGTGGTTATACCACAGTATGATACGTATTGAACTATAGCTTTTAATTATTATATATATATAAACAATTTTTTTGTGATGAAACAAAGAAAATACAGTGCTCAACTACAAATTGTGAGAGCTATTATTTATTCATTTAATTTGTTGAGTTTTTTTTTTTTTAACATAAATGCTTATTATTGACAGCTACCCAGGTTGTCTTGCTAGGTCCCAATCATCAGGCTGTCAAATGAGATCTTATGCTGTTTATTTGAAGATACTTTCTTGATGTTATATTCTGGACTGCAAATAACATCGGTTTTGTGGACGCTATTACACTTCGGATTTTTTAAAAGTTCGATGTTTTCAAAAATTGCATTTTTTTATAAAAATGCTAACGAAGTTACCTCCCTTTAGTCATTAAATATAGAAAATTTTACTTTTGAATATTTAAAAAAAAAATTAATTCCGTATGTTAAAGGATGTATGTATTTTCAAAAAACATTTTTATATATTTTCTATATTTAATGACTAAAGGGGGGGGGGGGGTTAACTTCGTTAGCATTTTTATAAAAAAAATGCAATTTTTGAAAAAATCGAACTTTTTAAAAATCTGAAGCGTAATAGCGTCCACAAAAGCAACCGACGTTATTTGCAGTCCAGAATATAACATCAAGAAAGGATCTTCAAATAAACACTATAAGATCTAATTTGACAGCCTGATGATTGCGACCTAGCAAGAACACCTGGGTAGTATAATAAGCATTTATGTTTAAAAAAAGAAAACAAAAAAAAATCAACAAATTAAAATATATATATATATATATAATATATATATATATATATATATATCTTCTTTCTTCCTTCTTTTCCGCTTTTCATTATTTTCGATTGCAACAGATTAACGTTATCGCTTCCGCGTGCCCATCCCTCTCTTTATATTTCCACTATTCTCCTTCTTTTTTCTGTCTTATTATATTTTCCTCTGTACCATGTATTTTCTTCCTTTTATTTCTTATAAATAAAAACGGAATGGTCCATTATTTAGTTGAGGTAACGACACTCATAAGAAATAAGTATTCGGCGGATAAGCAACCGGATTTACAATTTTGCATTTCATCTTGGTCGATTTGGATGGTCTCATTTTTTACCCAAAGGGTGTTGCAAGATAATAACGCTCGTACAATTAAGGTAAACGAATATTAATATATAGATAGTTACAGTTTGTACTGGCTTGGCTCGGAACCAATTCTTATCGTTTGCTGATGTCTTGCAAAGAGATACATTGGTATCATTTCTTTTTTTCATGTGCCTAGATTATGTACTACGAACATCAATAGATCTAATAGAAAAAAATGGTTTCTCACTAAAAATTGTAAGAAGCAGACGATATCCTGCAAAATGGCGTATATAAAAATGAAGGTTTTCTATTTGCGTTAAGGCAATGTAGTGAGATCGAACGACAAAACCCACAAACTTTTGATGAGCCAGCGACGGCCCGTCCGTCGAAGAGACAGCGAGCGGCATGTTGTGTGTGTGGGCGGGAGCAGAGAAGACGAATTCTGACAAACTAATCTTGTCGTGTTCACTCTCCGCCGCCATCCTCCGCTCTGTCCAAACGTCTCCTTTTATATTAGGTCTGTCCGAGATTTTCACACGTCACAATTCTCGTCTCGCAACCTACAAATCGCGGACTCAATGACACTCACGCTTTCACCCCTTCACAAATTGTTTCGTGCTCGCCTCGAACTCGTCACATTTCACCATCTCTGTTCCAACCCACACACACAACATGCCATTCGCCGTCTCTTCGACCGACGGACCGTTGCTGGCTCATCAAAGGTTTGTAGGTTTTGCCGTTCGATCTCGCTACACTCATGGTATACATAACTCGCAGGACCTGTGGATATACCTCAATATGAAACTTTAATTATTACAACATCTTATATGTTTACTTAAGGGCTATTGCCAAATATTTCAATATGTAATAAGTATAATAATCTTGATTTCCCTCTCCCTCACTCTTTTTTCTTCTTTCTTTCCTTCTTTTTTTCTATTTGCGTTAAGGCAATTACACTCATGATATACATAAATAGCAGGACCTGTGGATATACCACAATATGATACTTCAAATGTTACAACGTTTCATATGTTTACCTAAGAGCTATTGCCAAATATTTCAATATGTAAAAAGTATAAAAATCTTGATTTAACTATCTCTTAATCTTTTTTTTTCTTTCCTTCTTTTTATCTGTTCATTATGTTCGATTGAAACAGATTAGCGTTATCAGTTCTTGGAAATGGATGAAGTTAAATGTGAGTTCTCATATGGCCTATTCCCAAGAAGTGAAAAAAGGATTACATATTTTTAAAAGAACAAGAAAAATATTGGGCATAAAGTAACCTTTAGAAACTAATTTTATGTTTAAAGGTTAGGGAATCACATTCTGTGTACATACACATTTTCATTTTTCGTGTACTTCTTTCTTACACATGGTCCTATCGAATACAAATATTGGTTATTATGAACTTTTGCTTAGTAAATTAGGGTGTCCCAGAAAAAAACAGAACCCATAAATTTTGTAATAAAACTGTTAATTTTAACTAGGGAGGTTTAGGGTTAAGTTTAGGGTTAGGGTTGGAGTTTAGGATTAGTTTAATGGAGAAAAACAGAACCAAACCATAACCCCAAGCCTAACCCTAACCCTAAACCCCAACCCTAATCGTAAACCCTAACCTAACCCTAACCCCCCGTTAGTTAAAAGTAACAGTTCTATTACAAACTGTGTGGGTTCTGTTTTTTCTGGGACACCATAATTTACTAAGCAAAAGTTCACAATTACCCAAATATTTTTAAACAGATTCATTTTACTTATAGATGGGACCCAAACTTTTTACTGATGCAGAATGATCTAGCACTTCTTGCAGACAAACACTTTCTATCATACAAACACCGAACCCTTAATTTAATCCATTGGGGTAGATTGTTGTCATTCCGGTAACTATGTTGGCGTACAAGCTATGTTAAGTATTCTATGTTATTTTCACCTGTAGGCAGGATTGAAACTGAAACCTGCATATGATTGTCACTTAGAACCGTAATGACTCAACCCTTATATCCGTTGTGTCATGTGTTCAAATGGACACATTGCACATCGGATATAAGGGTTCGGTTCGAAGTTGCATAACGACTCCCGATAGCGACATTAAGGCGAGTTCAATAAGAAGGTTCCCGAGATTGACAAGAAATATCTGAAGACGGCTGAACGGAACATCGGCCGGAAGTATTATATAACAATAAAGATGAAGACCACACACACACACACACACACATATATATATATATATATATATATATATATATATGTGTGTGTGTGTGTGTGTGTGTGTGTGAAATAAAATGGAAATTAATGCGACAGTGTGAATATGATATATTGAAAAAACAAAGGATGTTTACAAATGCATGGGCTCATCAGGAGAGAATGTGCAAACCGTTTCGGGGCCTTCCTCTCTACGGTTTTAAAAAGCAACACCAGCCCTCCTCACTGATGTGAGGACCCTCGCAATATCTGCATCGACCGCACGTGGATCGGTCTTCAACAAAAATAAGACGGGAAGAAATGACCGTTAGCAAAACAGAACGCTGCTAGTCAAAAGTTGGAATTATTCAAAAAAATGCGCTGTCTGTCTTAAAAATAAAATGAATTTTATTTTTAATTTTAAAAAAATCAGAAGCATTATAGTTTATAATAAGACTCAAAAGAGCCTGATGTAGAATTATTTAAAAAAGTGTATAATTATATAAAAAGTGTATATTATAATATCAAAATTGTTCGTAATACAATCCAACTGTTAAATAAGTAGCCCATAAGTGTGGGTAAATCCGTGGTGTTCATGGATAAATATCTTCAGAGGAGTAAACATTCATATGTATAGTTTTTTCATAGACAAGTATGTGAAAGAAAATGGAACTTAATCCG
>CM042150.1:28133291-28168291 GCA_023376005.1 Doryteuthis pealeii | reverse complement strand
TTTCTTCCCTTTTTTCTTTTTGTTTTACTTTCTTTTCTGTTTTTCTTCTTCTTTTCATTTTTTAGGTTCTTTTTTTCCCCTTTTTATTTTCTTCTTGTGTTTTTCTATATTCTGTTTTTGTTCCAATTTTCTGTAAACTTTATTTTATTTTATTTTTATTTTCATTTTTCGGGGTTTTTTTCCCTTTTTGGTTTTCCCTTTTTTCTATTCTATCTTTGTTTATCTATTTCTGTTTTCAGTTTTTATTCATGTCTTTTTCTGATTTTGGTTTTCTTTTTATTCTGTCTTTTCCTTTTTTTGTTTCCTTATTTTGTTGCTTTCTTCGTTTTCAGTTTTCTTCTTTTCCTGTTTTTTCAGTTTCTTCTTTCCTGTTTTTTTCAGTTTGCTTCTTTTGCTGTTTTTTCAGTTTTCTTCTTTTGCTATTTTTCAGTTTTCTTCTTTTGCTGTTTTTTCAGTTTTCTTCTTTTCCTGTTTTTTCAGTTTTCTTTTCTTTCAGTTTTCTTCTTTTGCTGTTTTTTCAGTTTTCTTCTTTTGCTGTTTTTTCAGTTTTCTTCTTTTCCTGTTTTTTCAGTTTTCTTCTTTTCCTGTTTTTTCAGTTTTCTTCTTTTCCTATTTTCCCAAATACATTTAATACAGAGAGTATTAAGAATTGTTTAATGTTTGTTTTCAGATTCCTATACCTGTGTAGACTTCAAGACTACAATCTACAGAGAAATATCTGATGATTATGGAGAATATTACATTCGTACAATTCTGGGTTTTCCAAAAGTATTTCATTCAAAGAGTATTAATATTTGATTCAGATTTCTTTTGAGATTTCTAGAACTGTTTAGAATTCGTATAGATTTCAATCTACCAAAAAAAGATCTAGTGACTATAGAGGGTGTTACACTTATACAAGCCTGTGTTTTTTACAAAAACAGTACGTTCAAAGAGCATTAAGATATGATACAATTTCTTTTCAGATTTCTAGACCTGTGTAGACTTCGAAACGACTACAATCTACAGAGAAATATCTGGAGAGCAGAGAGGGTGTTACACTTGTACAAGTCTATGTTTTGCCTAAAACTACTGATCAAAATGTATTGTAGGGAGATGGTGAAGGTCCTGACTTTTGCGAGGACTACTATAAAAAGAGAGAAGAAATAAGAGGGAGCAAAGGTTTTTTTTAAAAGTAATGAACATAAAACGGTTTTCATGAATTTGACCGGGCGTGACCTTCCGAATGGAGAATTGAAAGCCAACCGGAAGTTTCGGGTGATAACCGAAACCGGAAGTCACGTGGTCACGAGGAACGACGAAGAAAATACCGGCCTCTTTTTGCTTTCCGAGGCGTAGGTTACGGACCGGCCTCTGGTCCCTAGTGTGGATCACAGTAATTTTATCAGTGTCCTCTCTCTCTTTCTTCCTGCTTTTCCTCTTCTCCGAGACAACTCATGAGACGAGCCCGAAAATAAAGGCTAAGCAGATTGTGACGATATCTTCTCGCGTTGTACCTTTTTATCGACAAGACGACCGCGCGTACCAAATACCTTTTAGTGTCGTGAATTTGGAGGCACGTTGACAAGACCCGCCATACAACATATATCGCTTTTGGTACTGTAACCATATATCACTACGTTACAGTATCTAGAATTGACGCTGATAGAAATTATTTTACTCTTAAAATCATTTCTAATGCATTTTACTAGTAAACTCATCTTAACCCCTTTGCAAGGAAATACAGTCAGCTTATTCCAAGCCTCATTGAGAGGGTGGAATATTTTCGATAAAAACGTCGTACATTGAGAAATCCGCATTGAATTATAATTATAATGCATAAATACGACACTTCATCTTATAAACACATCTTTATTCAGCATTTAACACTTGTCAATTTTATTACGTTTTCTTTTATATTTTCTAACGAATCTGATTAAACTAAAAAAAAAAATCATCTCGTTTAACTCGTACGCCAAACATAATCAGGTGATAATTCTTTTCCCTGATGGCAATATTGGACACCTTATTTCACTGGTTATCTTTCTTCGTCTTCTCTTTCATATATTCTTCTTTTTTATTTTAAATTTATTAAAGGAGTTTAAAAAAACAATTTGAAATGGAAACATAGTTCTGTCTTCCTCAAATAAAATGTTCCGTGCATCTATTAATTATCATTTAAATATTATTTTGAATTTTTACACATAGATTTTACACAAAATCGTAGGTATTTATTTGCGTTTGATCTTCTCTCTTTTNGGCAAGTGGCTATAGAGCTGCTCTTTTGTAGAGTGCTGCTTCCAGGTTCGGTTCAAGACAGCACACAAAATTATTTTGCAGTTCCCATCTCAGCGTTTTATAGGATCCCATCAAAGCGTTTTGTAGGAGTCCAAGAGGACAGCCATACAGTAGCAACTGAATCAGCTAGCATACTACAAGAGTCCCGGAGAGCTGAGGAAATTTGCAGTCACTTAGACTTCAATGAGAAAACTCCGGTTAAAACTGGTGTGAAAAACTCACATAGTCTGAAAATCGATTTTAAAAAAGAGACTGGGGAAACTAGAGATCGAGAAAGAATCTTAACCATCCAGACCACCAAAACGGTTAAAACCAGCTAGACTACTTAGAATGCTTAGAAAAGTCCAGGATATGTTGAAGGACTTGCTGTACTTAAACTACTGCAAAGAAAAACCTGCTGGGAGAACTAGCAAGGAGTTACTGGCATTTCAGTCTCGGAAGACTATAATATAGTTTTTGTGGGACCTGAAGTTACAGCGCCTCCTGTGACTGTGAAGTCCAATGTTTTGAAAAACATTACTTAAACTCCAATAAAAAACAAACAAACCTGCAATTGAAACTGGTATAAAAAAACTCGCAGGGAGTAATCTAAAAATAATCTCATAAAACTAAAAATGAAACAAAAAAAAAAAAAACACAACAAAACATACTAAACAAACAAAGCAAAAATTAATCATAACATTATCTGAATTTCATGTTTTTTCTTTTTTAAATCAAGTATCGTGTGTTATATATACAAAGTGTTTCAATGGAAAGCCATTAAATTTTAAGCAAATTTTATTGAGACAATAGAGTAATTCCCTCACTTTATTTTCACATTAAGAAGATGGAGAGATTTATTTTTTCAGTTTCAGGTTACCGAAAAAGAAAAATAGAAAAAACATCTCTGTTTTTCAAGAGTCTTTTCTTCTTGTTCAGAACGTTTTGAACAAATCTTTAAAAAACACTCCTGCCACTTCATAAAACTTACCTTGTAACTTGTTTACAACTTGTGTCAAGTAGCAGCAACTCTTCAAATAGTCAGAACTCTCCTGCATATTCTCCAAGATTCCAGTTTGGTGTAGCCGGTATTATTTTCGGTATTCAGCATTACCAAGACAACAGCGAATTGGAATCGCATCAAATTATTCATATGAAAGTCTGTTGGGTTTTATTCTTTACAGGGACGCCTCGAAAGTAAGCTATGACACAGTCCTTCCGGGATGCCACTGTAGAATACACCGATTGCACCTCTGCCGATGCCTGATGAATCTCTACCTAATGGGGCAGACTCCCCTGAAAGAATTTCTATTCTAAGGCTAATTAAAAAAAAATACCCTCTCCTCCAAGAACATCAGTGTTTCTGCAACAATTAGAGCCTCCCCCACCATGTCAGATACCGGTATAGATACATCGACTGCATCTCTTTAGAGATGTAAGTAAAACTAAAATAAGCTGAATGCCGAACAACGAGGGTGTCCCATCTTCCTTTTACTAGGGAATTCTTTTTTGCATCGAGGTCTAACGCCACACCACCATCAGCTCGCATCTTTACAACTCAGTTCCAAGCCATGCTATTCGTGCGTTGAATTGGCGAGGGCCAGTATTGGACCGGAACCTTGCAGTTTCCTATATGGATGTTCTAGTGACTGAGCTAAACCGGCCCTTGTAGAGAGGTAATACCTCCTAATGGGGCGACCTGTGGACATAGGGGGGGCGATTCGTAATGTTTGGGAACATGATTGCGATGGCTGTGCGGTAGTAAGAGGCCTATGACTTGCAATACTCTATTTCAGCTCTTACTTGGGTTAGATGAGCGGTATAAAGTGGCCACACATGTTTAATGTCGTTTACCATTGGATAGTAGTACTGATTAAGTTATATTGCGTACATACAAACACACAAACATACATACAGACGTCGTATTTTATATAGAGAGTTAATCGAAAAATATGCATGGTCTTTTTTTACTTGTCCAATTTGGTTATTGCACTATATTTTTGTAATTTTAACAGCTTTTAAAAAAAATATATCTACCTCCTTCGTATTTACTACTTTGAAGATAAATAAATATGAAATATTACTTGTTGCTGATAAAAATAGAAACCTGTTATAATGCTCTCCGCAGTTTTCGGATAAAGTTTAAAAAATAATTAATAATCGCACATTTCTGTCTACGCCAAAAGATAAAGCCAGCTGTTTCTTTTTTATTTCATAATTTTCACAGCTAGCAACTTACTTGAAAGCAAATAATAATTACTTAAAAAAAAAAAATAAAAATGACTTTAGCATAAAATAAACCAACAAGTAGAGATGTAGTTAGTGAGCAATTTCAGAGTAGAAAGAATATCCAGTCAAATTACCACTAAGCATTTCCAAATTTTAGCATTAGTATCTATGAAATAGAGATTCGTCTCAATTCTTCTGTAACCGAAACTTACGACCTAAACGTTGTGTATATAACAATGAAGATGAGTAAAATAGCCCGAACAGAAAATAAAACTCATCTGAATTATTCAGTTTGATTTGGTTTCTTTGGTGTTGTTTAACGGCATACCAACGGTATATCAATCTTCGTGGGTTATTTAATGCCAAGGTCATCCTTGTAGAGGAACAGTAGTTCAGGGAATGAGAGAGTTCATACTTCCCCAAGGGTATTAGTCTGAACGTGAACGTAATAGTGTGACTTCATGGGTTCTTTATTGCTAAAGCCATCCTTGTAGAAACAAAAATTCAATAGAAACATACCCTGTGCGCGATTCCCTAACCTCATGACAATAAATAACCCTGTTCCGTTAAAATCAATAAATAAGTCATCATCCTTGTAGAAGAACAGTAGCATTGATATTTGACGATAGCTGGGGATGGGTAGGTTCATACATTTCATAAGGGTATTAGTCCGAATAGCAGGACCCGCTTACTACAATGTCGCAATCCAGAACGTTAGCCAATACGTCACAGGGGCTTACCAAGAGATGAAGTATAAAAGTTTATTAATATACATTTAAATTATCTAACGTATAGAGTTTTACGAGAAATTATTTACAAAGATGAAATAGTCATTTTTTTCAGTATCAAGAGGTTAACTAAAAAACTTACAAACAAATAAATACCTACGATTTTGTGTAAAATCTATGTTAAAATATCAAAATAATATTTAAATGATAATTAATAGATGCACGGAACATTTTATTTGAGGAAGACAGAACTATGTTTCCATTTCAAATTGTTTTTAAACTCCTTTAATAAATTATAAAATAAAAAAGAAGAATATATGAAAGAGAAGACGAAAAAGATAACCAGTGAAAATAAGGTGTCCAATATTGCCATCAGGGAAAAGAATTATCACCTGATTATGTTTGGCGTACGAGTTAAACGAGATGATTTTTTTTTTAGTTTAATCAGATTCGTTAGAAAAATATAAAAGAAAACGTAATAAATTGACAAGTGTTAATGCTGAATAAAAGATGTGTTTATAAGATGAAGTGTCGTATTTTATGCATTTATAAAGTTATAATTCAATGCGGATTTCTCATGTACGACGTTTTATCGAAATATTCACCCTCTCAATGAGGCTTGGAATAAGCTGACTGTATTTCCTTGCAAAGGGGTTAAGATGAGTTTACTAGTAAAATGCATTAGAAATGATTTTTAAGTAGTAAAATAATTTCTATCAGCGTCAATTCTAGATACTGTACGTAGTGATATATGGTTACAGTACAAAAGCGATATATGTTGTATAGGCGGGTCTTGTCAACGTACCTCCAAATTCACGACACTAAAAAGGTATTTGGTACGCAGCGGTCGTCTTGTCGATAAAAAAGGTACAACGCGAGAAAGATATCGTCACAATCTGCTTAGCCTTTATTTTCGGCTCGTCTCATGAGTTGTCTCGGAGAAGAGGAAAAGCAGGAAGAAAGAGAGAGAGGACACTGATAAATTACTGTGATCCACACTAGGGACCAGAGGCCGGTCCGTAACCTACGCCTCGGAAAGAAAAGAGCGGTATTTTTCTTCGTCGTTCCTCGTGACCACGTACTTCCGGTTCGGTCAATCCCGAAACTTCCGGTTGGCTTTCAATTCTCATTCGGGGTCACGCCCGGTCAAATTCATGAAAAACCGTTTTATGTTCATACTTTTAAAAAAAAACCTTGTCCCTCTTATTTTCTTCCTCTCTTTTTTAGTAGTCCTCGCAAAAGTCAGGACCTTCACCATCTCCCTACAATCATTTTGATCAGTAGTTTTAGGCAAAACATAGACTTGTACAAGTGTAACACCCTCTGCTCTCCAGTATTTCTCTGTAGATTGTAGTCGTTCGAAGTCTACACAGGTCTAGAATCTGAAAAGAAATTGTATCATATCTTAATGCTCTTGAACGTAATGTTTGGAAAAAACAAGTTGTATAAGTGTAACACTCTATAGTCACTAGATCTTTCTGTATATTGAATCTATACGAATTCTAAAACAGTTCTAGAAATCTCAAAGAAATCTGAATCAATATTAATACTCTTTGAATGAAATACTTTTGGAAAACCCAGAATTGTACGAATGTAATACTCTCCATAATCATCAGTATTTCTCTGTAGATTGTAGACTTGAAGTCTACACAGGTATAGGAATCTGAAAACAAACATTAAACAATTTTAATACTCTCTGTATTAAATGTATTTGGAAACAGGCAAAGAAGAAAAATGAAAAAAACAGGAAAAGAAGAAAACTGAAAAAACAGGAAAAGAAGAAATGAAAAAAACGAAAAGAAGAAAACTGAAAAAAACAGGAAAAGAAGAAAACTGAAAAAAAACAGAAAAGAAGAAAATGAAAAAAACAGAAAAGAAGAAAACTGAAAAAACAGAAGAGAAACGAAAAGAAAAGAAAACTGAAAAAACAAAAATGAAAAAACAGGAAAAGAAGAAAACTGAAAAACAGAAAAGAAGAAAACTGAAAAAAAAAAACAGGAAAAGAAGAAAACTGAAAAAAAAAAACAGGAAAAGAAGAAACTGAAAAAAAAACAAAAAGAAGAAAAATGGAAAAAACAAAAAGAAAACTGAAAAAACAGGAAAAGAAAAAACTGAAAAAAACAGGAAAGAAGAAAACTGAAACGAAGAAAGCAACAAAATAAGGAAACAAAAAAGGAAAAGACAGAATAAAAAGAAAACCAAAATCAGAAAAAGACATGAATAAAAACTGAAAACAGAAAATAATAAACAAAAGATAGAATAGAAAAAAGGGAAAACCAAAAAGGGGAAAAAACCCCGAAAAATGAAAATAAAAATAAAATAAAATAAGTTTACAGAAAATTGGAACAAAAACAGAATATAAGAAAATCACAAGAAGAAATAAAAGGGAAAAAAAAGAAACCTAAAAATGAAAAGAAGAAGAAAAACAGAAAAAGAAAAGAAAACGATAAAGAAAACAAAGGAAGAAAAAGAGAATTCATGAAAAAAAATACAAAAAAAAAAGAAAAAAACAGAAAATCGAAAAGAAGAAAACAGAAATGAATGGGTGACCATTTAAAAAAACCAGGTACTGTACGAGAATCGAATATCAAAATGACTTAATTAGGCGTTAAATGACCTGAAGAGGGTTGATATGTCGTAAAACAAAACAACAACAAACAACTGAAAAAAAAGACAACAGAAATGAAATAGCATAAAAAAAGAAAGTGAAAATGGGAAAATAAAACGACAATGTGAAAATCAAATAAAACAATATAAAATATAAAAGAAATAATAGAAAAATAGAGAAAATGAAAGAAGAAGCAGAAACGGAACAATTAGATATTGAGAAACAAAACAATTTAGCAGCAGCAAGAAGAGAAGAAGAAGAGAAGAAGAAGAAAGAAGAAGAAGAAGAAGAAGAAGAAGAGAAGAAGAAGATCAGCAACAACAACAACAACAACAACAACAACGTGAAAGAGAAGAAGAAATGATAACGCGAAGAAGAAGAAGAAGAAGAAGAAAGAAGAAGAAGAAGAAGAAGAGAAGAGAAGGAAGAAGAAAGAAAGAAAGAAGAAGAAGAAAGAAAGAAGAAGAAAAAAGAAAGAAGAAGAAGAAGACGAAGAAGAAAAAAAAGAAAGAAGAAGAAGAGAAAAGAAGAAAGAAGAAGAAGAAAAAGAAGAAAGAAAGAAAGAAAGAAGAATAAGTCAACAACAACAACACAACGTGAAAGACAAGAAGAAATGACAACGGAAGAAGAAGAAGAAGAAGAGAAGAAGACGAAGAAGAAGAAAAAAAGAAAGAAGAAGAAGAAGAAAGAAGAAAGAAAGAAAGAAGAAGAATGTCAACAACAACAACAAACAACGTGAAAGACAGAAGAAATGACACGAAGAAGAAGAAGAAGAAGAGAAGAAGAAGAGAAGAAGAAAGGAAGAAGAAAAAAAGAAAGAAAGAAAGAAAGAAGTACACCAAAACAAGAACTATAACAACAACAAGAAGAAACAACAACGAGAAGAAGAAGAAGAAAGAAAGAAGAAGAAGAGGAAAGAAAGAAAGAAGAAGAAGAAGAAGAAGAAGAAGAAGAGAAAGAAGAAGAAAGAAAGAAGAAGAAAGAAAAGAAAGAAGAAGAAGATCAACAGCAACAACAAAAAAACAACGTGAAATAGAAAAGAAATGTCAATGCGAAGAAGAGAAAGAGAAGAAGAAGAAGAAGAGAAGAAGAAAGAAGAAAGAAAGAAAGAAAGAAGAAGAAGAAGAAGAAGGACAACTACCATCCCCACTAATCCCCACCCCCACCCAAATTGGACACTATCGATCTGGCATGTACGTGAACTTGTAAGAATTATGTTCTTGTTATAATAATTCCGTGCTGAGCAATGTAAGTGTATTATTCATTAGAAAAGAAATCAAATGAAAAAGAAATACATAAGAAGGGAAATATACATTTCGATAAGAAAAATCTATCCAATTACGATTAATAGACAAAAGCATGCGGAATGAGATTCTCATAGACGTTTACATAAGACAGAATGTATGGAGAAAAAAAGACAAATCTAAAGTCTGAGATATGCAAATGTGCGATTGATTTACCCGGGACATGTAAGAATAAGATATTGGCTTTGAGATGGACTTTTAACCCCATACCGAGGAATCACAGTCTATCATGACTTATTAGTGACTTATAGGACTTTTATTACACGACGATATGATAAGTTGTAAACACGGTTTGTTTGAATGGCTTTTTGCCGATAATTTTGAGAGAATAAGTGCTTAATTGGAGTCGTACCTAATTTTGAAAATTAATTAATTAATAATGAATTAGGCGGGAATACCCTATTAAATGTATGGCTAAACAAATCGAGAAAAATCAATCTCTGTATGTACATTTCAAACAAACCGTGTTTACAACTTATCATATCGTCGTGTAATAAAAGTTACTAGAAGTGGAATGTTAACCTACTCTAAACAAATCATAAAAATCTAAGAAGTCCGTTTAGTGTAGAGGTTATGAGATCGGCCTGTCAGCTTGGCAGTCCGGTTTCAAATCACGCACAGGGCGGTCTTCGATCTATAGCTCTGCTGATGAGGCCTAATGGGCCGAAATGTACATACAGAGATTGATTTTTTCTCGATTGTTTAGCCATACATTAATATAGGTATTCCGCCTAATTCATTATTAATTAATTAATTTTCAAAATTAGGTACGACTCCAATTAAGCACTTATTCTCCCAAAATTATCGGCAAAAGCCATTCAAAACAAACCGTGTTTACAATATATATATATATATATAATATATATATATATATATATATATATATATAGAGAGAGAGAGAGAGAGAGAGAGTTAAATTAAGGTTATTATACTTTTTAGAACTGTCTTAATTCTAACTACCTTATCCACTAGGCCATGCGTCCAATTAGATTCCGGGTTCAATCCTGAGTAGAGGCAGTAACATTGAAAATAATTTGACACAACGTCTACCCCAGCTAATGGTTAGCGGAAATGAGAACAGGATACCCCCGTAGACTAAATAAAGGGTTAGGTTCAAGTTCCGTGATGGCTTCCCGATTACGACAAGAAGGTTTCCCGGACTACGAAAAGAGGGTTCCCGAGTCCGAAAGAAGGTTCCCGAGTCCGAGAAGGTTCCCGAGTCCGACAAGAAATACCTGCAGAAGGCCGGAGGGCATATCAGCCGAAACGTTGTACAAATAACAATAAAGAGGGGGACAATAGTCCGAATAACGCAGATAATACTAATCATCAAGCATCATCTCAAACATTCAGAGAAATAGAAATGGTGCCAATGTATCTCTTTGCAGTCTTCAGCGAATGTTAAGAATTGGTTCCGAGCCAAACTAGTACAAATTGTAACTATTATTAAAAAAGGTAAATATAGATATTCTGAAAATATATTTACCAATTCTATGTTTTTAGAATGTCGTTTGAAGTTAATATTGTTCAGTAGGGAAAAAATAATGGAGTTTTCTAAAGGAACATTTTTTTCACCAACAGAAATGCTCGCGTGTTTTGGATGAACATAATATTCTAAGCTCATTTTGTTAAACAAAAATTTGAAAAAAATTTTTTCAAGTATAGTAATTTTTTGTTGTGCGTGTTGAGGTTCTACTGAATAAACTTTGAAATCGCACTTCTAAAAAAAAAAATATCTAAATATCACCATAAAGTCCAAACATATAAATTTCAAAATGCTGGCTCATGGTTGAAAGCGCTTGGGTTAAAAGTATCTGAAATTTTCTTTACCATCTGGATCCCGATCTTTTAAAAACTACTAGAAGAACTTGAAACGTCTTCAATTGAAGATCATAAAGAAGAAATATTCCGTGGTCTTAACAATACTGGCTAAATAATATATATATATATATATATATAATATATATATATATATATAGATAGATAGAATAGATAGATAGTATAGATAATGATCCACAGACACCGTGTTTCAACGTATCATGTCGCATCAGTTATTAGAACACATTAGCAGCCTACCTCCAGTCAGGATAGAAGCCTGATCAATTTATCATCAATCAGACTCCTTGAAAACTAGGCCACCAGCAAACCTACAGCCTGGAACGAGGATTTTAACTGATAAATATATTCATATGTATATATGTAAAGACTGCTAGAGAGTGCTCCATCCGTGTTATAGGGGACCGTTTTCTTTAAGCATAGTCGGCGGTTGTTAGTTAAAACTCCTCCAACGTGCTTCTCTCTCTCTCCTTCTCTCTCTCTCCTCTCTCTATATATATATATATATATATATATATATTTATATATATTATATATATATATATATTATTTTAAAGATATGATTTTTTTAAAAGTATTATTTTACATTGACGACACGTGTTTCAGATCTTCTGATGATCACTTTAGTTGTTACTTAATAACATTCTATTAATTAATGCCTGAAGAAAGATATCAGAGGTCTGAAACACGTGATATATATTATTATTATTTTATTATTATTATTTATTATTATTATTATTATTATTATTTAGCCAGAAGAATATTTATTCTATAGGATCATTAGTTTGTGAAGCACATTCGAGCGCCAGACGGCTTTGTTTAGCGTTTCTTAAAATCCTTTTAGTCCGGCATGACGGGTACTTCTCCTAGTATAATATAAGTGAATATAGAAAACTGGACTAGAGATATATATATTATATATATATATATATTATATATATTATAATATATATATATATATATATAATCTTGATATCAACATTATTTCAGTAACAGCCAGAAGCTGATAAAAAGGTAATGAAAACGTGTTGGATACATATCAGATTGAAATGAAATATCACATTCTTAGTTATATTAAAAAAAAAAGATATCATTTTCAATCTAATAGACAAATTACAATACATTATTGAAAACAAAATACGAAATTTTTTCATCGGCCTATCGGCTACGGCTGTTAAAATATATTTAACTGCATCCCTGCAGAGAGGTAAGTAAGTCGTCAGGGTGACCGAAAGTCGGTATCAGTCAGACTGTGAGTGATTTGCCCTTTTCAGTAGCGCTAGACCAAGGAGATTTTTTTAGTGTCTGAGGTGAAGCGCCACACCTACCTTCAGGTTCTCACTTTACCGCACAGATCCCTGAGGTACTCAATACGCTGAGTTGGCGAGGGCCGGAACTTAGGAACATTGTGGTTCCTAGTTGGATACTCTACGACTGAGCTAAACCGGCCCTAGATGTAATAACCCCCTATGGGGCCACCTGTTGGCTTGGGTGGCCGCTCGCAATGCTTGAGGACAGGTTGCGGTGGCTGAGCGGTTTAATAGTAGAACATGCTAAGGTCAACTAGAATCGAATACAATTGGGCCAAAGACTTCAGAAAACGTCGGGTAGACAGTTAAGAAATTGTTGGTAGCCAAGCTAGTGATAACTGATAAATATTTTAAAATAAAAGCCTCTCTTTCTCTGAATTTATGAGATAAGTAGCTCAGTCGGTAGAGTGTTCGGCTAGGAATCTCTTGGTTTTGGTTCGATACTGGCTCCCGCCAACTCAGCGTATGAGTTGCAAGGATCTGTGCGGTAAAGTAAGGAGCTGATGGTAGGTGTGGCGCTCTACCTCAAGATGCTCAAAAAATCTCTTTGGTCTAGCGCTAGAGAAAAGGGGATAGATTCCCTCGCTGATTGGCTGATACCGACTTTAGGCCGCTCCGTCCGACTTCACTTTACTCTATAAAAGACAGATGCCTTGATCAGTTGAGTTATATATCGCCCACAATATATAGTTTTTTTCAAAAATCGGCTAAGTTGAAAATTAAAATTTAAAATATATATATTAGAAAATTAGAAATATATAAGAAAATTTAAAAAAATATACAAGAAAGTTAAAATTTAAAAAGAATAAAAGAAAATAATTTTAAACAGTTTAGCTTTTTTATCACATTAAATATACACACACACCAATATATATAATATATATATATAATATATATATATATATATATATATATATGTGGGGGGGGGGAATTAAACAAAAGGCAGGTCTCCTGTTTAACAATTTTATTGGTGATTTTTTCAAGATTTCTGGCCAGTTTGAAAAGATCACCAATAAAATCGTTAAAGGAAGACCTACCTTTTGTTTAATTCCATATGTAGAAATGAAAGATTCTGCCCAAACACACACACCACACACACACACACACACACACACACACATACATATATAATATAATATATATATATATATATATATAAAAAGATTTGCTGTATTTTTCTTATTTTCTCTATATCATTCTATCGCAGTAAGAAACTCTTTTTTTAGGACAAAAATCTTATGGAGCTACTCATATTATTTTACAATTTTGACCCACTCCAAAAAGCAATCTAGGAGAGAATTAAAAAGGAACTCAAAAAAAATTAAACGCCAATTCAGCTAATAAAAACATTCCAAAACAACCACAATACAGACGAATTCCCCGAACAAAAGTTACTTTTCAATGACCGTACATATATATATATTATATATATATATATATATATATAATATATATATATATATATATACAAGGTGTGTAAAAAAGTATCTGGATTTTTGTAATTTTTTTTTTACACACCTTATATTCTGAAAAAATAACTTTCCCTTTATTTTTCATTTCTATCTTGGTAATACAGCTTTAAACTTTTTTTACATAATTTGTTAATTCTGAAAAGATTAATGAATGGAACGTAATTTTTTTCAGAATAACAAGGTGTGTCAAAAAGCACAAACAATCTCATACGTTTTTGACGCTATTCATATATATATATATAAATATTATATATATATATATATATATATATATATATATATCTGTGTGTGTGCGCGTATGTGTGTGTATATGATGAAAAGTGGAAGTAAATCTGACTATATATAATATTGTAAAAGAAAAAAAAACACAAGTTTCACATGACGTTTAAACTCCATTCGTTAATTAAACTTGTTTTTTTCAATTTTTACAAATAATATATAATATATTATATATATATATATTATAATATATATATATATATATATTATATTAAACATTTGGTGTGTGTTTCTTATTTGTCTATATATCATTGTATCGCATTAAAAACTCTTATGATTCAATATTTCATTTTACAAGGAAACAACTATCTAGCTGGCACCTTCTTTCTACAACAAGATACAGAACTCGTCATTATCATTTCCATTTCTTTTGTGGCAAGGTGAACTGCAAACTACATGCATAAATTATAGCAGAAATTGAATCCCACTAAACTATTTGTTGTTTGTTGGCACCCTTCCGTCTACGAGAGACGATGGAGTAGTGTCAAGGTTTTTGTTAACTTGAACTGCATAGCCTGGGAAGGTTCAAATGGAGGATGAGCTGTTGCCCGTGCAGCAATCCCCCTCTGCACACTGCTGCTGTGATCCAAGGAAGGTAAGGTACCAATGCGGTTTGGCAACGGTAGTGTCCGTAGGAGTTGATGGGTAGCACTGGATTTCAGCATCACACCACCTTAGAGACTCCAGCTCTGATTTATTTTCGGGGTTTACTCCCTTAGCCTTTCCTTGAGGCAACAGAGGTTCTGGTCGGACTTCTTGGGTTGATGGGTTGCCGACCAAGGCTAAAGAGCTCATTCAGACCATGTTTTAAATTAATTGCAGACGTGACCAAGCTGGCAATTTCTATCACATTTCAGTTAAGGAATATGATTTGATTTTTATTGTTATTATTTTTCTACTAATTCCTACCTTTTCTTTCAGTTAATTTTGCACTAAACTATATTCGAACAATATATCCATTCATTCTTTTGTTTAATATTAAGAAAATATTTTCAAGCAAAACCTGTTCACTGTCTTAAGTAAAAACACATGCACATGATTCGCCAGGTGATGGGAGTATGATGATGAAAGACCAAAAACTCCCCAGTGTCCAAAGTAAATGACATCACTGATGATGCCTTCCAAAAATTTAGTAAGAGCTTATATCTAAAGATTAATTTGTTTGTTAATTTTTTTTCTTCAATCTACTATTTTTTATACTTGTGCCTAGGCGAGTCTTTGCGTGGCTGTACGTATCCCTGGTCTAAATATAAGAATTCATAAAATATTAGTCAAATATACTAGTGAATCTCGAAAGGGGGCGGCGTAATAACAGGTCAGCTCTACCGGTGGAAGAGATATAATGTTGAAAATCCGAAATCTGTAAGGAGACTGGAGTAACATCACTAATGACCTCTTTAGTGCATTTCGGTGATGTTTAATAAGACTATCTACATTTATTCTATCATTGAAATCAAGATTTGCGTGTGATAGGTTAAAAATGATAATTCTTCCAAGCCGTAATTGTTTAGTGTTATGTATGGCTGCACTACTGGACCCTAAACGAAATGCTTAGAGAATAAGCTAGATAGGATTTAACAACGAAATGCTGCGTGCAGACTTAAACAAATTGTGGAATCAACATTTCACAGAAAGCAATCTATCCGATTATTATATTCTCTTTTTTTCGACGGAGGGCGGCCTAAAGTCGGTATCAGTCATTCAGCGAGGGAGTCAATCCCCTTTTCAATAGCGCTAGACCAAGCAGATTGGTTTAGCATCTGAGGTGGAGCGACACACCTACCATCAGCTCCTTAACTTTACCGCACAGATCTCTGTGCTACTCATACGCTGAGTTGGCGAGTACCGGTATCGAACTGGGCCGGATTAGCGTCAGTCGGTAGAGCGTTCGCCTACAAACCAAAAGGTTCCTAGTTCGATACGGTCCTCGCCAACTCAGCGTAATGAGACCGCACAGGGATCTGTGCGGTAAAGTAAGAAGCTGATGGTAGGCGTGTCAACGAGTGTTACGTTATGGCACTAATTTCGGACTGGAGAAATGATGTGTTGATAATAGAATGTTTTAATATTTTATCTCTGGACCGGTGCTGCATCGGAGAGTCTCGAATCTTCGTTGCTGATTCGATGCTAGAGCTGGCTGAAAATTCCTGGATGTCGGGAGTCTAGAAACCAGCTTGGGGTGCTGGGGGACATCTTGTCTATAGTAATAACACAGATCAACTTCCTTTTCCCATGAAATTTTTTATTCCTCAAGCCAAAAACTGCCGAGAGCCAAAGCTCATTTCTCACTCTCAAACTTTCATTCGTAGTCGTGCGAGGAGGAGGGCTCAGTCTGCGTGGTAGTGGGGGGGGGGAAGTTTGGCGAGTCGGGGGGCCGTGCATCAGCCTGCCGGCGGGAGGTGGAGCGGGTCAGGCCCACGGTCGGGGGGGGAGGTGTCTCGCCGGAGTGAGTTTGGAATTATGAAAAGTGAAGATGAAAATGGAGCTTTTGCTCTCGGCAGTTTTTGGTTGAGAAATAAAAAATTTCATGGGAAAAGAGTGATCTTGGTTTATAACTATAGACAAAGATGTCCCCCAGCACCCCAAGCTGGTTTGCTAGACTCCCGACATCCAGGTTTCAGCCAGCTCTAGCATCGAATCAGCAACGAAGATTCGAGACTTCCATGGCAGACACCGGTCGCAGAGATAAGTTATAAAAACATTTCTATTATCAACACATCATTTCTCCAGTCCGAAATAGTGCCATAACGTAACACTCGTTGACACGCCTACCATCCAGCTTCTTCTTTAACCGCACAGATGCCCTGTTGCGGTCTCATACGCTGAGTCTTTGGCGAGGACCGGCTATCGAACTAAGGAACCCCTTTTGGTTTGTAAGGCGACGCTCTAACCGACTGAGCTAATCCGGCCCAGTCGATACCGGTACTCGCCACTCCGTAGGAGTAGCACAGAGACTGTGCGGTAAAGTAAGGAGGGCTGATGTAGTGTGTCGCTCCACCTCAGATGCTAAACCAATCTGCTTGGTTCTAGCGCTATTGAAAAGGGGATTGGACATCCTCGCGAATGACTGATACCGACTTTAGGCGCCCTCGTCGAAAAAAAGAGAATATAATAATCCGGATTAGATGCTTTCTTGGAAATGTTGATTCCACAATTTGTTTAAGTCTGCACGCAGCTTCGTTGTTAAATTCCTATTCTAGTTATTCTCTAAGCATTTTCGTTTAGGGTCCAAGTAGTCAGCCATACATAACATTTAAACACAATTACGGCTTGGAAACATTAATCATTTTAACCTTCACACGCAAATCTATTTCAATGATAGAAATAATGTAGATAGTCTTATTAAACATCACCGAAATGCACTAAAGAAGGTCATTAGTGATGTTACTCCAGTCTCCTTACACGATTTCGGATTTTGCAAATTAATCTCTTTCCACCGGTAATGCTGACCTGTTTATTACGCCGCCCCTTTCGAGATTCCACTAGTATATGTTGACTAATATTTATGATTCTTATATATTAGACCAGGGATACGTACAGCCACGAAAGACTCGCAGCACAAAGTATAAAAATAGTAGATTGCAGAAAAAATAACAAACAAATTAATCTTTAGATATAAGCTCCTTACTAAATTTTTGGAAGGCATCATACGTGATGTTCATTTACTTGGACACTGGGGAGTTTTGGTCTTTCATCATTCAATACTCCCATCACCTGGCGAATCATGTGCATGTGTTTTTACTTAGACAGTGAACAGGTTTTGCTTGAAAATATTTCTTAAATATAAACAAAAGAATGAATGGTATATTGGTTCGAATATAGTTTTATGGCAAATTAACTGAAGGAAAAGGTAGGAATTAGTAAGAGAAAAATAATAACAATAAAATCAAATCATATTCCTTAACTGAAATGTGATAAAAATTGCCGACTGGTCACGTCTGCAATTAATTTAAAATGGGTCTGAATGAGCTCTTTAGCCTTGGTCGGCACCCATTTCAACCCAAGAAGTCCGACACAGAACTCTGTTGCCCTCAAGGAAGGCTAAGGGAGGTAAACCCCGAAAATAAATCAGGAGCTGGAGTCTCTAAGGTGGTGTGATGCTGAAATCCAGTGCTACCCATCAACTCCTACGACACTACCGTTGCCAAACCGCATTGGTACCTTACCTTTCCTTTGGATCACAGCAGCAGTGTGCAGAGGGGGATTTGCTGCACGGGCAACAGCTCATCCTCCATTTGAACCTTCCCAGGCTATGCAGTTCAAGTTAACAAAAACCTTGACACTACTCCATCGTCTCTCGTAGACGGAAGGGTGCCAACAAACAACAAATAGTTTAGTGGGATTCAATTTCTGCTATAATTTATGCATGTAGTTTGCAGTTCACCTGCCACAAAAGAAATGGAAATGATAATGACGAGTTCTGTATCTTGTAGAAAGAAGGTGCCAGCTAGATAGTTGTTTCCTTGTAAAATGAAATATTGAATCATAAGAGTTTCTTAATGCGATACAATGATATATAGACAAATAAGAGAAAACACACACCAAATGTTTTAATATATATATATATATATATATATATATATATATATATATATATATATATATATATATATATTGTAAAAATTGAAAAAAACAAGTTTAATTAACGAATGGAGTTTAAACGTCATGTTGAAACTTGTGTTTTTTCAATTTTTACAATATTATATATAGTCAGATTTACTTCCACTTTTCATCATATACACACACATACGCGCACACACACAGATATATATATATATATATATATATATATATATATATATATATAATATATATATATGAATAGCGTCAAAAACGTATTGAGATTGTTTGTGCTTTTTGACACACCTTGTTCTGAAAAAAATTACGTTCCATTCATTAATCTTTTCAGAATACAAATTATGTAAAAAAAGTTTAAAGCTGTATTTACCAAGATAGAAATGAAAAATAAAGGGAAAGTTATTTTTTTCAGAATATAAGGTGTGTAAAAAAAAATTACAAAAATCCAGATACTTTTTTACACACCTTGTATATATATATATATATATATATATATATATATATATATATATATATATATATATATGTACAGGGTCATTGAAAAGTAACTTTTGTTCGGGGAATTCGTCTGTATTGTGGTTGTTTTGGAATGTTTTTATTAGTCTGAATTGGCGTTTAATTTTTTTGAGTTCCCTTTTTAATTCTCCTAGATTGCTTTTTGGAGTGGGTCAAAATTGTAAATAAAATATGAGTAGCTCCATAAGATTTTTGTCCTAAAAAAAGAGTTTCTTACTGCGATAGAATGATATAGAGAAAAATAAGAAAACATACAGCAAATCTTTATATATATATATATATATATATATATATATATATATGTATGTGTGTGTGTGTGTGTGTGTGTGTGTGTGTGTGTGTGTGTGTTTGGGCAGAATTCTTTCATTTCTACATATGGAATTAAACAAAAGGTAGGTCTTCCCTTTAACGATTTTATTGTGATCTTTTCAAACTGGCCAGAAATCTTGAAAAAATCACCAATAAAATTGTTAAACAGGAGACCTGCCTTTTGTTTAATTCCCCCCCCCCCAATATATATATATATATATATATATATATATATATATATATATATATATATGTGTGTGTGTGTATATTTTAATGTGATAAAAAGCTAAACTGTTTAAAATTATTTTCTTTTATATTCTTTTTAAATTTTAACTTTCTTGTATATTTTTTAAATTTTCTTATATATTTCTAATTTTCTAATATATATATTTTAAATTTTAATTTTCAACTTAGCCGATTTTTGAAAAAAACTATATATGTGGGCGATATATAACTCAACTGATCAAGGCATCTGTCTTTATAGTAAGTAAAGTGAAGTCGACGGAGCGGCCTAAAGTCGGTATCAGCCAATCAGCGAGGGAATCTATCCCCTTTTCTCTAGCGCTAGACCAAAGAGATTTTTTGAGCATTTGAGGTAGAGCGCCACACCTACCATCAGCTCCTTACTTTACCGCACAGATCCCTGTGCAACTCATACGCTGAGTTGGCGGGAGCCAGTATCGAACCAAGAACCAAGAGATTCCTAGCCGAACACTCTACCGACTGAGCTACTTATCTCATAAATTCAGAGAAAGAGAGGCTTTTATTTTAAATATTTATCAGTTATCACTAGCTTGGCTACCAACCAATTCTTAACTGTCTACCCGACGTTTTCTGAAGTCTTTGGCCCAATTTGTATTCGATTCTAGTTGACCTTAGCATGTTCTACTATTAAACCGCTCAGCCACCGCAATCCTGTCCTCAAGCATTGCGAGCGGCCACCCACAGCCAACAGGTGGCCCCATAGGGGGTTATTACATCTAGGGCCGGTTTAGCTCAGTCGGTAGAGTATCCAACTAGGAACCACAATGTTCCTAGTTCCGGCCCTCGCCAACTCAGCGTATGAGTACCTCAGGGATCTGTGCGGTAAAGTGAGAACCTGAAGGTAGGTGTGGCGCTTCACCTCAGACACTTAAAAAAATCTCCTTGGTCTAGCGCTACTGAAAAGGGCATAGACTCACTCACAGTCTGACTGATACCGACTTTCGGTCACCCTGACGACTTACTTACCTCTCTGCAGGGATGCAGTGTATATATTTTACAGCCGTAGCCGATAGGCCGATGAAAAATTTCGTATTTTGTTTTCAATAATGTATTGTAATTTGTCTATAGATTGAAAATGATATCTTTTTTTTTAATATACTAAGAATGTGATATTTCATTTCAATCTGATATGTATCCAACACGTTTTCATTACCTTTTTATCAGCTTCTGGCTGTTACTGAAAATAATGTGATATCAGATTATATATATATATATATATATATATATATATATATATATATATATATATATATATATATATATATCTTCTAGTCCAGTTTTCTATATTCACTTATCATTATACTAGGAGAAGTACCCCGTCCATGGCCGGACTAAAAGGATTTTAAGAACGCTAGAACAAGCCGTCTGGCGCTCGAATGTGCTTCACAACTAATGATCCTATAGAATAAATATTCTTCTGGCTAAATAATAATAATAATAATAATAATAATAATAATAATAATAATAATAATAATATATATCACGTGTTTCAGACCTTCTGATATCTTCTTCAGGCATTAATTAATAGAATGTTATTAAGTAACAACTAAAGATGATATCAGAAGATCTGAAACACGTGTCGTCAATGTAAAATAATACTTTTAAAAATACATTCTTTTAATAATATATATATATATATATATATATATATATATATATATATATATATATATATATATAGAGAGAGAGAGAGAGAGAGAGAGAGAGAGAGAGAGCACGTTGGAGGAGATTTTACTAACAACCGCCGACTATGCTTAAAGAAAACGGTCCCCTATAACACGGATGGAGCACTCTCTAGCAGTCTTTACATATATACATATGAATATATTTATCAGTTAAAATCCTCGTTCCAGGCTGTAGGTTTGCTGGTGGCCTAGTTTTCAAGGAGTCTGATTGATGATAAATTGATCAGGCTTCTATCCTGACTGGAGGTAGGCTGCTAATGTGTTCTATAACTGATGCGACATGATACGTTGAAACACGGTGTCTGTGGATCATTATCTATCTATCTATCTATCTATCTATCTATATATATATATATATATATATATATATATATATATATATATTATTTAGCCAGGTATTGTTAAAGACCACGGAATATTTCTTCTTTATGATCTTCAATTGAAGACGTTCAAGTCTTCTAGTAGTTTTTAAAAGATCGGGATCCAGATGGTAAAGAAAATTTCAGATACTTATAACCCAAGCGCTTTCAACCATGAGCCAGACATTTTGAAATTTATATGTTTGGACTTTATTGGTGATATTTCAGATATTTTTTTTTTTAGAAGTGCGATTTCAAAGTTTTATTTCAGTAGAACCTCAACACGCACAACAAAAAATTACTATACTTGAAAAAATTTTTTTTCAAAATTTTTGTTTAACAAAATGAGCTTTAGAATATTATGTTCATCCAAAACAACGCCGAGCATTTCTGTTGGTGAAAAAATGTTCCTTTAGAAAACTCCATTATTTTTTCCCTACTGAACAATATTAACTTCAAACGACATTCTAAAACATAGAATTGGTAAATATATTTTTCAGAATATCTATATTTACCTTTTTTAATAATAGTTACAATTTGTACTAGTTTGGCTCGGAACCAATTCTTAACATTCGCTGAAGACTTGCAAAGAGATACATTGGCACCATTTCTATTTCTCTGAATGTTTGAGATGATGCTTGATGATTAGTATTATCTGCGTTATTCGGACTATTGTCCCCCTCTTTATTGTTATTTGTACAACGTTTCGGCTGATATGCCCTCCGGCCTTCTGCAGGTATTTCTTGTCGGACTCGGGAACCTTCTCGGACTCGGGAACCTTCTTTTCGGACTCGGGAACCCTCTTTTCGTAGTCGGGAACCTTCTTGTCGTAATCGGGAGCCATCACGGAACTTTGAACCTAACCCTTTATTTAGTCTACGGGGGTATCCTGTTCTCATTCCGCTAACCATAGCTGGGGTAGACGTTGTGTCAATTATTTTTCAATGTTACTGCCTCTACTCAGGATTGAACCCGGAATCTAATTGGACGCATGGCCTAGTGGATAAGGTAGTTAGATTAAGACAGTTCTAAAAAGTATAATAACCTTAATTTAACTCTCTCTCTCTCTCTCTCTCTCTATATATATATATATATATATATATATATATATATATATATATATATATATTGTAAACACGGTTTGTTTTGAATGGCTTTTTGCCGATAATTTTTGGGAGAATAAGTGCTTAATTGGAGTCGTACCTAATTTTGAAAATTAATTAATTAATAATGAATTAGGCGGGAATACCTATTAAATGTATGGCTAAACAAATCGAGAAAAATCAATCTCTGTATGTACATTTCGGCCCATTAGGCCTCATCAGCAGAGCTATAGATCGGAAGACCGCCCTGTGCGTGATTTGAAACCGGACTGCCAAGCTGACAGGCCGATCTCATAACCTCTACACTAAACGGACTTCTTAGATTTTATGATTTGTTTAGAGTAGGTTAACATTCCACTTCTAGTAACTTTTATTACACGACGATATGATAAGTTGTAAACACGGTTTGTTTTGAAATGTACATACAGAGATTGATTTTTCTCGATTTGTTTAGCCATACATTTAATAGGTATTCCCGCCTAATTCATTATTAATTAATTAATTTTCAAAATTAGGTACGACTCCAATTAAGCACTTATTCTCTCAAAAATTATCGGCAAAAAGCCATTCAAAACAAACCGTGTTTACAACTTATCATATCGTCGTGTAATAAAAGTCACTATAAGTCACTATAAGTCATGATAGACTGTGATTCCTCGGTATGGGGTTAAAAGTCCATCTCAAAGCCAATATCTTATTCTTGACATGTCCCGGGTAAATCAATCGCACATTTGCATATCTCAGACTTTAGATTTGTCTTTTTTTTTCCATACATTCTGTCTTATGTAAACGTCTATGAGAATCTCATTCCGCATGCTTTTTGTCTATTAATCGTAATTGGATAGATTTTTCTTATCGAAATGTATATTTCCCTTCTTATGTATTTCTTTTTCATTTGATTTCTTTTCTAATGAATAATACAACTTACATTGCTCAGCACGGAATTATTATAACAAGAACATAATTCTTACAAGTTCACGTACATGCCAGATCGATAGTGTCCAATTTTGGGTGGGGGTGGGGATTAGTGGGGATGGTAGTTGTCTTCTTCTTCTTCTTCTTCTTCTTTCTTTCTTTCTTTCTTTCTTTCTTCTTCTTCTTCTTCTTCTTCTTCTTCTTCTTCTTCTTCGCATTGACATTCTTCTTCTATTTCACGTTGTTTTTTGTTGTTGCTGTTGATCTTCTTCTTTCTTTCTTTCTTTCTTTTCTTCTTCTCTTCTTCTTCTTCTTCTTCTTCTTCTTCTTCTTCTTTCTTTCTTTCCTCTTCTTCTTCTTTCTTTCTTCTTCTTCTTCTCGTTGTTGTTTCTTCTTGTTGTTGTTATAGTTCTTGTTGTTGGTGTACTTCTTTCTTTCTTTCTTTTCTTTTTTTCTTCTTCTTCTTCTTCTTCTTCTTCTTCTTCTTCTTCTTCTTCTTCTTCTTCTTCTCGTTGTCATTTCTTCTTGTCTTTCACGTTGTTGTTGTTGTTGTTGACATTCTTCTTCTTTCTTTCTTTCTTCTTTCTTCTTCTTCTTCTTTCTTTTTTTCTTCTTCTTCGTCTTCTTCTTCTTCTTCTTCTTCTTCTTCTCGTTGTCATTTCTTCTTGTCTTTCACGTTGTTGTTGTTGTTGTTGACATTATTCTTCTTTCTTTCTTTCTTTCTTTCTTTTTCTTCTTCTTTCTTTCTTTCTTTCTTCTTCTTCTTCTTTCTTTTTTTTCTTCTTCTTCTTCTTCTTCTTCTTTCTTTTTTCTTCTTCTTCTTTCTTCTTCTTTCTTCTTTCTTTCTTTTCTTCTTCTTCTTCTTCTTCTTCTTCTTCTTCTTCTTCTTCTTCTTCTTCGCGTTATCATTTCTTCTTCTCTTTCACGTTGTTGTTGTTGTTGTTGTTGTTGTTGCTGATCTTCTTCTTCTTCTTCTTCTTCTTCTTCTTCTTCTTCTTCTTCTTCTTCTTCTTCTTCTTCTTCTCTTGCTGCTGCTAAATTGTTTTGTTTTCTCAATATCTAATTGTTCCGTTTCTGCTTCTTCTTTCATTTTCTCTATTTTTCTATTATTTCTTTTTATATTTTATATTTGTTTTATTTGGATTTTCACATTGTCGGTTTTATTTTTGTCCACCATTTTTCACTTTCTTTTTTATGCTATTTCATTTCTGTTGTCTTTTTTTTCAGTTGTTTGGTTGTTGTTTTGTTTTACGACATATCAACCCTCTTCAGGTCATTTAACGCCTAATTAAGTCATTTTGATATTCGATTCTCGTACAGTACCTGGTTTTATTTAAATGGTCACCCAGTTCATTTCTGTTTTCTTCTTTTTCAGATTTTCTGTTTTTTTCTTTTCTTTTTTGTATTTTTTTTTCATGAATTCTCTTTTTCTTCCTTTGTTTTCTTTATCGTTTTCTTTTCTTTTTCTGTTTTTCTTCTTCTTTTCATTTTTTAGGTTCTTTTTTTTTTCCTTTTTTTATTTTTCTTGTGATTTTCTTATATTCTGTTTTTGTTCCAATTTTCTGTAAACTTTATTTTATTTTATTTTTATTTTCATTTTTCGGGGTTTTTCCCCCTTTTTGGTTTTCCCTTTTTTCTATTCTATCTTTTGTTTATTTATTTTCTGTTTTCAGTTTTTATTCATGTCTTTTTTCTGATTTTGGTTTTCTTTTTATTCTGTCTTTTCCTTTTTTGTTTCCTTATTTTGTTGCTTTCTTCGTTTTCAGTTTTCTCTTTTCCTGTTTTTTTCAGTTTTCTTCTTTTCCTGTTTTTTTCAGTTTTCTTCTTTTCTGTTTTTTCCAGTTTTCTTTCCTTTTTTTTCAGTTTCTTCTTTTCCTGTTTTTTTTTCAGTTCTTCTTTTCCTGTTTTTTTTTCAGTTTCTTCTTTTCTGTTTTTTTTTTTCAGTTTTCTTCTTTTCCTGTTTTTTTCAGTTTCTTCTTTCCTTTTTTTCAGTTTTCTTCTTTCCTGTTTTTTCAGTTTTCTTCTTTTTCCTGTTTTTTTCAGTTTTTCTTTTTTCCTTTTTTTTTTTTTTCTTCTTTCCTGTTTTTTTCAGTTTTCTTCTTTTCTTTTCTTCTTCTTTTCCTGTTTTTTTCAATTTTCTTCTTTTCCTGTTTTTTTCAGTTTTCTTCTTTTCCTGTTTTTTTCAGTTTTCTTCTTTGCCTGTTTTCCCAAATACATTTAATACAGAGAGTATTAAAAATTGTTTAATGTTTGTTTTCAGATTCCTATACCTGTGTAGACTTCAAGTCTACAATCTACAGAGAAATATCTGATGATTATGGAGAGTATTACATTCGTACAATTCTGGGTTTTCCAAAAGTATTTCATTCAAAGAGTATTAATAATTGATTCAGATTTCTTTTGAGATTTCTAGAACTGTTTAGAATTCGTATAGATTACAATATACAGAGAAAGATCTAGTGACTATAGAATGTGTTACACTTATACAAGTCTGTGTTTTTTCCAAAAACATTACGTTCAAAGAGCATTAAGATATGATACAATTTCTTTTCAGATTTCTAGACCTGTGTAGACTTCGAAACGACTACAATCTACAGAGAAATAGCTGGAGAGCAGAGAGGGTGTTACACTTGTACAAGTCTATGTTTTGCCTAAAACTACTGATCAAAATGTATTGTAGGGAGATGGTGAAGGTCCTGACTTTTGCGAGGACTACTATAGAAAAGAGAGGAAGAAGAAATAAGAGGGAGCAAAGGTTTTTTTTTAAAAGTGATGAACATAAAACGGTTTTTCATGAATTTGACCGGGGCGTGACCCCCCGAATGGAGAATTGAAAGCCAACCGGAAGTTTCGGGAGTTGACCGGAACCGGAAGTTACGTGGTCACGAGGAACGACGAAGAAAAATACCGGCCTCTTTTTGCTTTCCGAGGCGTAGGTTACGGACCGGCCTCTGGTCCCTAGTGTGGGATCACAGTAATTTATCAGTGTCCTCTCTCTCTTTCTTCCTGCTTTTCCTCTTCTCCGAGACAACTCATGAGACGAGCCCGAAAATAAAGGCTAAGCAGATTGTGACGATATCTTTCTCGCGTTGTACCTTTTTATCGACAAGACGACCGCTGCGTACCAAATACCTTTTTAGTGTCGTGAATTTGGAGGTACGTTGACAAGACCCGCTATACAACATATATCGCTTTTGGTACTGTAACCATATATCACTACGTTACAGTATCTAGAATTGACGCTGATAGAAATTATTTTACACTTAAAAATCATTTCTAATGCATTTTACTAGTAAAATCATCTTAACCCCTTTGCAAGGAAATACAGTCAGCTTATTCCAAGCCTCATTGAGAGGGTGTAATATTTTCGATAAAACGTCGTATATTGAGAAATCCGCATTGAATTATAACTTTATAAATGCATAAAATACGACACTTCATCTTATAAACACATCTTTTATTCAGCATTTAACACTTGTCAATTTATTACGTTTTCTTTTTATATTTTTCTAACGAATCTGATTAAACTAAAAAAAATCATCTCGTTTAACTCGTACGCCAAACATAATCAGGTGATAATTCTTTTCCCTGATGGCAATATTGGACACCTTATTTTCACTGGTTATCTTTATTCGTCTTCTCTTTCATATATTCTTCTTTTTTATTTTATAATTTATTAAAGGAGTTTAAAAAAAACAATTTGAAATGGAAACATAGTTCTGTCTTCCTCAAATAAAATGTTCCGTGCATCTATTAATTATCATTTAAATAATTATTTTGAATATTTTATACATAGATTTTACACAAAATCGTAGGTATTTATTTGTTTGTAAAGTTTTTAGTTAACCTCTTGATACTGAAAAAATGACTATTTCATCTTTGTAAATAATTTTCTCGTAAAACTCTATACGTTAGATAATTTAAATGTATATTAATAAAACTTTTATAACTTCATCTCTTGGTAAGCCCCTGTGACGTATTGGCTAACGTTCTGGATTGCGACATTGTAGTAAGCGAGGTCCTGCTATTCGGACTAATACCCTTATGAAATGTATGAACCTACCCATCCCCCAGCTATCGGTCAAATATCAATGCTACTGTTCTTCTACAAGGATGGATGACTTATTTATTGATTTTAACGGAACAGGGTTATTTATTGTCATGAGGTTAGGGAATCGCGCACAGGGTATGTTTCTATTGACATTTTTGTTTCTACAAGGATGGCTTTAGCAATAAAGAACCCATGAAGTCACACTATTACGTTCACGTTCAGACTAATACCCTTGGGGAATGTATGAACTCTCTCATTCCCTGAACTACTGTTCCTCTACAAGGATGACCTTGGCATTAAATAACCCACGAAGATTGATATACCGTTGGTATGCCGTTAAACAACACCAAAGAAACCAAATCAAACTGAATAATTCAGATGAGTTTTATTTTCTGTTCGGGCTATTTTACTCATCTTCATTGTTATATACACAACGTTTAGGTGACGTAGTTTCGGTTACAGAAGAATTGAGACGAATCTCTATTATTCATAGATACTAATGCTAAAATTTGGAAATGCTTAGTGGTAATTTGACTGGATATTCTTTCTACTCTGAAATTGCTCACTAACTACATCTCTACTTGTTGGTTTATTTTATGCTAAAGTCATTTTTATTTTTTTTTTTAAGTAATTAATTATTTGCTTTCAAGTAAGTTGCTAGCTGTGAAAATTATGAAATAAAAAAGAAACAGCTGGCTTTATCTTTTGGCGTAGACAGAAATGTGCGATTATTAATTATTTTTTAAAACTTTATCCGAAAACTGCGGAGAGCATTATAACAGGTTTCTATTTTTATCAGCAACAAGTAATATTTCATATTTATTTATCTTCAAAGTAGTAAATACGAAGGAGGTAGATATATTTTTTTAAAAGCTGTAAAATTACAAAAATAATAGTGCAATAACCAAATTGGACAAGTAAAAAAAGACCATGCATATTTTTCGATTAACTCTCTATATAAAATACGACGTCTGTATGTATGTTTGTGTGTTTGTATGTACGCATATAACTTAATCAGTACTACTATCCAATGGTAAACGACATTAAAACATGTGTGGCCACTTTATACCGCTCATCTAACCCAAGTAAGAGCTGAAATAGAGTATTGCAAGTCATAAGGCCTCTTACTACCGCACAGCCATCGCAATCATGTTCCCAGACATTACGAATCGCCCCCCCCCTATGTCCAACAGGTCGCCCCATTAGGAGGTATTACCTCTCTACAAGGGCCGGTTTAGCTCAGTCACTAGAACATCCATATAGGAACTGCAAGGTTCCGGGTCCAATACTGGCCCTCGCCAATTCAACGCACGAATAGCATGGCTTGGAACTGAGTTGTAAAGATGCGAGCTGATGGTGGGTGTGGCGTTAGACCTCGATGCAAAAAAGAATTCCCTAGTAAAAAGGAGATAGACACCCTCGTTGTTCGGCATTCAGCTTATTTTAGTTTTACTTACATCTCTAAAGAGATGCAGTCGATGTATTCTATACCGGTATCTGACATGGTGGGGGAGGCTCTAATTGTTTGGCAGAAACACTGATGTTCTTGGAGGGAGAGGGTATTTTGTTTTTAATTAGCCTTTAGAATAGAAATTCTTTCAGGGGAGTCTGCCCCATTAGGTAGAGATCATAGGCATCGGCAGAGGTGCAATCGGTGTATTCTACAGTGGCATCCCGGAGGACTGTGTCATAGCTTTACTTTCGAGGCGTCCCTGTAAAGAATAAAACCCAACAGACTTTCATATGAATAATTTGATGCGATTCCAATTCGCTGTTGTCTTGGTAATGCTGAATACCGAAAATAATACCGGCTACACCAAGACTGGAATCTTGGAGAATATGCAGGAGAGTTCTGACTATTTGAAGATGTTTTGCTGCTACTTGAACACAAGTTGTAAACAAGTTACAAGGTTAAGTTTTATGAAGTGGCAGGAGTGTTTTTTTAAAGATTTGTTCAAACGTTCTGAACAAGAAGAAAAGACTCTTGAAAAACAGAGATGTTTTTCTATGTTTTCTTTTTCGGTAACCTGAAACTGAAAAATAAATCTCTCCATCTTTCTTAATGAAAATAAAGTGAGGGAAAATTTATACTCTATTGTCTTCAATAAAATTTGCTTAAAATTTAATGGCTTCCCATTGAAGACACTTTTGTATATATAACACGATACTTGATTTAAAAAAGAAAAACATTGAAATTCAGATAATGTTATGATTAATTTTTGCTTTTGTTTGTTTATGTATTGTTTTGTTGTGTTTTTTTTTTGTTTTTCATTTTTAGTTTTTATGGAATTATTTTTAGATTACTCCTTGCGAGTTTTTTTATACCAGTTTCAATTGCAGGTTTGTTTGTTTTTTTATTGGAGTTTAAGTAATGTTTTTCAAACATTGGACTTCACAGTCACAGGAGGCGCTGTAACTTCAGGTCCACAAAAACTATATTATAGTCTTCCGAGACTGAAATGCCAGTAACTCCTTGCTAGTTCTTCCCAGCAGGTTTTTCTTTTGCAGTAGTTTAAGTGACAGCAAGTCCTTCAACATATCCTGGACTTTTCTAAGCATTCTAAGTAGTCTAGCTGGTTTTAACCGTTTTGTGGTCTGGATGGTTAAGATTCTTTCTCTGATCTCTAGTTTCCCCAGTCTCTTTTTAAAATCGATTTTCAGACTATGTGAGTTTTTCACACCAGTTTTAACCGGAGTTTTCTCATTGAAGTCTAAGTGACTGCAAATTTCCTCAGCTCTCCGGGACTCTTGTTAGTATGCTAGCTGATTCAGTGCTACTGTATGGCTGTACCTCTTGGACTCCTACAAAACGCTTTGATGGGATCCTATAAAACGCTGAGATGGGAACTGCAAAATAATTTTGTGTGCTGTCTTGAACCGAACCTGGAAGCAGCACTCTACAAAAGAGCAGCTCTATAGCCACTTGCCACCTATCACACAAACCATACGATTAGAACGAACAAGATATGCTGGACTCTGCTAGAGAAGCAATTGCACGTTTATAAGAGATGTTCTTTTATGGGAACCTACAGTGTGCATTGGCCAGCAAAAAATCTGCACGATTACTGGATGCCGTGCAGAGGATCATCCAAGAGCGATGATCGATAAGAAGATCCGTGCTATCAACACGACCTGATGATGAAGTGAGCTCATTATTCATTTTAGATTGAAATAAGGGATTTTCTATTTTGTTTTAATTTTAGAAGTACTATTGTCAATTATCGATATATTAATACACGTGTTACTTAATTGTACGACTGTTATAATCTTGCAACACCCTTTGTTTAAAATGAGACCGTCCAAATCGTCCAAAATGAAATGCAAACATGTAAATCCTGATTATCTAGTGTTGCTTATCCGCTGAAATCGTGTCGTCACGTCTGCTAGATAACGGACTATTCCATTTTTAACATAAGGAAAGAAAGGGGTGAAATAGGACATAATATACAGAAAAAAAATATTATAAGAAAGAAAGAAAAGAAAGAAAGGAAGTAAGTAACGGAAAGATAGAGACAGTTGGTGAGCGCCCGGAAGCGATAACGCTAATCTGTTTCAATCAAACATAATGAAGAGATGAAAATAAGGAATGAAAGAGAAAAAAAGTAGTGAGAGAGAAAGAGAGAGAGTTAAATTAAGATTATTATACTTTTTATATATTGAACTATTTGGCAATATCCCTGAAGTAAACATATCAAACGTTGTAATAATTAAATATTCATACTGTGGTATATCCGCAGATCCTGCTAGTTATTATCAATTTTGATTGCCATTTTCTTTTCTAGTAAAGCAGGTGCTATGGATAATGAATATTTCTTGAGGTAAGATAGGCAATGAATTCACGTCTCACTGTGAGTTTATCTTTTAATATCTCCAATATGTGCTGTTTCTTGTTGTAAAATATAACAACCCAGAAAACGCAGCCAAAATTGAAAGATAAAAGAAAAGAAAATACATTATGTCAACAATAATAAACACTAACAGGAGCTGTGGATATAGCACAGTATGTAAATTAAATTATTATTATTATATTTACTTAAGATCTTTTGCAATACTTCAATATGTAAAAAGTATAATAATCTTGATTTAATTCACTCTCACTCTTGTTTTTTCTTTCTTTCCTTCTTTTTCTTCTTTTGATTATGTTCGATTGAAACGGATAAGTTTTATCGCTTCTGCACGCTCCCCTCCTCTCTCTCTATCTTTCGCCCATTCTCTTCTTTTCTTTCTTTAATTCTTATATATTTTTTCTGTGTAGCATGTCCTTTTTCTTCCCTTTCTTTCTTTATAAACAAAAAGGAATGGTCCATTATTTAGCTGAAGTGACGACACTCATAAGAAATAACAATTCGGCGATTGAGCGACACAAGATATTCAGGATTAAAAATTTTGCATTTCATTTTGGACTATCTGGTTTGGTTTGGTTTACGGCATATCAACTTCAGTGGGTCATTTAATGCCGGCAAAGTTTTGAAATAAATTCTTTCTTAAATGTATACTCAATTTTTTTAAATAAACACATTTCTCTATTTAATCCATAGATGGGATCCTAACAGGTACTACCACCCCGGGTCAGAGTGGACCTGGGAGCAATGGTGATGAAGGGGTGCTCCACATTCCCCAAACCTCCAAAACTGGAATCTCACCGGAGTTTAACGTCATTCCCATGATATATAGACACTCAGCCACCGCCTTCTAGCACCCATATGATAAAAAAGGCTTGGGGTTGCCATAAGTGCAATAGGGTTGGGACAGTCATATAAATGCTAGGGCTTGACATGGCCAGCCGATTGATCGGAGGGAGTCTCTCCGACGCCCTTCTAGCTTAAGTAAGGGTCTAAGTGGTATGTTGAATGTCATGGACTGCTCATCCACCGGGATTCCATTCTTAAGCATCACTGGTCGCCACCCACGACCAACAGGTGGCCCCATTGGGGGAGTCTTACGCATCTGCAGAGATGCAGTCGGTGTATTCACACTCCCCAGCCGATAGGGGGACTATTTGGATGGTTTCATTTATATATATAATATATATATATATATATAATATATATATATTATATATATATATATATTTCTTAAAGGTTTTAGCCGAATGAGTTATTCTCAAAAATAATTACGCCAAAGAGATTCCATCATAATAAAAAAAAACTCTGATACAAAAACAAATTTAACATGAAACGTTTCTTTAAAATAAATCTATTGCTACGTAAATATGTACAGGAATGTTTCTTTTGGTTTTCCGGTTTTGAGCCTGTTTTAATAACTTTTAGCTCACAACTGGAATCCCAACAGCCCGTATATTCTACAGCCACAGACAATAAGGCTATACAGTAAAGAAGGAGTTCATAGGTGATTGAAGCTACTGTAATACCAATGGCTTTCGTGGCATCGATCCACCATTTTTTCATAAATGAAAAAAAAAGCAGCAAGCTATATATTTTTGTATAAGATAGATATATGCAATTATTAATTATCTATATAAATAGATATATACGATTATCAAATATTTATATAGTTAGATATATGCAATTATTGATAATTTAGATATTTAGATATGTGCGATTATTGATTATTTATATATTTAGATCTGCACGATAATTAATTATTTATATAGATATGTGCGATTATTAATTATTTTAGTTACTTTAGGGATAAACAGGGAAGAGAAGAAAACATTTGGCTATTATTATGAGCCAGATGCAATAGTTCATATTTATTCATCCTCAAAGATAGAACATACTTGGGAAATTAACATTTTAAGAAACGATAAAATAATAATAATAATAATAATAATAATAATAATAATAATAATAATAATAATAATAATAATAATAATAATAAAATTGGACAAGCAAAAGAACATTAACAAACAAAAATATCTATATATTAATACTCGTGTTCCTTATTTGACCGACCGTTATCATCTTGCAACACCCTCTAGTTGAAAATGAGACGGTCCAAAATGAGTGTGGTACCCTTAGCTAAATAATAGACCATTCCCTTTTTATTATAAAGAAAGAAAGCGAACATAGAAAAATATAATCAGAAAGAAATAAAGAGTGTAAGGGAATGATATATATAGAGAGGGTGTGCGCACGGAAGCATTTATGCTAATCTGTTTCAATCGAACATAATGAAAAGATGAAAAGAAGGAAAGAAAGAAAAAAGAGTGGGAGAGATTTAAATCAAGATTATTATACTTTTTACATATTGAACTATTTAGCAATAGCTTTTAACTAAACATATAAAACGTTGTAATAATTAAATTATCATACTGTGGTATATTCACTGGTCTTGCTAGTATTAGAAAAAGTACGACTCCAGGAAACAAAAGTTTTGATATAATTCGTCGGTCTTGGGGGAATGATAAGATTATATTCTAAAAATTACTGCAGCTAATTCTCCACAGTCTTCAATATTGCCCAGAACATAATGTCGATTATTAAAATCTTTAGCACGGGTGAAGTTGGCAGTCGATGGGGGCATAAACTTTAGATCAATCCTATAAGCAATGTCTTCTGAAAGGGAGTTTCCTAAACTTGCTCTATATAATAGAGACACGTGATGTTATGGTTATCGTCGTAGGAAATGGTTGGTTGGTTGGTTGGTTGGTTGGATTTTACGGTATGTCAACATTTGTTGGGTTATTTCATGTCGAAGATATTTTGTTTTATTCATTCTTGATGGTTTGGTTTGGTTTGTTTTACGGCATATCAACCTCGGTGGACCATTTAGAAGCTTTTGAGCTATCCTGTAGCCCTCAAGCAAGAGCGCTTGTCCAGTGGAATTGGATCCTTGGTAAAGAGTCCTTCGATAATGAATCCTTTGGTTCCTCTGGTAAAGAGTCCTTAGTTTCTTCGGCAATGGTCGCAAGTATACTGTGAAAGAATCAGTGCTTAAGTTATGTATCAGCCAGGCAGTATGGCCAGAGATTGGCTTGATAAATAGACCACGTGTATCAGGCTAGTCTATAATTCCAGGTGGGGTATTAGAGCACATCTTATATTCCAAAATATTCCAACAAATGCCGACAAAGTTTTAGAATAAATTCATTCTTAATTTTTTTTATAAACACATTTTGTTACTTAACATTTCATTATGTTCCTTGGAACACCTTGTGTTACATAGCATATTTATCTTATATATACCCGTGTATACCCATTTATACCTGTAGCGGTATACATGTTAATCTTAGTCT
>CM042150.1:28115791-28128291 GCA_023376005.1 Doryteuthis pealeii | reverse complement strand
ATGGTTGTTTAGTTTTAGGGCATATCAACCCTTATTGGGTTATTTCATACTGAAGTCAGTTTAACAATTATGGTCTCCAATTATATACAGTACAAAAGAACGAAAAATATGGACCGGCGTGGTCTAATGGTTAGAGTCATAGGAAATGGACTCGTCGACCTGAGTTCAATTCCTGGACGAAGCTGTTTGCATTTCACATGGCGCTAATACCCTTGGGAAAGGTATGAATCCAATTCTCCTTCCAGCTATGGGTAAAAAGCAGGGTAGACTGGGCTCTTTAACCATGGCTAGGTAACTAGTCTAGGAGAAGGAAAACTCTGAATTCAAACCTGTTAAACACCGATTAAGAAATTGACCTTGTGTCACATCCTGAACAAAAATGGATTTTTAAAAAATTAAATACCCGCAAATAATCAATAAAACAAAATGTCTTTGGCATAAAATAACCCAAGAGTTGTCATGCGATAAAATCCAAGCAACCAATTTGTCTTTTGCATGCTAGTGTCTGAACAGAGAAATACGTATGCAAATTAGCCTTCCCGTTCACACTGTAAACTTCTATTTTGTTGTATATAAATACAATTGCCTGTTATTAGTATGTAGATATGGTCAACAGTATTAATAATGTAAAACAATTTTATTAATAATTGAGGCTTAAATAAAAAAATTAAAAAATCATAGGGAATCTGACGTAAATAACTAAGAACGAAAGAAAAAAATAAAGACAAGAGAGACTGAACGATATACTTAGACGAAGAAGAAAAACGACTGAAAAAGAGAAAAAAGCAAGAATTTCGGGAATTATCTCTTTCTTTTTAACACCACTACAAAACATCTAAAAAGGCAATACGTTTAAATATTTTTAATATATAATTAACTATTAAAAAAAAAAGAAAAGAAAATAGATTGTCTAAGGGTTAAACTAGGGACTGGCAAACGGAGTCTAAAATTCGTTTTTGACAAAATGACTTTAGCCCCCCTACGGAAAATAATTTACCAAAATTCAGGAAATTATCGGATTTTAATGAGATTTTCAGTGTTTATGTATCAATGAATGATCTTTATAATACATTATTTATTTTATTTAAAAACTTTCTCATTTTTTTCAGGTCACTTAATTTTGACCCCCCTTATGTTGGGGGCGTTAAATTTTTTGTAAGTTGATCATTTTCGATACTAATTACAGTATAAATAATGAGATAAAAGACCGAAGTTATGAATAGAAACAAAACAAATTTTTTTACGGTTGCGCTTTTATGAGAAAATAAGTACCAAAAATCGAAAAATAAAATGCAAAAAAATAATAAATTATTAATTTTTTGGAGATTTCTTTTTTACTCATTTCGATAATTATTCAGTTGGCTATTATTTTATAAAAGAAAAAAATCATACATCGATGTTTTTTCTGTTTAAAAGGGGGAGGGGGTACATTTTCAATCGAGTTTTTCTTCAAAACTTATTACTTTTGGCGCCTAAAATAAGGTTTGCATTAAGTAGATATTTATTTTTAGAATCTAAAAATATAACATTTTAAACTTAACATCGGGATTTTTATATTTTAAATGAATTTTATATATTAATTTTTCATAGCAAAAATACTAAATTAAAGTTTTGAAATAAAATAACTGATGCATTATAAAATTCATTAATTGTTAAATCAATACTGAAAATTTCATTAAAATCGGATAATTACCTGATTTTTGGTAAATTTTTTTGCAATCGCGAATGTTACAGTAAAATTATAAACAAGCACTTAAAACCATCGAAAAAGAGGCTGAATGGCGGATATCGTCGAAATTGACCAAAACAAATACTTTTAAATCTTTTTAAAATAAACTGCATATGTAATTATATTTTTCTTTTTTTAATGTTGGTTATTATGCTACTACTTATCGATTTAGACAAAGTTTAACCTTAAATAAAAGTTTTAATTATTCCTAATTCGCTTTTAAAACTCGTAGTATCCGATTTTTTTTTGCTAGTCCCTAGGTTAAACGATTTAACATTCATAATTTAAAAAAGACACTATTAAAATGTGTTAAGAGAAGTAAGGACGAACTCATACGTAACTTTCTCTTGTGATTACCTACACATGGACACACCAGCGTGAGCCGACCATCAGAGGATGACACTCTCCAGCTCTGTATGGATACTGGATGTCGTGAGAAGAACTGTCTATCAGGAACAGAAGTTGATATTCTTGTAACGCGAGAAAAGAATCGAAACGATGCTTTAAAACGATATTGGTAACCGTGTTTGAAAAAATGTATCTGTTTTCGATGCGCTATGTAAAGTAAACTTAACCCTACTAAACCAATCATGTAATATGAACAAGACATGTATGACACTAGAGAAACAAGGATGATCCCAAAAGTGACATTCTTATATGGACAACTACACATAGACAAACTAGACTCAACAGACAGGTAATGACTTTCATTGGTCAACTCTGAGTGCATACTGAATGCGAGGAAGAATGTGTAACATACAAGCTGTAACTATGTACCGTTCTACCAACTGGAATTTAACCAAACCCGTACAGAAAAAGACTAGATGATATAAAAATCTTGAATTAATGCACAATAGGTCCAGACGATATCGGTAAGTCAACTACATTTCTTTAGTATTAATCCATTTGAAGGATTAATTGCACCACCCTCTCATGCTTCAAAAAATCCAGTACATTTATTTTTAACAATAAAATAATGTTTGTTTAGTCTATTATTAAATCTTATTATCTTTTTCTTTAAATGCATTTTTATTGAATAATGACAGTAACTGAAAATGGAATAAAAACAATAAAATAGGAAGTCTAATTTATATAAGAATTTGCTAATTACAAGGGAAATAGAATTATTAGACAAAGATTTTTTTCTATTTCAAAGGCAGATGTTTATGTAAATAGTATTCTGTAGTTAAAATGGTTGAGATGCCTTCAATGTAAATTTTTCTTTATATGAAGAAAGTGTTGGGATTATTTCCATTACTTTCCAGGGTTTGACAGTCGCGCAGCTAAGTGGTGTGGCAGCCGGTGGTATAGTCAAACTATAGCGCCAAAGTCAAATCTTAGACTTTCCAGCCGTCACCAGTTGCGTTCCGCCCTTAAGGACTGTGGGCTTGTCCCCCACCCCCACAGGTATTCCATCTACCTGTTATGCAAATCTTTTTCACCCTGTGGCTGCATAGAGGTCAAACGCACTTTTCTCTGCAGGACAAGGGACTTCACCTCCCACAGTCTTTCCGCGTATCTGTTACGTGTGGACTTTTCAAATCAGTAAGTTACAACTTTAATTTTCTGATGAGTAAATTTACGTCTTTCTGCAAGGACTCTTTTATATTAGAAAATTTATTCTATACACATATATTCTTTGTATTCTTCTATCTTGTTTTGTATTCTGTTAGAGTATGCTCAGACAATAAAGTCTCTTTGTTGTCACTTTCGTCGTTTGATATATATATATATATATATATATATATATATATATATATATATATATATATATATATATATATATATATATATGAAAGGTAAAATGGATATGAATCCGACAATATGTGTAGAAAATTTTGTAGAAAAAACCAACAAGATGTTTAAAGTTTTGCTGACAGAAATCTGTTTCGACCGTATGTGGTCTTAATCAAAGCAACATTGATCGAGAGCGTTCTGTGCCTCGTGATTAATGATATATTTATTTCGTTTTTCCGTTTTCAATGTTGCTTTGATAAAGACCGCATATGGTCGAAACAAATTTCTGTCAGCAAAACTTGAAACATCTTGTTTTTTTTACAAAACTTTATATATATATATATATATATATATATATATATATATATATATATATAGGAAAATGGGATAATTTACCGGTGAAATTGGTCTCAATGCTTAGTTGATACAAGTTTTAACATGGTAAGTTAGCCATATAACAAATGTAAAGGGCACAATACGTAAGTAGAGCGAATTTATTATTATGTTATGTACAGAAATAACCTACTCGAGTTTCACCATAAGGATCTTCGGGGTTAAATCCACTGAATTAATCAAGATATTGAATAATTACAGCTAACTGCAGGAGTTTATCTAGGAGTTTAGATAAACTCCTGCAGTTCACCCGAAATATCGGAATTGATCAAACCAGGAACAGAACAGCAATTGAATACTAACATTCTGATTTTTGTTCTGTTTTTATTGTTTTTGTTCTTTTTTCCTATTGCTTCAAAAGACCAAAAGAACAACGTTCACAAGAACAAAGTTCATGCATAGCATATATATATATATAAGTAATTGGTAATTTGCTTGAAGCATTGTTAAGTATGTTATAATATATTAATGATTTGAAGGCAATTACAATGCGTATAAAAATAAAAACAAAAAGATGTTGTTTTTTTGTCTTATCGATTTCAAAATATAGAACATTATCTTCAGAGATGAATATCAGAAATGTACTTGCTTAAGTCTTTTTTTGTGTGGTTATATTTTTTTCTTATTTTTTTCCTCTTTTTTTTTTCTTTCTCTTCCTTTCTTTTTTCTTTATGTTATGAATTAAATGGGCGAATAACTGTAATTTCTTATTTTTTTAAATATCTGTTGAGAACGAATGTTTGAACTCCTGCTTGTATATGTATCCAATATTGTCTGTTTATCTTCCGGTAAAACATTGCAACAAAGTAGCCATGATGAATTCAAAATAAAAGCGGTCACATAGAAAAATTCATATACTTAGCTTTTATTTTTATTTTTATTTTTATTTTTATTCTTATTTTTTATTTATTTTTTTTTTTTTCAGTTGTAAAAAATAAAATGTATTAATTTAATTAGATGGACCAGTAAATAAGTAAATAAAAGATTATCTTTAATTATATATCTGGAGGATTGAAGGAAAATTTAAGAAAAATATGTTTTATGAGTATTTTTTTTTAATTTTAAATAGATTAAATATTATATATTAATTATATATTGAAATATTATATAATACTTATATATTAGGATTAATGCAAAATTTAAGAAAACTATGTATTATGAGTATTTTCTTTTTAAATTTCAAATAGATTAAATATTATGAATTAAATATTTAAATTACAAAAGGCATAGTGTTTTTTTTACTTTGAAATCGATGAGACAAAAATAACATCATCTTGTTTTAATTTTTATACGCATTGTAATTGCCTTCAAATCATTAATATATTATAACATACCTTTATATACACACACACACACACACACACACACACATATATATATATATATGTGTGTGTGTGTCTGTCTGTCTGTCTGTGTGTCTGTCTATCTGTTTGTCCGTGTCTGTATGTATTTGCTGTATTTTCTAGTGTGTGTTCCACAATATTAACATTATTTTATAGCTTCTGAAACAGCACCCACAAGAAACAATAGACCGGTCGACCACTGATAAAGCGAGACAATGAATTATTAAAATAATTAACTGAGAGAAGCGAATACAAAAATCGGTAGCGCATTGGCTGGCCGGTTAAGCGCGTTGCACGTGACCGGCTGAATCAAGTTATCACATTATGACGTAATTTTCATTCACAGACTATCAGGGGTCATCATGAGTCAATTCTCCACGCACGTCTTTCCTCAAAATATCATGAAGCCTAATGGAATTTTGTTACGCTGTTGCGTTGGAAGCAGAATGGAATTCATAAACATGGCGGCGAAATCGTAGTGTACACGTGACCTCGTAGTGTGCACGTGACAAGGCCAATGTCATGGTCAAATTGGCCGACTAGCAAAAGAAACATGAATAGATAAATTCTTCAGTGGTATTGACAATGAGGTTAAAAAAAAAGTAAGTAAAGTCGTCGGGGTGGCCTAAAGTCGGTATCAGACATACAGCGAGGGAGTCAGTCCCTTTTTCACTAGTGCTAGACCAAGGAGATTGTTTTTGCGTCTGTGGTGGGGCGCTACACCTACCACCAGCTCCTTACTTTACCGTACATATCCTTGTGCTATTCATAGGCTGAGTTGGCGAGGACCGGGATCGAACTAGGAACCTTGTGGTTCCTGGCCGAACGCTCTACCGACTGAGCTAAACCGCTCCTATTTTTTTCTACTGAGATTCCAATGCTTTTCACCAATTCCAAGATAATAAATATAGGACGAGGAAATTCTTAAGATTGTTGATTGGTTGGTTAATCTAGTTTTACGACATGTCAACCCTTGTTGGGTCATTATATGCCAGAGTCATTTTTGTTTTATTCATCCTTGATGACTACTCAATTTGTTTTATAAACACATTTTCTTATTTAACCCATAGATGGGACCTTACCAGGTACTACCCAGTCTGCTCTACTATTTACCAATAGCTGGAAGGAGAATAGTTGGATTTATATTCTTCTCAAAGGTATTAGATCTATATGAAATGTAAACAGCCTCGTCCAGTTTTTGCACACAGATTTTCTATTCCATGCGCCTACATCAAATCTGCATATACATATTTAATAATCCATATGAGTAGGATGTGACATATGGTCAATTTCTTAAGTTTTTAAGTGGAGCGACGCAGGTTTTAATTCAGATTTTTTCTTCTCCTCGATCGGTTGCCATATCAAGATTAAAGAGCCCTGTCTGTTCTACTATTTATACATAGCTTGAGTGAGTATAGTTGCAAGGCAGATTGGATTCATTAGCCAGTCTTAGGCTACCAGTTTAAAAGAAGGATAATTTTGATTTCAAACTATGTTATAATCTACTAATAATGGAGATTAGGTCACTATTTGTCTGTAACCGAAACTACTTTACTGCCTATGTCACATTACCAAAACTCGCCATAGCATAGGATATATACACTCAAAATTTAAACATTCAAACTTAGACGGTCCAAATTATTATTATTATTATTATTTTTTTTTGTTTTTTTTTAGGTTTTATTGAATACATGCCCGGTATTATTTATTTTTATATAGTTTGTTTTATTTTGATATATTTAAAGTCATCAAAATACTTTCCATTTCAAATTGTTTTATTCTTTTACTTCTTTAATAAATTTGATGATTTTACTTACTTATGGTACAAAGTCTCTGACATTGAATTTTTAACTCCCACCCCGCAGACAATATCTTTCAATAATTAATTTTTACTCCGCCCAGAGAGTGTCTTTTTTGTTGTTGTTGTTGTTGTTGCTTGTACCTATAATTATCTATGTCTCCTCATACTCGTGTCAGTTGCACATTGGATATTCAAAAGGGTTACATGTCACCCGCAGAACTGCGTTATCACACTGTGACGTCATCATCTTCGAGGACTCTCTGTGGCCAAAGAAAGTTAGATCTCCACCCACGTGTTTTTTTCTAAATATCATGAAGCAAATGGAATTTTGTTGCAAGCCACAGGAAGCTGGCATGAATCTATAACGTAAGAGCGAAATGTCAACTAACGTGGTATGCAAATGACAAGGTCAATATCTCGTTAGTTGACGACAGAACAGAGAGATGAATACATAAATTCCTCAAGGAATATTTGCACGCAAGGAATATCTGTAGTTTCAGCTGCGATTTCAAAGCTTTTCACCAATTCATATCCTCAAAATAATAACTAAATGACCAGTGACATTTTAAAAAGGATTTATTTATATTTTCTTAGGTCTTTACTTGGAATATTTACAAATACGTCACCAATTTGTTTGTTTATATACCTTATACAAATTAATTGAAATTTATTTTTAATGTTCTTTCTTTCACCATACAGTCAGTTTTAGACCCATTGGAGTGACAAGAGGTATCCCCAAGATAATAACTATAGGACCAGTGACATTTTAAAAAGGATTTATTTATATTTTCTTAGGTCTTTACTTGTTTGGTTGTATAAAATTTGTTTGGTTGTATACCTTATACAAATTAATTGAAATAAACGTTTTAATGTTCTTTCTTTCACCATACAGTCAGTTTTAGACCCATTGGAGTGACAAGAGGTATCCCCAAGATAATAACTATAGGACCAGTGACATTTTAAAAAGGATTTATTTATATTTTCTTAGGTCTTTTCTTGCTTGGTTGTATACAATTTGTTTGGTTGTATACCCTTATACAAATTAATTAAAATAAACGTTTTAATGTTCTTTCTTTCACCATACAGTCAGTTTTAGACCCATTGGAGTGACAGGAGGTATCCACAAGATAATAACTAAAGGACGAGCGACATTTCAAAAATATTCAAATTTACTTAGGTCATTGCTTGGAATATTAACGAATACGACACTAATATCAAAATTGGTTGTTTTATAGTACACCCTTTTGCATATTAATTGAAACAACCGCTTTAGTTTCCTTTTTTTCACCATACAGCCAGTTTTAGACCGACTGGAGTAACAGTGTGTAATCGGTTTCTATTTTTTCCTCAGAGTAGGTAATTTTCAGTGGTGTGCAGTAATACGAATTTATTTTCAATGTATAGGATAAAATGTTTTTGGCCTTGCGAAATAATACGTCATCCGTAATTGTATCAGATTTTAATCACGCCGATACTCTATTGCATTGACCGACGATTAATTGTTCTACGCTTGGGATGTGGTGCGGATGGACTTGTACAAAGGTGAAGGATAGGGCAAGAATATTGGAAGGTTTGGGAATCCTGGATATCTCCTATGTAAAAAAAATGCATGCAGGTTTTTTTGTTGGAATTCTTTGGTATATAAGGTGTGCTACAATACACCACTTAAATTTATAGACTAAGCGATGTCACGTGGTTTAAACCACAGCCAATGAACAGCCTGACTGGCTGGCTGGCTGGTTGACTACTTAATCACTGATTTTCAATCATTGACGAAGCACTTGCAATACTGAGGAGCACCAAGGAACAACCAAAGGATTCTTTACCAAGGATTTCCACTGGACAAGCGCTCTTGCTTGAAGCCTAAAGAATGGCCCATAAAATCGTAACAGTCTACTTGCAGGGTTTTAGGGACTGCTTACTTACATCCTATTCTATTGATACTTTATTTTTACTTATTATGTGAGGGTCTCAGTGTATGCAATAGATCGAGCCGGCTCAACCCACCCCAAGTGAATGCTGCCACAAGAAAAAACGAGGAAATTGAATTAGGAGTCGAACGAATTGAACACGTAAGTCAAGGTACAATTGTATATAATACATCTTCCTTTCATTGGTTTATTGCTTTTTACAATTTCCTGTAGAATTGGCCAGGATTTTTTGGTCTATCGATTATTTTTTTTCTGAAATCTCTGTGAAGTCGAGATCAACGGGAAATTAACTTTGATTCCAGGAAAATTAACAAAATTATTCATTAAATTATTTTTATACTTTTAGCGGAACCCAACATTTTGGCAGACATTATAAGTACATCAAATGGTATGATTTATAATGAGTCAGATCACGAGAGGAACAGGGATAGACGGGCAGATTGGATTCCTTAGAGGGTCTAGGGCATTCAGTATAAGTGAAGGAAAACTCTGAACTCAAACCATATTATAATGCATATAATTATCTACACTCATATCTGATATATATATATATATATATATATATATATATATATATATATATATATATATATATATATATATATATATTGTGTATTTTGGCAGCAAATTATTCTTAAGGCATGTGTTATTGAATAACACGGAGTATTCTTTTTCCATTTTTTGTATAGATATTTTTCCAGTCTTCTGGCTATCCTTTTTGAATCTGGATCGAGTTGATTCATGATATTTTGCATACTAATCTCCCGAGCGCTTTCGACTGTTTCGCCAGTCGTCTTCATGGGGTTACGTAATTTGGTTTTTAGTTAATTCTTTTAGTTCTGTTATCTATGATTTTATCAAATTCAGAGAGTCTATTATTTTTAAGAGTGGGGTTAGTTAAGTGTTAGTTATTGAAGATATTTAATACGTTGTCTCCAACTTTAAATGCTATTTCATTAGTGCGATCGGGAAATTAGTATGCAAAATATCATGAATCAACTCGATTCAGATTCAAAAAGGATAGCCAGAAGACTGCAATATATATATATATATATATATATATATATATATATATATATTATATATATATGAGGAAAAATGAGTAAAAGAAAAGAAATGTAAATGAATAAAAATGAATTTTATCGATATTACTTTTAATCGATAAAATTAATTTTTATCCATCTACATTTCTTTTCTTTACTCATGTTTTCCTCATATTGTCGGATTCATTTCCCATTCTCACACACACACACACACACACACACATATATATATATATATATATATATATATATATATATATATATATATATATATGGTGACTCTCTATCGTGAACGATAGATGAGGGCCAGCAGTGAGTGATTGTTTCCTTCCATGTTGTGCATGCTATCAAGAGTATATATATATATATATATATATATATATATATATATATATATATATATATATATATATATATGTATATACTTTTCTTCTTTGGTGTGGTACCAAGTTTCTTGGTACAAGATGATTCTAGGCTGGTCCTATTCCCTACCAGTAGTTTGTTCTTGAGTTCAGGTTCCGTATGAGAGCTCAATGTTTAATTACTGTAGACAGAGCAAAGTTATTTATGAATAAAAAATGTAAATGGTCCATAACCACGATACCCATGGTATATATATATATTGGGGGAATATGTGCTTAATTGAAGTCGTACCTAATTTTGAAAGTTAATTAATTAATAATTAATTAATTTGGCGGGAATACCTATAGTGACTTTTTCTACACGACAGTATGAGAAGTAGATTTACTTCTCATATATATATATATATATATATATATATATATATATATATATATATGTTTAGGAAATGGGCGAGTTACGGAGAAGGCAAAAAATCGAGTGAGTCGCAATTTTGTATGTCGATAACAATAATAATCGAATAAGTCATAAGAATGAATAAACAAAAGTGTTCAAGACATTTTCAGAGGTGGTTTAGAAAACCGATATAGACAGAGAAGGTCTACTCGAGTTTCACCGGAGGATGATCAGGGCTATTCTGATCTCACTCTATCTCTTCTCTCTTCTCTCTCTCTCTCTCTCTCGCTTGCCCTTTCCTCTAGCTCTTGCTCTCCCTCTCTCTCTCTCTCTCTCTCTATATATATATATATATATATATATATATATATATATATATGTGTGTGTGTGTGTGTGTATATGTATTATATATATATATATATATATATATATGTCACATTTATCTCTCTCTCTCTCTCTCTCTCTATATATATATTATATTATATATATATATATATACTCACATGTATCTATATATCAAGTCTACTCACATCTCTCTCTCTCTCTCTCTCTCTCTCTCTCTCTCTCTCTCTCTCTCTGTGTGTGTGTGTCTGTGTGTATAGGTTTACTCATATCGGTCATATATATATATATATATATATATATATGTCAACTCACATCTCAGTAGTAGTAGTAAAGTCAGTAGAGTGGCCTATTGTCGGTATCAGCCGGACTACATTGGAGTCTATCACCTTTTAATATGTGCTTCATATACCCAACCCGTTCGCCACGGGTAGTGCATGACACAAGGCCGCCAATATAAGACATCAGCGAAGATTTTACTCAACCTGTTCGCCACAAGTTAGATGTGATATCAGATCGTATGTGTGGTGCATCCTGTGAGGATCGAACTTGCTTTTCTATAAAAACCTATTTATCATTACACCACGATGGAATTCCCAAATTGAATTATAGTATTTTCATGACCTCCGACCAGTCCGGATTAGCAACAAGGTCGTTTTAGAGTGGTGAGCCATGTACAAACCGAAGCTCAAGCAGTGACCAATGCAAAACGTGCGTGAATCCCTTCAGCTAATTCAATCATAGTATAATGAATCATACTTTAATTTTTTAATCAATATTGTTTTTCATTTTTAGACTTCAGACCCACGCAAAGTAATCAATCAAGAAGTGTTTAACTTTTTAAGCACGCTGATCGTGTGACGTGACAGATTTTAAAAAAAAAAAAAAAACAGCACTTGATATATTCATATTTGATGAGAGGCGCGAGATGTAATGGTTATCATTATAGGAAATGGAAACGACTACCTGAGTTCAAATCCTTGACGAGGCTGTTTACATTTCACATAGCACTGATATTGTTAGAATAGTAATAGATCCAACTCTTCACTCTCCAAATATGGGTAAATAGTAGGGCAGACTGGGCATTTTAATATTGGTATCGCAGGCGTTCTAGGGTAAAGAAAGCTCTGGAGAAGTTTGGACACGGGTTCCCCTTAGCGATTTTAACCTCAAAAGTTTGGCTCAAAAAGCAAGATCTGGTGATATTGAATGTGTATATATTATAGGTGATATACCCTATAGACTAATGGAATGCGCCGACGGTTACTATAAGTAACAGGGACAATTATGGCTTGGAAAGTAAGCCAATGCGAGTCAGCTCATAACTCTATTTGTCGGACGTATTTCCCACTTCTCTGTACTGTAATTGTCTACTCTTTTGTTAATACATTTTCCTACATGTGTTACCCGTCGTTTTGTTCTTAT
>CM042150.1:28098291-28110791 GCA_023376005.1 Doryteuthis pealeii | reverse complement strand
AGTTAAGTCGTCTGGGTGGCCTAGAGTCGGTATCAGCCAGACCACGAGAGAGTCTATCCTCTTTTCACTTGCACTAGATTAAGGAGATGTTTTTTTAGTGTCTGAGTTGGCGCGCCACATCTACCATCAGCTCCTTAATTTACCGCACAGATCCCTGTGCTACTTATACGCTGAGTTGGCGAGGGCCGGTATCGGACCAGGAACATTGCTATTCCTAGTCAAGTACTCTACCTAATGAGCTAGAGGAGAGTTAAATACCACTTCATTGTCATTACTCCCAGGTTCACTGACTCGGAGTGGTAGTAACTGTTAGAGTCCCAGCTATGGGTCAAATAGATCTGTTTAAAAATATTCATAAGCGATGTGTGCAAAGATATATGTAAATATGAACGTACAATGAACAACATTACCTAAACTCTAAGCTTAATATATATATATATATATATATATATATATATATATATATAAGTTTTGTTGAACTGTACCGACAATTCTTGTCGGACGAGTTTTTGGTTGATCCTTTCTAAAAGCCATCTTTTTGGTGTCGGGGTGTAACTGGTGTAACAGTCCACCAAAGGTTTCGATACGAGCGCTTTCAGCAATACAGTTTGCCGTCATCAGGTAGGAAACGATGGTATGGTTTCATGTCTCGTTTTTAAGGAGAACGAGTAGTAGCAAGGAATTAGTAGGAGGTAATAACAATTGGTAGTAGGAGGTTGGAGGAATGGTAATGGTTCGAACGAACGATGCAGTAGTGATTTTTTGTGGGAGAGGGGCACAAGTTGTGAGAAGGGGAGGGGAATAGTGGAAGGAGGAAAGGCGGAAAATTATAAGCATTTGAGAACACGTTGACTTACTTCAAAGTTTATTTTGTTTAAGGTAGTTTTTTTTTGTTTGATATATAAAGCTTCCGATTATTTGAAGTTTTTGTTTGTTTTTTTCTTTATGTAGTGTGCGTGTATTTTCGGTTAGAATTTTGTGGTAGGTAGAGGGGGCATGAATGTGTTTTAAGGTGTTGATTAATGAAGCTGGAATCAGATAAGTGTAGTGTTAATCTGCGTGATAATGTGGTCGTCGTGTGGCCAATAGATGTTTTATTAAGGTGTGTTGCCGAAAGCGCTCGTATCGAAACCTTTGGTGGACTGTTACACCAGTTACACCCCGACACCAAAAAGATGGCCCGAAAAATAGAAAGGATCAACCAAAAACTCGTCCGATAGGAATTGTCTGTACAGATCAACAAAATTTGTATAAAAGAAAAAATGCTGCCAAAATACACTTATATATATATATATATATATATATGTGTGTGTGTGTGTGTGTATGTGTGTGTGTTGTGTGTGTGTGTGTGTGTGTGTGTGTGTGAGAGAGAGCGAGAGAGAGAAGAGAGAGAGAGAGATTTATAAGTAATTAGTGTTTATGTCTATCTGAGTTAGGTTTGGTTTGTTTTGTTTTACGGCATATCAACCTCAGTGGGTCATTTAATGCCGATAAAGTTTTGAAATAAATCAATTCTTAATGGATAATACAATTCTTTTATAAATACATTTTTCTATTTAACCCATTAATGGGACCCTGACATGTACTACCACTCCGGGTCAGAGTGGAGCAGGGAGCAATGGTGATGAAGGGGTCCTCCACATTCCCCAAACCTCCAAAACAGGAACCTCACCATCAGATAGAGTTTAACGTCATTCTCAGGACATGCAGACCCACAGCCACCGCCTTCTAGCACCCATATGATAAAAAAGGGGTTGGGGCTTGCCTATCTAAGTTAGGGTAGCGTGGTCATGAAGTCAACAGCACTTAGTTACTGTCAGTTTCTCGGCTACGTGATTTTAAAAGCCAAGTGGCTGGATGATTTTTTGTTGGCCCTTCTACAACTCCAATTAACAGAGCTAGATAAATAAGGATACATTTAATTCTTAGCTTATGTTGTCATATTTTTAGGGCTAAAATAAAGTACAGTAAACGAATATTTTTTGTTGTTACGATAACGCAACAACCAATTAGGATCATCAAGCAATCAAGAACTGAATTAATGTTTTTGTCATTTGTACAAAAACAGGTCTTAGAAAAATAAAAGTATGTTTCAAAACTCTCACGTTTTTAGGGTTACATTTTTAAAATAATATCTTAGATGCAAAAAAATATTTTCTAAAAAAGACGAACATTGTAATATACGAATTCTCGGCAATTTAAAAAAAAAATTCATACATTATTTTCCTCTTACCTCATCTTACCGCTGTCTTTTTCCTTTCTCTCTCGCTCCCAGGTGTTCCTAAGATCATTTTAGTCCGGTAATTGACCGGTTTATATATATATATAAATATATATATATATGAGAGTAAGTAAATAAACAATGTGTTTATTTGATATGGCTTTTAGCCGACAATTTTTGGAGGATATGTGCTTAATTGAAGTACATTCAGGGATTGACATTCATTGAATGTACATTCAGGGATTGACATTTTCTCGATTTGTTTAGCCTTACATTTGAACATATATGCCCGCCTAAATTCATTAATTATTAACTAATTAATTTTCGAAATTAGTTATGACTTCAATTAAGCACATAACCTCAAATATATATATATATATATATATATGTGTGTGGGTGTGTGTGTGTGTGTGTTGGAACATGTTATTTAGACCAAGTTGCTGAGAAACAAAGTCACAATTATGATTCTGTTATATATGACAATAGTTGTAGGTTAGGTAGAGCTACTGTGACCACCTCTCACTACTTTGGTGTATTCTTGATTCCGGGAATACAGAAATCTTGTCTTTGTTCTTAAAATAATACTAAATATAATACAGTGTATACAAGGACAAACACTTGGTCGATACAGGAGTCGGCATTTCAATAACTATATTTTTATGCATACAACATTTTCTTTCCATTTATCTTTCAACATAATTGTCGGATTCACTTCCATTTTTCTCACTTACATACATATATGTACATATGTAAGTATATATATATATATATATATATATATATATATATTTACATGTTTTGGGGGAATTATTTTATATTATTTGTAAATGCTAATTAAACCTTGGAATTTACAAGGGTCTAACGAATGTATAATATATTGAAGATATGAATCAACTTAATTTATTTTCCGGCGTTTTTGGCTTGACAAAGTGTTATTGCTGTCAGTGAACCAAGTTCTAACTAGTTACCCAGAGTCGACAGATATTTCCATCTGCCCCTGCCTGCTACAATCAAACAACCAATTCTGCAATTGGTGACGTATTCATAAATATTCCAAGCAAAGATCTAAGATATTTTCGATTAAATCCTACTTAACGGACATAAATTCCACCATGGTATAATCACCTCGCCTGAAAAAATATATCAACACTGATATTCCTTGATTTTTAGTATATTTTTTTCTTTCGGCAGGGTGACATACGATGGTGGAATATAAGTCCGTTAAGTAGGATTTAATCAAAAATTTAAATAAAATCTTTTAGAATAGTTATTATCTTGTTGTATGAATTGGTAAGGTTCGCTAAGGTCTTCGTGCAGCGTTACAATATTCGCACGCTTACTTGGAGTAACGTCCATCGCAGACAATGACCGTATGACTACTAATTGACAGTCAATACAAAAGTGTCTCAAGACCAAAAAGAAAATTAATTATACACCCCGAAAATAAATCCATATCATTGAAAATTACCTAATCTGAGGAAAAATAGAAACAGATTACACACAGTCACTCTAGTGGGTTTAAAACTGGTTGTATGTCGAAAGAAACGAAACCAAAGCGGCTGGTTCAATTAATTTTCATAAGGATGTACAACTAAACAAATTGATGACGTATTTGTAAATATTCCAAGTAGAAAATTGGTAAAAATCTTTGGAATTGCAGTGGAAACTACAGATATTCCTTCCTTGTTAATATTCCTTTAGGAATTTATGTATTCATCTCTCTGTTCTGTCATCAACTAACGAGATATTGAACCTGTCACTTACACACCACGTTCGTTGACATTTCGCTCTTACGTTATAGATTCGTCCCAGCTTTACGTGGCATACAACGAAATTCCACTTGCTTCATGATATTCAGGGGAAAGATGTGTGTGAAGATGTATCTTTGTTTAACCACTGAGAGTCCTCGAAGATAATGACGTCACAGTGTGATAAGGCAGTTCTGCAGGTGACGTATAACCCTTCTGAATACCCAATGCGCAACTGAAACGAAATTATTTATCCTCCGATGTACGAGGTGCTATCATAAAAGGTGTCGTGGTTGCAGCTTATTTTAACTTAAAAAGTTAAATAAAGATGTGTGTGTTTGAATATTTTGGATATATCAGGTGTGCTACAATACACCACTTAAATGTATTGACTAGGCTAGTTCACGTGGTTTAAACCTCAGCCAATGAACAGCCCTAATGCGTGGCTGGTTAACTACTTAATTACTGATACTGAGAGACATCCATTTGCAATCGTTGACGAAGAACTTACAATACTGAGGAGCACCAAGTAACAACCAAAGGATTCTTTACCAAGGATTTCCGCTTGACAAGCGCTCTTATGTCACCCCGCCGAAAGAAAAAATACCAAAAAATCGGCGAATTTAATGAAATTTTCAGTGTTGATATATTAATGAATAAAAGATATAATGCTCCAGTTATTTTATTTAAAAACTTTTACATTTTTTAGGTCAGTTAACTTTGAAACACGTATCTTTGAGAATCTGTGATACGCTTCAAAGATACGTGGTTCAAAGTTAACTGAGCTGAAAAAAAGTAAAAGTGTTTAAATAAAATAATTGGTACATTATATCTTTCTGATTGTCTTAATTTAAAATTAAGATTAAATTAAATTTTCCTGCTTGTTTTTTGTTAAAATCCATTTTTCCATTTTATTGTATTTGATGGGTAAATTACAATAAAGTGTACAATAAAAATTATTAAAACTGAGAGTAGCAAAGCAAAAGTTTTTAATCACATTTAAAGAAATAGCAGAAATAACTTGTGTATTCAACAATCGGCTCTCGATTATTTTTTATGTTTATATGTAGGTGTTATATATAATATATACAAGGTGAGTCAAAAAGTATCGAGAATTTTTGTACTTTTTGACACACCTTGTATCCTGAAAATAAATAACGTTCCACTCATTCTTCATTTATATATTGGTAAATACACCTTTAAACATAGTACTTTTTTGACACACCTTGTATTCTGGAAAAAAATGAATGAATGGAATGTTATTTTTTCAGAATACAAGGTGTGTCAAGAAGTACAAAAAATCTTGATATTTTTGACACACCTTGTGTGTTTATATATATATATATATATATATATATATATATATATATATATATATATATATATATATATATACGGACATGATTTATGTTATTTTTTTCTTAAATTTTAACCGTTAGTTGTGTTTAAGGAAAATAAAATAGATAAAATAAAACCGATGAATGATAAAATTAGTCAGAATTGATAAACATGTACAAACAAAAAACGTAATTTCTATTTCAATATTACAGGCGACGCGTGCTTTTCTTAAGTATGGATGACCGAAAGTGTAATAATCCGTGTTTTTAATGTTAATAAATTCTCGGAAAATATTTATCTCCCTTAAAAAATAGTTCTCTTGCGGCCCTCTGTAGGGAAAATAACGTCCGATGAAAAACGGTTAAAAACACAACTAACGGTTAAAATTTAAGTAAAATATAACAAATCGTTTCCTTAGTAATAATTAAATTCATTAAAATCTATGCCAAAGCCAAATTTATCCGTTTTAATTTCGACGACGATTTTCAATTTTAACCCCTTGAAATTATGCTTTTTATACAGCTAGATTTATTTTATTTTTTCTATTTATTTTTATTCTTCTTTATTTTCCTGTCCAAATCTATTCACCAATACTTGCTCCTTCTTCCTTTTCTTTTCTTCTTATTCTCATTTCATTATTTCTTTGTTTCTATTTATCCCCTTCTTCTTCTTCTTCTTCTTCTTCTTCTTCTTCTTCTTCTTCTTCTTCTTCTTCTTCTTCTCCCGCTGTATTCACCCATACGTGTTCCTTCTTCCTTTTCCTTTCTTCTTAACATCACTTCAATATTTCTTAGTTACTCTTTATCCCTTCTTCTTCTTCTTCTTCTTCTTCTTCTTCTTCTTCTTCTTCTTCTTCTTTCTTTCTTTCTTTCTTTCTTTTTTTCTTTCTTTCGCTCTCTATTCACCTATACCTGCCTGCTCCTTTTCCTCCATTTCTTTTTGCTTCAACATTTCTTAGTTTCTCTTAAGTCCTTCTTGTTCTTTTTTCTTTATTTCCTTTCCCTCTCTATTCACACATACGTGCTCCTTTTCTTTTCTTCTTAGCATCGCTTCAATATTTCTTTGTTTCTCTCTATCCTCTTCTTCTTCTTCTTCTTCTTCTTCTTCTTCTTCTTCTTCTTCTTCTTCTTCTTCTTCTCGTTGTCATTTCTTCTTGTCTTTCACGTTGTTGTTGTTGTTGTTGATCTTCTTCTTCTTCTTCTTTCTTTCATTCTTCTTCTCTTTTTCTTTCTTTCTTTCTTTCTTTCTTTCTTCTTTTCTCTTCTTCTTCTTCTTCCTCTTCTTCTTCTTCTTCTTCTTCTTCTTCTTCGCGTTGTGTTTCTTCTTCTTCTTGTTATAGTTTCTTGTTGTTGGTGTACTTCTTTCTTTCTTCTTCTTCTTCTTCTTCTTCTTCTTCTTCTTCTTCTTCTCTTCTTCGCGTTGTTGTTTCTTCTTCTTCTGTTATAGTTCTTGTTGTTGGTGTACTTCTTTCTTTCTTTCTTCTACTTCTTCTTTGATTTGTCATTTCTTCTTCTCTTTCACGTTGATTTTGTTGTTGTTGTTGTTATTGATCTTGTTCTTCTTTCTTTCTTTCTTTTCTTCTTCGTCTTCTTCTTTCTTTCTTTTTTCTTCGTCTTCTTCTTCTTCTTTCTTTCTTTTTCTTCTTCTTCTTCTTCTCGTTGTTGTTTCTTCTTCTTCTTGTTATAGTTCTTGTTGTTGGTGTACTTTTTTCTTTCTTCTTCTTCTTCTTCTTCTTCTTCTTCTTCTTCTTCTTCTTCTTCTTCTTCTTCTTCAAAAACACCTTATCATTTGCTCTACGAATCTATCTTTTTGTCGCTTACATCTTAGCCTACTCGAGTCTATAACGGACCAGATGAAACCAAAAGGAAATAATCTCCGTTATTCACGTTCTGCCATCTTTTCTGTCGAATATCAAATAACTTACTCAGTCCTGAGTGCATGTTTCCCGATGCAATTAGACAGGCGTTATTACATCTTGCCAAACAGACTCAATTTTCTAGACAATGGCGCGGCCACGTCATTCGTCACGTGACCTACGATGAGATGAGAAGACGCCCATTGAATTGAGAGACGCAATAAAGTTGCCGATAATTCTTAAGCTTTTCACTTCTCTTCGATATTCGAAAGGACGCGTCTTTCAGAAGGCAAATATCATTCAAGTTGATTGAACAGATTTTATGATGTACGCAAACCCAGCCTGGTAGTCGTTCAATAAGCTTGGTATGACACAAGGCTAGAATAATGAGATACTCACTGAGTGAGGATTTTACTTGATTATTTGGTTGAATGGAATTTTACGGCATATCAGTAGATGTTGGGTTATTTTATGCCGAAGATGTTTAGTTTTATTCCTTCTCTTTTTTAAACATACTTTAATACTCATTTTTTTAATCTATTTAACCCATAGATGAGACAGGTACTACCAAAGGGTGGACCTGGGAGTAATGGTGATAAAGAAGTACTCCACATTCCCCAGAACTCCAGAATTGGAGCTTCACCACTAGATGCAGTTTAACGTCATCAGAACGCTAACACCCTCAGCTACCGCCTTCTAGCACATATATGATAAAAAAGATTTAGAGATTTGTCATAAGGGCAATAGGTTCGAGACAATCATATAGGTGCTACGGCTTGACGTGACCATCCAACTAATTGAAGGGAGCCTCTCTGACTGCCTTTCTAGTCTAAGTAAGGATAAAAGTGGAGTTTTGCATGTCATTGCTAAGCCACCACGATTCCGTCATTAAGCATCTCGGCTCGCCACTCATGGCCAAAAGGTAGTCACATAGGGATAATTTTAGCCTTCTACAGAGGTGCAGTCGATGTATATTACTTGATTTGATGGACTTGTTCGTTAGCCATTGCACAAGGTCAATCTTTAAACGGAATTTGACAGGTTTGAATTCAGAGTTTTCCTTCTCCTAGACAGTTTTCCATATCAGTTAAAGATCCCAGTCTTGTAGATTATGAGTTATCACCGTTGGAGTGTTTCATTTGAAGGAACTCTTTAGCAAAAGAGCAAGAAAGTTATTTGGCAACCGACTACATATACGACGATCATCCACCATTAGAGTGACTACCATCCAACTATTGATTCGTCATCTTGAGACGCAGTATAGATGGCAATGCGTAAAACACAAAACAATATAAATTATCCCACAACTGGGTCTCGTCTATAACCAATTGTCGAAAGGCAGTTCAATAGCAGTCTCTCTCATGGTGGACAATCGTCGTATATGTATTCTGTTGTCAACTAACTTTCTTCCTCTTTTGCCAAAGAGTTCCTTCAACTGAAAAAGTCTAAGGGAGATAACTCATAATCTACAAGTCCTACTATTTACTCATATATATAGAGAGAATAGTTGAATGCATACATTTCATGCGGATATTAGATCTATGTAAAATACAAACAGCCTCGTCTAGGATTTGAACACGGTTCGCCGTGTCCATTTCCTACAGTGTTCTGGGTATGACATTAAACTGCATCTAATAGTGACATTATTCTTCTGGAGCTATGGGGACTGTGAAGTACCCCTTTATTGCCATTACTCCCAGGTTCACCTTGACCCAGATTAGTAATGTTGCATACCCTTCTTTTTATTACTTCTTCTATTCTTCTCCTTCTGTTCTTCTAGCGTCTTTGACATCTTAAGTTCTTCTAGGTCTCTTCTAACATCTCTTCTAGCGTCTTGGTGATCGGTCACACTTGGCTCATTTCTTCTTCCAATCAGTCCTGTTACCAAGACACCCATTAATCACAAGACCGTGTTATTTTTCTTAAACTTTTATTTCCTTAACTATACATTTCATGTAACTAAATATCTGACTAACATACCGCGCGTATGCAGAGTGAGTTACAGTTAAGGCAGGACATCTTCACTGCCTGACGTCCAACTGAAAACTGAGAAACCAACCAGGTCCCACGTGACTTCACGTGTTTCGCGGGCTTTCTGTACTATTCCGTGGAAAGTCCCGCCCGTGATATGAAAAGGGCCATCCCATTAGAAATACATGGGATTGACAACAATCTTATGCAACCGCATAGATTATGTAACAGTAGTACCTATTACGGTCCCATTTATTGGTTAAATAGATCCCAAAATAAGTTTTTTTTTAAATGAGTTAAAAAATTGAATTTAAAAAAAAATTGAATACCCAATAAGAATGAATAAAACAAAACATCATTAGCATAAAATAACCACCAAGGTTTGACATGCCTCAAAATTCGACCGACCATTTCTTACGACGGGAACATTACACCACGAGTACATCGATCTTAAATAATAATTAGAATATTTATTTTCCCAGAATTCACTGTTGGTGGTTTGAGCAAAATTTTGTGACCTTTCCCGAAAAACATTTTGCTTGTTCATTTTGCTAAAAATATTGTTTTTCCATAGAAACTTTTAAATGAGTTACCAAAATAGGTTTTTAAATTAAGATTTTCCGGAAGATTCTTGGAAGTTTCAAGCCACACCTCTGTGAAAAGTTCCGTATCCACAAAGAGTCTATATCGGTTGCCTTCCTTTAAGCAGATTGTCTGATATTTCCAAAGGTGTGAAAGATTCAATCAGTAACTTTTTTTTCTTCAAGTATCTCAGACTAATTATTCGTTGAATCAGTTATATATTCACATTATATATACTAGCAAATATATGCACCCTCTGGTGCAATATTTAAGTTTTAATGTAATAAAATATTGTATTAAAATTAGAAAGGCTAATGAAACCTAAATAAGAATACAGATAAAAAAGATTGAAACAGAGGGAGTATAATAAAAGATTTGAAAACAGAGGAGTTATAATAAAAAAAGAACAACTGAAACTTACTCTTCCATCACTCTCGTCTTTCATTGTTATTTTTTCTAATAAGTATTTATTATAAGAGAACGTAAAGTATAAAATGACAGTTATTTTATCTTGTTAATGGATTTCATAAGATTCATTGAAGAGATTTTTTGCTTATATTCATTAAAATAAAACCAATACAGTTAGAAATCAATAATACTAAGCAATATTTATTAAATTCGATTTTTAAATATTAATATGCAAATTAGCGCTTCCCATTCACACTGAGTAAACCGCTATTTTGATGTATATATAAAATAATTGCATGTATGTCAGTATGCTAGACTAGTTAACAGTATTAATAAAGTTAAGACATTTTATATAATAAATGTGAGTTAGATAAAAATAAAAATCATGAGAATGTGATGTCAATAACTAAGAGAATTGTGACTTGAGTAGGATATTTAGTTTCGGTACAGACAGAAAAACACACAATCTCCATTTATAAAAGATATATATATATATATATATATATATATATGTGTGTGTTGTGTGTTGAAAGGAAAAATAAATAAAACGGAAGGAAAATGTTGAGGCATAAAAGATTACTAAACACGTGTTTCGACCAGGAGTTTGTCCATGTACCCATGTATTTCTATCTATTAATTATTTTAAATATTAAAATAAAATAATAATAGAGGAATTATAAAATCTTCAAGCATACAAAGAAATAACGGCCTCATCAGAGTAAAGATTGTTTCATATTTGAAGTTTAAAACGGTTGAAAATACAGAGAAATTTTGAAGTGTTTCGAAAATATATGTTTTTTTAAAATTATTGTCAGAACATTAACAGCAAGAGAAAATAGTGATATTTGTTACAACGGTACGGTTGGAGAATTCTTCGTTCTTTATTATTCCTTCAGCATTCATCGCAAAATTTATTACATTTCCACACATGTATATATTATATATATATATATATATAATATATATATATATATATTATATACCGATGGTAAATCCTAACGAAACTTCCGTCGAAATATCTATTTAAGACAATGAGACTCACAGTCTATTCATATGTTGAAAAAAGTAATGGGAGGGGGAGAAGAGGAGAGAAGGGCGATGCATCAAACGTTGTAAGAAAAAGAAGAAAAAGAAGTCTGAAAGTGTTCACTGGCGTATGGGTTTTAATTTTAAACGGTTGGTCAGAGTAATTGAAAATCAGAAGTGAACGAAAGGCACGTGGCAGTAGGTTTTGGTCATCTCTGTTTTTTTTACCAGTTGTACAGGGATTAGGAATTCTTGTTTGAATGTGTTTTCCTCAATTTTATCACACGACACACACACACACACCAACACCACACAATACACACACAACACCACAAATAAACATACAAAAACTACTGCTTAATAATAAAACAAAAAGGTAGGTCAAACATGAATGATAATATATCTAAATATCTAAAATATCATGTAACAACACGCATTCTTGCGTCTGACCAGCCACTGCTAGTTCAAAATTATCCCCCCTCTCTTTACTCTCTCTCTCTCTCTCTCTCTCTCTCTCTCTCTCTCACACACACACAACACACACACACACACACACACACACACACCAACTTCGCAACCGCGTCCAACCAATCCAGAATTCGACAAGTGCCTAGTGCTCGTCATTTAAAAATCTATTCCCGTTAACTACACGTAATTCCTTGATTCCTGCCTTTTCTATTCTTATTATGCATTAAAAGTTCTGCTGTCTCGACTATATTTTTTTTCAATGACCGACCGCAATAACTTATATATAAAAAGGAAAATTGTTGGAGAACAACCCTTAATATCTGGGTTCCATATAACCACAGATGGTTTACACCAATCAAATGGATATATGCAATACGCTTTGTTAATTTTTGTCTCATTTTTCGTGAGTCTTATTATTGCTTTCAGAGAAAACGTTGAAAAAAAAATTTCTAACAACATTTCTCAACTGAACTTTCTCCAGAATTCATGACTTAAGATCGCGAAAACTAGTGACAACAAATAAAAGAAAATAACTATTAAAAGAAAATATTCCTATTTTTCTTATTCACCTTTGTTCATCTTTTCCGTTTATATATATATATAATATATAGAAATAATATATATAATAAATATATATATATATATATAATTAACATATATATGGTGTGCGTGTGTGTGTGTTGTGTTGTGTAGATGAACAAAGAAGTGTTCAAGACAAACAGAATTATTCTTTCTATGCTTTATTTATTTTTTATGTTCTCGTCTAATTCAGACCTTAGGTCACCGTAGAGAAGTTATTGTGAAAGAAATTGTTATTTAAAAGAGTTTTTTTAATTTCTTATAACTGCGGCCCCCCACGTTTTTGCCTAAAAATACTGTCGTG
>CM042150.1:28078070-28098191 GCA_023376005.1 Doryteuthis pealeii | reverse complement strand
CCCAGCCAAATTGTGATTCATCCTCTTCGCCCCCCCCCCACACATTCCATTCTATTTTCTCCATATGTTCTAATTTCGCGTCTTTTTTTTTTTTTTATTTTTGTTTTGAGTTTGTTTTATTGTTTGTTTTCTTTCTGTTTCATTTGTCTTCCATTCTATATTTCTTTTTATGTTATCCAGCCAACCAAGTTTCTCCTCAAACCAAATCCCTATCTCTTTTTACTTTCTTTCAACTTACCTCTTCACTCTTTTTCATCCTATTACCTTTTCCACCTCAAACTCAATGGACGCACAAACTATAATTCCCTCTCTGCCATTCTCCTCTTCCATCTCTCTTCCAATCTCTCTCCTCATCTCTCCCCCTTCCACCCTCTCTCTTCTCTCTCCTCTCTCCCTACTCCCCTCTCTCTTTAATTTCTCCCTACCCCTCTCTCTTTATTTCGCCTACCCCTTCTCTCTTATTTCTCCTACCCCCTGTCTTTATTTCTCCTACCCCTCTCTCTTTATTTCTCCCTTACCACCCTCTTTATTCCCCTACCCCCGACTCTCTCCCTACCTCCCTCTCTCTCTTACTCTTCCCTTACCTCCTCTCTCTTCTTACTCTCCCTACCTACCTCCCTCTCTCACTCTCCCCTACCTCCCTCTCTCACTCTCCCTACCTCTCTCACTCTCCCTACCTCCCTCTCTCACTCTCCCTACCTCTCTCACTCTCCCTACCTCCCTCTCTCACTCTCCCTACCTCTCTCACTCTCCCTACCTCCCTCTTCGTCACGTTCTCCCTACCTCTCTCACTCTCCCTACCTCTCTCACTCTCCCTTACCTCTCTCACTCCCCTACCTCTCTCCACTCCCCTACGCTCTCTCACATCTCCTACCTCCTCTTTCTCACCTCATCTTTCTCCCACCCCTCACTCTTCCTCTCCCTACCCCCTCTCTCCTTTATTTCTCCCTACCCCCTCTCTCTCTCTCTCCCTCTCTCTACTTCTTCCTACCTCCTCTCCTTTTCTTTCTCACTCACCCTCTCTCTCTTCATACACATTTCAGTCATAGCCACTGTCTCCGAATTTATTTCGGTTGTTCTAATCTTTTTCAACCCACAAGCCTCTGTTCGCCTTGCTCGGTGAAAATTTAGTTGCCTGAAGACTGCCACAGAGCAAGAAAACCAAATGTGGCAATATTGTTCCAATTGATAAAAAAAATAAACGTTTTATTTATTCATTGTTATTTATCTATTAACGCTCTATCACAGATATTGGAGCCACTCTTTCTAAAATCACTGTACAAATATTTTAGAATTATTGGATACTTACCGCTTCCTTGAGTATAATAGTGCCAGCCATACAAATTGATACTTTACAATATACGTATAGACGAGTAGAGTATGTAACATCATGAAAAATGTAAGGACAATGAGGAAAACTAAATGAGATCTTTGCGCCTACAGATATATATATATATATATATATATATATATATATATATATATAAATATATGATTATATTATCCTTCATCCATGTTTTTCTTTCTCTAGACTGGTACCTAGACCAAGGTTAAAATCACAGTCCACATATAATCCATATACAGGGAGGAGTAGCTGCGATGCATACCTTTCCTATTGGTAATTAGTACAATGGGAAACACAAACAGCCCCGTCCAGGATTGGAACTCAGGTCGACGACTCACTACTACTTTAACCATTACATCACGCGCCTCCCAAAACATAAAAACAGTATCAAATATTTATAGTTATAGGTCACACACACCACCACACACACACACACACATATAAAATATATATATGAGGAGTGAAGTAAATAAATCCGACAAAATATAGTTGATAAATAGTAAATATTAACAACATAAACAAGCCAAATTCTATTGATATTTCGCCTCATTTATTGCTGAAGCTTTTTTTTCAAGACTTTATTGCTTCACAATATTGAGGCAAAATATCAATTGAATTTAGCTGTTTTGTGTTGTTATATCCAAATTTCCTCTATTCTCAACCACCACACACACACAACACACACACACACACACTAATATATTATATATATATAATATAATTATATATACTATATCAAAAACCTATACAACTATATTCTAATACTTTAGTTCCTTTCTTGCAGAATCTGTTTCGATTCAAATGAGAAACATTGTTAAAGTGTTGAATATCTGACCTTTACATACGTTAAGTACATTTGGACGGTATGAAATTAATGAATCGACCGAATAGCTAGTTACTGGTTGTTGAACTTCTTATCCCAGGTAAGTGTTGTCGGCTTGTTATGCCACGCACCACGTGATACATAACGGCACAGCACTTCTCCATTCGGTTAGTAAAAATAACTCATAGAAAAGTAACAAAACAACAAGATACAAAAATCAACTAAAACACACTATGCGCTAATTATTCGTTGATGCAGTGTTTTGCTTTGATTTTTATTTATTTGTTTATTTTTATTGTTGGCTCGAATCTTGTCTATAAAAGAGATCATATTTTATTTCAAATACGAAAGAGTGTAAAAAAAAAGTATCCGCATTTTCGCCATAACATCTATTAAAAATGGATATTGTCTGTATTTCTCTCTGTAACAAAAAACTACGTCATAGCTCTACGTCCCAGATTACGTCACAATATGCTATATACACACACAATTTGAGTAAGCAATTTAAAAAATTGTTTTTTACTCTCGTCTTTTTTTTATTTACAGTAACAAGAATTTAACTAAAAAGTTTACAAATAAATAAATACCTACGATTTGTGTAAAATTGATGTGGAAAATATTCAAAATAATTGTTTGATTATTACATGCATGCAACATTTTATTTGAGAGGTAAGGCCCAGTTTTCATGAATTGTTTTATTTTTTTATTTATTTTTTTACTCCTTTAATAAATATGAGGATTTTCTTACTTATGATACAAACCCTCTGACATAATTTTAGCTCCCACTCTCTCAGGCAATGTCTTTCAAAAAATAATTTTTACGACGCCCGGAGGGTGTTTTCTGTTGCTAGATGTTTATTATATGTGCTTATAGTTGGCAATGTTGTGGTCACGTGTTTGAAGTTTGAACCTCATCTCGTCATTTTACTTGCTGTCTTTGCAATGTAAACATCGCAGTTACACAAGAGTATGCACCAGGGAAGTGACCCAATTTCCTTGGTCGGAAGGAGTGGGCAGGGACTGAAATTCATCGAAGACTTTTAGCACAATACAGGGTCCGTGCAGTGTACATGAGTGGATTGAGAAGTTTAAAAGTATTCCAGACAAGCGTGACACACGAAGAGGGAGCAGGGACATCCGTCAACGTCGAGCACTGCTGAAAATATTCAGAAAGCTCAAGTGATGGTAATGGCGAATCCCCGAGATGAGGTAGTTTGTTCTCTGCAGATTAGTTAGGGTCATATATATCTATCGGTAGCTTTGGAGTTAACTCATCAATAGGTGCTGGTCTTAGAGATGAGGAGCAGTAGTTACCTGACTAAACTGGTTGATCCTGGCCGTTGACCCATTCTGGGTTCCTCCGCCCAGCATCTTGTGATATACGCCGTTGATCTATGTAGGTTCTTTCCGCCGCGTCTCACATCCACCATGATGCTACCCATGGTTTCGTTTACAAGCCATTGTGGCAAGTTGATTTTTCGAGAAGGATGGGAGGAGAGGGAGAGAGTGAGAGAGAAAAAAATGGTACTAAACTATTAAATCATCCACAATGAGCTCAGCTTCCATAAAACATTAGTGTGGATGATTTGTTACTCTTACTCGTAATAAGCTTTAGATTGGCAATTAGGCTACAGGAAGTTATGTAGGCAGTTTTGAGAAAGAAAAAAAGAAATAAACATGTTTTTTATACATTACATTTTTTACAAAAGACACAACAGATAATTAATAAATTCATTAATGTGTGGAGGAATGATCACTAATTAGGACTGAGCCTACGCTAGTAGTGACCACCTCTGATATTACATAAGTGTTTAAGGTTTAAATAGGTTTAAAATAATTTAACAGATATAAGTAATTCTTTAAAGACGAACAAAGGTTATTAATTTTAAATATACAATAGTGTCTAGGTCTCTTTTGTTGATATTTGATTACTTCTCTATCTTTTAAACTAACCAATAGTAATTCCTCCATTAAAGATTGAGACGAGTCTACTTTCGAGTCGTGGTCGATTTCACCTTCTTCTATGTGACGATGGTCGGCATTCTGAACATCTGAGTTCGAATTTTCGGAACCCCCGGCATTTTTCCGTTGTATAAGGTGAACATTTTTCTGTGTCACCGAAGTCATTGCAGGTGCAGTCTCTGTCGGCTGATAAAGATTTCGTTTCGTTAAATACTGCAGAGTGCTAAATAAATGGGTATGAAATTAAACTGTCCCTGGTGCGAGACTCTGATTCTAGTACTCTAAGAAATGTGTTGTACCCCTTCATTGCTATTTGGAAACCGTTTATATCCAAAATTTCCAACGTTGATGGTAAATCAGTCAACGGAACATTCTACCGTCACCTTCGAATAATTATGGGTTTTCTTTTTAATTAATGTCACGTATATTATTACCAGACATTTTTTTTAAATGTCTGTTAATTTGTTGTACTCCTTGGTAGAAAGATAGTAATATCAATTACTGTTATATAGTCAATGTTGAATCTAGATTATGTTGAATTACTCTTTGAAAGTATTGTTTCAGTATATTTTCGGATGAGGAAACAGAGAAATAATTATATAACAATTTGAATTATTCCATTCAATTTATTTGAATTGGAAACGTTTTTTAGATCAAAATATTATTTGGCGAATGTGTCACAATGTCAACATGAATGAGGTGTTAGTCACAAATGGTGCACTTATGGAGATTTGAGAATTTCTTTTGGTGGATCAGACTTGGGTAATCACCACAGGCACAGAAACAAAGATTTTTAGCGCCCCGAAAAGATTATAGGCGTCAGATAGACAATGGAAAAAAAAAACGAAGTAAAATCCCATAAGAAAACAAGAGGTTTATACTTTTACCTTAAGTATACTTACCTTGTATACTTGGCCCAGCGGGGGTCCATTAAGCTTCGGTCGCTGGATCGGTAAAGTAATTAATAGCGTCGATGCCAGGGGGCTATCCCCCAGGCAATACCTGCGCCTTGATTTAAAGGGGCAGGGCTGGGTTTATTGGCCAGTGTCTGGAGCGCGCCCCCTTGAGGGGAAATGCTGACGGGAAACGACGCAATTTTGTGCTTACCACCCATGAGCTTCGGCTTATGGGTGGGCCCACGTTACAACGAGACCTTGTGTCCAGTGCTCATAAGTGAGATGAGAGGCAAATAAACTTACCTTGAATGGAACATCGGATCTTGTGTCCAGTTGATTAACCATTGCTACTGGATATGAATAGCAGCTTGATGCCAGGAGGCCATCCCTTAGGCCGCACCTACCCCATCAATTTAAAGGGGTGAAGCTGGCTTTATTGCACAGCATCTGAGGCACCTCGAAAGAGGAATGCCAAAGGATCCATGTAATTTCAAACATTAGCCACGCATGAGCTTCGGTTTGTGTGGTTTTCGATAATGATCCTTTTGTTCGACTCACATGCTGAGATGTCAGTAAAATACTTACTTTTTTATCTTAAGCATCTTGGATTCCAATTTTCCAGCTAGATCGAATATAAGAATTCTATAAACAACAAATGTGTCTTGTGTTATATATAGGACATGCGGAGAAAGAAAATTAGCACTCGATGGCAGAGGAAATGTTGACACTATCCGATTCCTTTTGAACCCGAAACGTGCGATAGGAAATGAAACACAGTGTTCAGAGACAAGCACGACGCAATTTTGGAAGATACTTGTGTAGTTAATGAAAATGTGTGGTGATACTGTTATAAATCCTAGATGTTAGGAACAACAAAATATAATACAAAACTGTTAAAAATGTATTTTAACTTAACAATATTTTGTTTTTATTTATCGCCGATCATGGTACAGGAGGATTTATATGGTAATTCATGAACTGTCCACACGTGCATATTTATGCAATGATCTTGTTTTTTTTTGATGATCATGCTATTTCATTTGTACTATTCTTTTTATTTAAGAATCATATCGTTTGTTAGGGTAGATAACTCTCTCCTAACACATACAAAACGCATAAAGATATAGAAATAGAATCGGTGACTCGAGTTCATATCCTGGACGATACTGCATTTTCCTTTGATCTAATTCCTTTAGAATATATATATTATATATATATATATATATATATATATATATATATATAAATATATATATAAAGTGTTCCTAGAGGTCCAAAAGAAGAAAATTAAATATTTCATAAAAGAAAGGTCCGCCAAAATTAATATTGTTTTTTAATTTTTCTTCTGATAACGCTTGAGGCTTCGAGAGACCACTTTCTGATACTGTTCATATAATATATATATATATGTGTGTGTGTTGTGTGTGTGTGTGTGTGTTTGTAGCGTGTTGTTGTATGTACTACATTTATAAGTAAAATAGTGCTCAATATTGCAAATAGAGCATATATATCTAGGGTAGCGTGCACATGACATCAACGGTGTTTGTTTACTGGAGGTTTATGTGATTCTCAAACCAAGGAAATATATATATTATTATATATATATATATATATATATATATATATATATATGTGTGTGTGTGTGTTGTTTTTGTGTGTGTGTTGTGTGTGTGTGTGTGTGTTTCCGTGCGTTATTGGAAACGATTTTGTTTCTTTCTTATGGCCGATTTTCATGAGTCCGATATATGTCTCTCTCTCTCTCTCTCTCTCTCTCTCTCTCTCTCTCTCTCTCTCTCTCGTCTTCGTGTCTCTGTCTGAGTGCTGTCTGTCTGTCTCCTCTCTCTATATATATATATATCCCTCCGTGACTTATCTTTACACACACACACACGCACATACGCACACACGTACGCATAAATGTATATATATGTGTGTGTTGTGCATGTTTGCATGTCCGTGTTCTCTGTGTGTGTGTGCTTAAAGATAGATAGATAAATAGATAGAGAGAGAGAGAGAGAGAGAGAGAGAGAGAGGAGAAGAGAGAGAGAGGAGAAAGAGTGAGATGAATAAAAGTTGATACGAAAAATACGAATATTTCTTTGTCGTTTTTTTATTGTTTAATCTATTAGTTTCCCTGAAGATGGTGTAGCTTAAACACCAAAACTATGGTAGAGAGACAAACTTGTTACAGTTATAAATGCTCTATATTTTGCGAAATATATTCAGCAGTTTTTGGATTAACCACTAATGCTACTTTAGCAAAAACGTGGGAGCAGCAGTTAAAGAATTAAAAAAAAACTTTCTAAAAACAATTTCTTTCACAATAAACTTTCTTCTCACGGTGACCTAAGGTCGAAATTAGACGAGAACAATAAAAAATAAATAACATAAAAGAAATATTCCTGTTTGTCTTAACACTCTTTGTTCATCTTACACACACACACACACACACACACACGCACACACATATATATGTATATATACTATATAATATATATATATATATATATATATATTTATATATATATATATATATATTAAGGAAAAGATGACAAAGGTGATAAGAAAAATAGGAATATTTCTTTTAAGTTATTTTCTTATTGTCTCAACTAGTTTCGATCTTAAGTCATAATCTGGAGAAAAAGTTCAAGTTAAAAGAAATGTTGTTAGAAATTTTTTTCAACGTTTTCTCTGAACATAATAAGACTCACAAAAATGAGAACAAAAATTAACAAGCGTATTGGCAATCCATTTGTTGAGTGTAAACCATCTGTGGTTATATGAAACCACAGATATATTAAAGGGTTGTCTCCAACAATTTTCCTTTTTATATTATAAGTATATGCGGTCGGTCATTGTACAAAAAACATATCACAGAACTTTTAATGCATAATAGATAGAAAAGGCCAGGAATCAAAGGAATTACGTGTAGTTAACGTGGAAAAGATTTTAATGACGCCACTAGGCCACTTGTCGAATTCTGATTGTTGCGACGCGGTTGCGAAGTTGTGGTGGTGTGTGTGTGTGTGTGTGATGTGTGTGTGTGTGTGAGAGAGAGAGAGAGAGAGAGAGAGAGAGAGAGAGAGAGAAAAGAGAGAGGGGATAATTTTGGCAACTAAGCAGTGGCTGGGTCAGAGCGCAAGATGCGTGTCTGTTACCCATGATATTTAGATATTTAGATATATTATCATTCCATGTTTGACCTACCCTTTTGTTTTATATTAAGCAGTAGTTTGTATGTTTATTTGTGTGTGTGTGTTAATGGTGTGTGTGTGTGTGTGTGTGTGTGTGTGTGATAAAAATTGAGGAAAAACACATCAAAACAAAAATTCCAATCCCTGTACACAACTGCTAAAAAAAACAGATACCAAACTACTGCCCACGTGCCTTTCGTTCACTTCTGATTTCAATTACTCTGACCACACCGCTTTAAACCCATACCCACAGTTGACACTTCAACCTTCCCCTTTTTCTTCTTTTTCCTTACACCTTTGGATGCATCCGCCCTTCTCTCCTCTTCTCCCCCTCCCATTACCTTTTTCAACATATGAATAGACTGAAGTCTCATTGTTCTTAAATAGATATTTTCGACGAAGGTTCGTTAGGATTTACCCAATCGGTTACTATAATATATATATATAATTATATATATATATATAATATATAATATATATATTACATGTGTGGAAATGTAAATTAAATGCGATGATATGCTGAAGGAATAATAAATGACGAAAGAATTCTCCAACCGTAACCGTTGTACAAATATCACTATTTCTCTTGCTGTGTAATGTCTCTGAAATAATTTTAAAAAAAACAATATTTCGAACAATTCAAAAATTTCTCTGTATTTTCACCGTTTTAACTTCAAATATCAAACTCTTTACTCTGATGAAGGCCGTTATTCTTTGTATGCTGAAGATTTTATAATTCTCTAGTTATTATTTATTTTATATTTTAAAATAATAATAGATAGAATACAGGTACATGGACAAACTCTGGCCGAAACACGTGTTAGTAAAATCTATTTATGCACTCAACATTTTCCTTCCGTTATTTATTTTTCCTTTCAACACACACCACACACACATATATAATAAATATAATATATATATAATCTTATTATAATGGAGATGTGTGTGTTTTCTGTCTGTAACCGAAACTATATTCCTACTCAAGTCACAATTCTCTTAGTTATTGACATCACATTCTCCATGATTTTATTTTTATCTAAACCTCAATTATTAATAAAAATTGTCTTACATTATTAATACTGTTAACTATGTCTACATACTGACAACATGCAATTATATTATATATACAACAAAATAGCGGTTTACAGTGTGAATGAAAGGCTAATTTGCATATTAATATTAAAAAATCGAATTTTAATAAATATATGCTTAGTATTATTGATTCTAACTGTTTGGTTTTATTTTAATGAATAATAAGCAAAAATCTCTTCAATGAATCTTAAAATGAAATCCAATTAACAAGATAAAATAACTGTCATTTTATACTTTACTTCCTCTATAACTTAAATACTTAAATTAGAAAAAAAATAACAATGAAAGACGAGAGTGATGGAAGAGTAAGTTTCAGTTGTTCCATTTTTTTATTATACTACCTCTGGTTTCAAATCTTCTAACTTATTACTCCCTCTGTTTCAATTTTTTATCTATCAGTATGTCTTATCTTTAGTTTGCTATTATAGCCTTTCTAATTTAATACAATATTTTATTACATTAAAAAACTTAAATACTTGCACCCAGAGGGTGCATATACTTTTGCTTAGTATATATAATGTGAATAATATAAACTTGAATTCAACGAATATATTAGTCTGAGATACTTGAAGAAAAAAAAAGTTACTGATTTACATTCTTTTCACACCTTTGGAATATCAGACAATCTGCTTAAAGGAAGGCAACCGAATATAGACTCCTTGTGGATACGGAAACTTTCTCATCAGAAAGATATCAGCAAGACACACAATCAAAAGCAATTTCAAAAACAATTGTGTGGTTGAAACTATCCAAGAATCTTCCGGAAAATCTTTAATTTTAAAAAACCTTATTTTGGTAACTCATTTTAAAAATAGTTCTATGGAACATAAACAATATTTTTCTAGCAAAATGAAACAAGCAAAATGTTTTTCGGGAAAGGTCAACAAAATTTTGCTCAAAAACCACCAACAGAATTCTGGGAAAATAAATATTCTAATTATATTTAAGATCGATGTACTCGTGGTGTAAATGTCTTGCGCCTGTCATAAGAAATGGTCGGTCGAATTTTAGCAGGCATGTCAAAACCTTACGTGGTTACGTTTTATGCTAAATAATTGTTTTGTTTTATTCATTCTATTGGGTATTCAAATTTTTTTTTTAAATTCAATTTTTGTAAACTCCAGTTACAAATAAAAACTTTATTTGGGATCTATTTTAACACAATAAATGGGACCGTAATAAGTGTACTACTGTTACTATCTAATCTATGCGGTTGCATAAAGATTGTTGTCAATCCCATAGTAGTTTCTAAGGATTGGCCCTTTCATATCCTGGCGGGACTTTCCACGGGAATAGTTAGCCCATGAAAGCCCGCGAAACACTGTTGATATGAAAAGGCCATTCCCCATTTAGAATACATGATATGACAAGCAATCTGATGCAAACCGGCAAACATAGATTCATGGAGTATCAAGTAAACAATTAGTGAGCGACTACTACGGCGGTCCCGAGTTTAGTTAGAGAATAAAGTAAGATCCCAAAATAACGTTTTTTTTTAAATGAGTTAAAAAAATTGAATTTAAAAAAAATTGGCAATACCAATAAGAATGAATAAAATAAAAACATCTACTTAAGCATAAAAATAAACTCACCATAGGTTTGATCATGCCTCAAAATATTCGGACCGACCATTTCTTACGACGGGAATCATTAACACCATCGAGTACCATCGATCCTTAAATAATAATTTTAGAATAATTATTTCCCAGACAATTCTACTGTTGGTGAGTTTGAGCAAAAATTTTGTGACCTTTCACGCGAAAAACATTGTTGCTTCGTTCATTTTGCCTAAAAATTATTGTATTTTCCATTAGAAACTTTTAAATGCAGTTACCAAAATAGGTTTTTTCAAATTACAGATTATTCACCGGAGAAGATCTTTGGAAGTTTCAAGCCACAAACCTCTGTTGAAAAGTTTTCTCGTACACAAAGCGAGTTATATATCGGTTGCCTTTCTTCAGCAGATTGGGTCTGAGTAAATTACAAAGGAGTGAAAGATGTCAATCAGTAACTTTTTTCTTCAGTATCTCAGACTAATATAGTCGTTGAATTCCAGTTTAATTATTCACATTTACTATATACTAGCAGAATATATGCACCCTCTGGGTGCATTTTATTTAAGTTTTAAATGTAATAAAAATATTGTTATTAAATTAGAAAGGCTATGAAAACTAAATAAGAATACAGGATAAAAAGATTTGAAACAGAGGGGTATAAAATAAAAAGATTTAAACAGAGAGGGAGCAGTATAATAAAAAAAAATGAAACAACTGAAAAACTTACTTCTTCCAATCACTCTCTCTCTTCACATTGTTATTTATACTAAATTTAATATTTAGTTACTAAGAGCAATAACAGTAAAAAATGACAGTTGTATTTATCTGTTAATGATTTTTCATTTTAAGATTCATTGAAGAGATTTGTCTGTATATTCATTATAAATAAAACCAAACAGTTAGAAATCAATAATACTAAGCATAATATTTATTAAATCGATTTTTTTTAATATAATATGCAATATTAGCCTTCACGATTCACACTGTTAAACCGCTATTTTGTTGTATATATAATATAATTGCATGTTGTCAGTATGTAGACATAGTTAACAGTATTATAAATGTGAATGACATTTTGGATAAAATAATTGAGGTTAGAATTAAAAACTTAAAATCATGGAGAATGTGATGTCAATAACTAAGAGAATTGTGACTTGAGTAGGAAAATATAGTTTCGGTTACAGAACAGGAAAAAACACACAATCTGCCATTATTATAATAAGATATTAATATATGATATATTTAATATTATATAATGTGATGCTGTGTGTGTGTGAAAGAAAAATAAGATAACGGAAGTAAAATGAGTTGAGTTGCATCTAAAATAGAATTTTAACTAAACACGTGTTTCCCAGGAGTTTCGATACCAGTACCCGATGGTATTCTATCTATTATTATTTTAAATATAAAATAAAAAATAATAGAGAAACATTATAAAATCTTTCAAGCATACAAAGAATAACGGCCTTCATAACAGAGTAGAAGAGATTTGATATTTGAAGATAAAACGGTGAAAATACAGAGAAATTTTGAGACGTGTTCGAAATATATGTTTTTTTTTAAAATTATTACAAGAAAAACAAAGCACAGCAAGGAAGAAAAATAGTGAAATATTGTACAACGGTATACGGATTGGAAAAATATCTTTACGTTCATTCTTATTCCTTCAGCATATCATCGCCATTTATTTACATTCCACACATGTATATATATATATATATATATATATATATATATATTATATATATATATAGTAACCGATTGGGTAAATCCTAAGCGAACCTTCCTCGAAATATCTATTTAAGAACAATGAGACTTCAGTCTATTCATATGTTGAAAAAGGCGTAATGGGAGGGGAGAAGAGAGAGAAGGGCGGATGCATCCAAAGGTGAAGGAAAAAAGAAGAAAAAGGGGAAGGTGAAGTGTCTACTGGGGTATGGGTTTAAGCAGCGGTGTGGTCGAGTAATTTGAAAATCAGAAGTGAACGAAAAGGCACCGTATGGACTAGTAGTTTGTATCTGTTTCTTTACAGTTGTGTACAGGGGATGGAATTTTTGTTTTGATGTGTTTTCCTCAAATTTTTATCACACACACACACACACACACCAACACACATTACACACACACACACAAATAAACATACAAACTACTGCTTAATAATAAAACAAAAAGGGTTAGGTCAAACATGGAATGATAATTATATCTAAATATCTAAATATCATGGGTAATCAGACACGCATCTTGCGTCTTGACCCAGCCACTGCTAGTTTCCAAATATTTTCCCCTCTCTCTCTCTCTCTCTCTCTCTCTCTCTCTCTCGTTCTCTCACACACACACACACACACACACACACACACACACACACACACACTTCGCAACCGCGTCGCAACCAATCAGAATTCGACAAGTGGCCTAGTGCTTCGTCATTAAAAATCTTTCACGTTAACTACACGTAATTCCTTGTGATTCCTGCCTTTTTTATCTTATTATGCATTAAAAGTTCTGTGTCTGTCTTACCTATATGTTTTTTGTACAATGACCGACCGCATATACTTATATATAAAAAGGAAAATTGTTGGAGACAACCCTTCATTTATATATCTGTTGGTTCCATATAAAACCACAGATGGTTTACACTCAACAATATGGATATGCCAATACGCTTGTTAATTTTTTTGTCTCATTTTTTGTGAGTCTTATTATGTTCAGAGAAAACGTTGAAAAAAATTTCTAACAAACATTTCTTTTAACTTGAACTTTTTCTCCAGATTATGACTTAAGATCGAAACTAGTTGAGAACAATAAGAAAAATTAACTTAAAAAGAAATAATTCCTATTTTTCTTATCACCTTGTTCATCTTTCCTTATATATATATTAATATATATAAAAATATATTATATAAATTATATATATATATCTATATATATATATATACATATATATGTGTGTGCGTGTGTGTGTGTGTGTGTGATGTGTGTAAGATGAACAAAAGTGTTAAGACAAACAGGAATATTTCTTTATGTTATTTATTTTTTATTGTTCCTCGTCTAATTTCGACCTTAGCGTCACCGTGAGAAGAAAGTTTATTGTGAAAGAAATTGTTTTTAGAAAGTTTTTTTTAATTCTTTAACTGCTCTCCCACGTTTTTGCTAAAGTTAGCATTAGTGGTTAATCCAAAACTGCTGAATATATTTCGCAAAAATATAGAGCATTTATAACTGTAATACAAGTTTGTCTCTCTACCATAGTTTTGGTCTGTTTAGCTACACCATCTTCAGGGAAAACTAATAGATTAAACAATAAAAAAACGACAAAAGAAATATTCGTATTTTTCGTATCACTTTTATTCATCTCACTCTTTTCTCTCTCTCTCTCCTCTCTCTCTCTCTCTCTCTCTCTCTCTCTCTCTCTCTTTCTCTCTATCTATTTATTCTATCTATCTTTACACACACACACAGAGACACGGACATGCAAACATGCACACACACACACATATTATTATACATTTATGCGTTACTGATGTGTGCGTATGTGCGTGTGTGTGTGTAAAGATAAAGTCACGGAGGGATATATATATATAATAGAGAGAGAGAAGAACAGACAGCCAGACAGGACAAGAACAGAGACACGAAGACAGAAGAAGAAGAGAGAGAAGAGAGAGGAGAGAGAGAGAGAGAGAGAGATAGACATCGGACTCATGAAAATCGGCCTATAAGAAAGAAACAATCGTTCCAATAACGCACGGAAACACACACACACACACCACACACACACAACAAACACACACACCACACACAAATATATATATAATATATATATATTATATATTATATATATATATATATATTTCCTTGGTTTTGAGAATCACATAAACCTCCAGTAAACAAAACACCGTTGATGTCATGTGCACGCTACCCTAGATATATATGCTCTATTTGCAATATTGAGCACTATTTACTTATAAATGTAGTACATACACACACACGCTACAAACACACACACACACACACACACACACACATATATACATATATATATATGAACAGTATCAGAAAGTGGTTCTCTCGAAGCCTCAAGACGTTTATCAGAAGAAAAAAAAATTAAAAAACAATATTAATTTTGCGGACCTTTCTTTATGAAATATTTAATTTTCTTCTTTTGGACCTCTAGGAACACTTTATATATATATATATATATATATATATATATTATATATATATATATATATATATTCTAAAGGAATTAGATCAAAGGAAAATGCAGTATCGTCCAGGATATGAACTCGAGTCACCGATTCTATTTCCTATATCTTTATGCGTTTTGTATGTGTTAGGAGAGAGTTATCTACCCTAACAAACGATATGATTCTTAAATAAAAGAATAGTACAAATGAAATAGCATGATCATCAAAAAGAAAACAAGATCATTGCATAAATATGCACGTGTGGACAGTTCATGAATTACCATATAAATCCTCCTGTACCATGATCGGCGATAAATAAAAACAAATATTGTTAAGTTAAAATACATTTTTAACAGTTTTGTATTATATTTTGTTGTTCCTAACATCTAGGATTATAACAGTATCACACACACATTTTCATTAACTACACAAGTATCTTCCAAAATTGCGTCGTGCTTGTCTCTGAACACCTGTGTTTCATTTCCTATCGCACGTTTCGGGTTCAAAAGGAATCGGATAGTGTCAACATTTCCTCTGCCATCGAGTGCTAATTTCCTTTCTCCGCATGTCCTATATATAACACAAGACACATTTGTTGTTTAATAGAATTCTTTATATTCGATCTAGCTGGAAAATTGGAATCCAAGATGCTTAAGATAAAAGTAAGTATTTACTGACATCTCAGCATGTGAGTCGAACAAAAGGATCATTATCGAAACCACACACAAACCGAAGCTCATGCGTGGCTAATGTTTGAAATTACATGGATCCCTTTGGCATTCCTCTTTCGAGGTGCCTCAGATGCTGTGCAATAAAGCCAGCTTCACCCCTTTAAATTGATGGGGTAGGTGCGGCCTAAGGGATGGCCTCCTGGCATCAAGCTGCTATTCATATCCAGTACAATGGTTAATCAACTGGACACAAGATCCGATGTTCCATTCAAGGTAAGTTTATTTGCCTCTCATCTCACTTATGAGCACTGGACACAAGGTCTCGTTGTAACGTGGGCCCACCCATAAGCCGAAGCTCATGGGTGGTAAGCACAAAAATTGCGTCGTTCCCGTCAGCATTCCCCCTCAAGGGGGCGCCTCAGACACTGGCCAAAAACCCAGCCCTGCCCCTTTAAATCAAGGCGCAGGTATTGCCTGGGGGATAGCCCCCGGCATCGACGCTATTAATTACTTTACCGATCCAGCGACCGGAAGCTTAATGGACCCCCGCTGGGCCAAGTATACAAGGTAAGTATACTTAAGGTAAAAGTATAAACCTCTGTTTTCTTATGGGATTTTACTTCGTTTTTTTTCCATTGTCTATCTGACGCCTATAATCTTTCGGGGCGCTAAAAATCTTTGTTTCTGTCCCTGTGGTGATTACCCAAGTCTGATCCCACCAAAAAGAAATTCTCAAATCTCCATAAGTGCACCATTTGTGACTAACACCTCATTCATGTTGACATTGTGACACATTCGCCAAATAATATTTTGATCTAAAAAACGTTTCCAATTCAATAAATTGAATGGAATAATTCAAATTGTTATATAATTATTTCTCTGTTTTCCTCATCCGAAAATATACTGAAACAATACTTCAAAGAGTAATTCAACATAATCTAGATTCAACATTGACTATATAACAGTAATTGATATTACTATCTTTCTACCAAGGAGTACAAAAATTAACAGAACATTTAAAAAAAAATGTCTGGTATAATATACGTGACATTAATTAAAAAGAAAACCCATAATTATTCGAAGGTGACGGTAGAATGTTCCGTTGACTGATTTACCATCAACGTTGGAATTTTGGAATATAAACGGTTCCAAATAGCAATGAAGGGTACAACACATTTCTTAGAGTACTAGAATCAGAGTCTCGCACCAGGGACAGTTTAATTTCATACCCATTTATTAGCACTCTGCAGTATTTACGAAACGAAATCTTTATCAGCCGACAGAGACCTGCACCTGCAATGACTTCGGTGACACAGAAAAATGTTCACCTTATACAACGGAAAAATGCCGGGGGTTCCGAAAATTCGAACTCAGATGTTCAGAATGCCGACCATCGTCACATAGAAGAAGGTGAAATCGACCACGACTCGAAAGAGACTCGTCTCAATCTTTAATGGAGGAATTACTATTGGTTAGTTTAAAAGATAGAGAAGTAATCAAATATCAACAAAAAAGAGACCTAGACACTATTGTATATTTAAAATTAATAACCTTTGTTCGTCTTTAAAGAATTACTTATATCTGTTAAATTATTTTAAACCTATTTAAACCTTAAAACACTTATGTAATATCAGAGGTGGTCACTACTAGCGTAGGCTCAGTCCTAATTAGTGATCATCCTCCACACATTAATGAATTTATTAATTATCTGTTGTGTCTTTTGTAAAAAATGTAATGTATAAAAATAAACATGTTTATTTCTTTTTTTTCTTTCTCAAAACTGCCTACATAACTTCCTGTAGCCTAATTGCCAATCTAAAGCTTATTACGAGTAAGAGTAACAAATCATCCACACTAATGTTTTATGGAAGCTGAGCTCATTGTGGATGATTTAATAGTTAGTACCATTTTTTTCTCTCTCACTCTCTCCCTCTCCTCCCATCCTTCTCGAAAAATCAACTTGCCACAATGGCTTGTAAAACGAAACCATGGGTAGCATCATGGTGGATGTGAGACGCGGCGGAAGAACCTACATAGATCAACGGCGTATATCACAAGATGCTGGGCGGAGGAACCCAGAATGGGTCAACGGCCAGGATCAACCAGTTTAGTCAGGTAACTACTGCTCCTCATCTCTAAGACCAGCACCTATTGATGAGTTAACTCCAAAGCTACCGATAGATATATATGACCCTAACTAATCTGCAGAGAACAAACTACCTCATCTCGGGGATTCGCCATTACCATCACTTGAGCTTTCTGAATATTTTCAGCAGTGCTCGACGTTGACGGATGTCCTGCTCCCTCTTCGTGTGTCACGCTTGTCTGGATACTTTTAAACTTCTCAATCCACTCATGTACACTGCACGGACCCTGTATTGTGCTAAAAGTCTTCGATGAATTTCAGTCCCTGCCACTCCTTCCGACCAAGGAAATTGGGTCACTTCCCTGGTGCATACTCCTTGTGTAACTGCGATGTTTACATTGCAAAGACAGCAAGTAAAATGACGAGATGAGGTTCAAACTTCAAACACGTGACCACAACATTGCCAACTATAAGCACATATAATAATATCTAGCAACAGAAAACACCCTCCGGGCGTCGTAAAAATTATTTTTTGAAAGACATTGCCTGAGAGAGTGGGAGCTAAAAATTCAATGTCAGAGGGTTTGTATCATAAGTAAGACAAATCCTCATATTTATTAAAGGAGTAAAAAATAAATAAAAAATAAAACAATTTCAAATGAAAACTGGGCCCCTTACCTCTCAAATAAAATGTTGCATGCATGTAATAATCAAACAATTATTTTGAATATTTTCCACATCAATTTTACACAAAATCGTAGGTATTTATTTATTTGTAAACTTTTTAGTTAAATTCTTGTTACTGTAAATAAAAAAAGACGAGAGTAAAAAACAATTTTTTAAATTGCTTACTCAAATTGTGTGTGTATATAGCATATTGTGACGTAATCTGGGACGTAGAGCTATGACGTAGTTTTTGTTACAGAGAGAAATACAGACAATATCCATTTTTAATAGATGTTATGGCGAAAATGCGGATACTTTTTTTTTACACTCTTTCGTATTTGAAATAAAATATGATCTCTTTTATAGACAAGATTCGAGCCAAACAAAAAATAAACAAATAAATAAAAATCAAAGCAAAACACTGCATCAACGAATTAATTAGCGCATAGTGTGTTTGTTGTTTTGTCTCTTGTTGTTTTGTTTTACTTTTTCTATGAGTTTATTTTTCCCCAATTACCGAAAAATGGAGAAGTGCTGTGCCGTATGTATCACGTGGTGTGCATAACAAGCCGACAACACTTACCTGCAAGGCTCGTAACGTTCAAACCAACCAGAACTAGCTATTCGGTCGATTCATTAATTTCATACCGTACCCAATGTACTTAACGTATGTAAAGGTCAGATATTCAACACTTTAACAATGTTTCTCATTTGAATCGAAACAGATTCTGCAAGAAAGGAACTAAAAGTATTAGAATATAGTTGTATAGGTTATATATATATATATATATATATATATATATATATATATATATATATAGTGTGTGTGTGTGTGTGTGTGTGTGTGTGTGAGAATAGAGGAAAATTTGGATATAACAACACAAACAGCTAAATTCAATTGATATTTTGCCTCATTATTAGCTGAAGCAATAAAGTCTTGAGAAAGCTTCAGCCAATAATGAGGCGAAATATCAATAGAATTTGGCTGTTTATGTTGTTATATCCACATTTTCCTATATTTCCAACTATATTTTTGTCGGATTTATTCAAATACTTCACTCCTCATATATATATATATATATATGTGTGTGTGTGTGTGTGTGTGTGTGTGACCTATACAACTATATTCTCATGTTATTGTTTTTATGTTTTGGGGAGGCGCGTGATGTAATGGTTAAAGTCGTAGAAATGGACTCGTCGACCTGAGTTCCAATCCTGGACGGGGCTGTTTGTGTTTCCCATTGTACTAATACCCTTCGGAAAGGTATGCATCCAGCTACTCTCCCTACAGCTATTGGTAAATAGTATGGTGGACTGTGATTTTTAACCTTGGCTACTAGGTTACCAGTCTAAGAGAAAGAAAAACTGAGGTGTTGGTATATATATAATATATATATATATATATATATATATATATATATATATATATATATATATAATTCTGTAGCAAAGATCTCAATTTAGTTTTCCTCATTGTCTTACATTTTTCATGATGTTACATACTCATACTCGTCTATACGTATATTGTAAAGTATCAATTTGTATGGCTGGCACTATTATACTCAAGGAAGCGGTAGTAATCCAACGTACAGTGATTTTAGAAGAGTGCTCAATATCTGTGATAGAGCGTTAATAGATAAATAAAT
>CM042150.1:28060570-28073070 GCA_023376005.1 Doryteuthis pealeii | reverse complement strand
TTATTATACAACAAATTGAAAGTATTCGTTTGTATATTTGTTTATTATTGTTTTAAATTTTTTGTACATGACAACAATTCACATTTAGTTCTTAATTGCATGTTGAGTTTAAAAAGAAGCTGAGAATCGAAAATTTAAATTCTTCGTATTGCAATATCTATTTTTGCTAAAACCTAAGATAGTATTATAGGGACCACCAATTGATCAGTTTAGGCCATCTTGAATAAAACGGAAATATTTTTGTTATTATTTATAATTAATTGATTTTTCATAGAATTTAAAAAAAACTCTTATCGTAACTTGTTTTTAGCTACGTTAATTTTCAGTTGATTTAACAGTGCAAAAATGAAAACATTGTTTTTCAATCATAATTTTCATTATTTCCGTAAGCTGAAAAAAAGTTAAAAAATCATCAGGAGTTTATTTAATGTTTTTTCTTTCAAATGGAAAAATTTTTTCAAGAAAATATTAATTTTTCTGCAAGTTTCATAGTGTTAAATATAGGGGGGGGGGAATTTCACAGGGTAAAATTGGTGGTACCTAGTATTTTAAAAACATTGTTTAAAAACGTTTTGGTGGACCTGATTATCTGGACCCCACCCCATCTATTTTTTTTCCTTCAGTTGATTATTATCGATTACACACCAATCTATCAGATTGAAAAAAAATTCTTAAAAGTTCTTTATTATTTGAGTATTCACGGGTGCTCATTTCCTCGTATAAGTTTATAGTAAATTGATCCCCCATATCGGAACCGCTTGAACGGAACCCAAATTATTTATTTATTTTCCCATTAAACTAAGCCCCCCCCTACCCCCCCCGCCCTAGTTAAAATTAAGTTTTATTACAAAATTTATATTAATTACAAAACATCAATTTTCATAAAAGTTCAAATGTCACCTATGAAATCTCTATTTAAACATGCCAATTTTTCAGAACTGAAAAGTTGCACTATAAACTCAGCGATGTTTATTGACTTCACAATAAAGAGTAAAATCATAAAAACTTAAAAATTTAATTTGTAAGGCAAATTCTGAGGAATATTTTAAATTGTATTTTGAATAATAATTTAAATGTTGGTTGTTAGTTGTTTTTTTTATCAACTTTTCGGGTAATTTACTAACGAATCATGTCATTTTGATAAACAAAGCGCTTACAATTTTTCGTATTACATATAAATTTTTTTTGAAATGTTCCAATAACTGGATATTGTCGGATAAACTTGAAATAAATTTCGTCTTACAAATAATTGACTACTTATCTCCAGTCGGGCCTTCGACTAAAGATAAAACACCGGATTTTGTCCGTATTAGTAACCTTTGTTTTTATTTTTTTATCGTGGTTTGAGAAAATAATTAGTTAACGAACCAAAAGAAAAACAGTTTCTAAGGAAATTCGTCAATCTTATTGTTATTTTTAACCCTTTAAAACTCTAACAATAAAAATTAATAAATAAATTAAAGAATTAAAAGTCATTTTATTCGAATGAAAATCTTAGTTTAATTTATACAAATATGTAACCGTACTTACGACGTAAACTGATTTTCATGATACTGTTACTTAGGATTAAAATATTTTTTTAATAATGTAATCGTAAAGCGTACAATTTGATTTTCTACAATTTTTATGCATTACAAAAATTAAAATTAAAATGAGTGTACTGTACAATTTAAGAATATGGGCAAACTCGCTGTAAAAAATAATTTAATCTATAAAAACACATACAAATTACATATTCAGAAAGACTAAGAGATTCCGATTCGTATTATCGCCTATACGGAGTATTTTTTTTTTTTAACTTGCTGTAAAAAAAAAAAAAATCTATAAAAACACATACAAATTACATATTCAGAAAGACTATTTCATCTTATTACTAAAGATATAAATATTTTAAAGATTTGATCCTAAATAGGTAAGAGATTCCGATCTGACTGATATAGACTGCACTGCTTGTATCGCAATAATCATAGGCAGCGTGGCTATCCGAAGCCATTTTTTAATTTTTTAACTCGCTGTAAAAAATGATTCAATTGATAAAAACTCACACAAATTACATATTTTGAAAGAGTATTTTCTTATCTTTCTAACGATATAAAAATTATTAAAGACTGGACCATAAATAGGCCATAAATTCGGAACTGAACGGCTTAGACTGCAAAATTAATTCATTAAAATCAAAACTTCGCTGCTGTTATCGCTTTAACAATAAGCAGGCAGAGACAATATTTTATTATCAGGAGGGGCTGGTATACGGACAGTTCCGCAAATTGGGTGATTTTGGATTAATTAATCGATTAAATCCTTTAATCAGTAAAAATCAATAACCAAATTTGGAATTTTTCTTAGTTAGAACGATATCAATGTGTATGCAAGATTTTGAATCTGAGTGACCTCCCGTTTTTTTGTTATACGTCGACACGTACGTACCAAAATCTCTGTTTATATATTAGATATATATATATATATATATATATATATATATATATAATATATAAAAACAGAGATTTTGGTACGTACGTGTCGACGTATAAATATATATATATATATATATATATATATAATATAATGAATAGTGAATGAAAAAATGAGAAAAGTATTTGCATGGAAAGGTGCTCAATGCTAATAAAGCAGAGCAGATTTATAATTAATGGTGATATTATGATTTCACACTCATAACTTAAAGTTTCTTGGTAGTCCAATCATCAGATGAGAAGTGGTTGAGATGTCAATAATATACACGCTAAAAAATTTGATTTTTACCATTTCACGACTGGTTTTTGACATCTCAACCACTTCTCATCTGATGATTGGACTACCAAGAAACTTTAAGTTATGAGTGTGAAATCATAATATCACCATTAATTATATATATATATATATATATATATATATATATATATATAATTATATATAAAGGAAAAGTTGACTTACCGGTGAATTTGGTCATGATGGTTAGTAAGTGTGGAATTCAGAGGGGTAAGTCAGTGATATAACAAATACAAAGTACTGAATACTAAGTAGAGCAAATTTGTTATAAAATGGGTACAAGAGATAATCTACTCGAGTTTCACCATAAGGATCTTCAGGGTTAAATCCACTGAATTAATCGGGACACCGATTAATAGCAGTGGATTTCACGTGTGTGGCCATTGAAATCGACTGCTATTAATCGGTGTCTCGATTAATTCAGTGGATTTAAACCTGAAGATCCTTATGGTGAAACTCGAGTAGGACATCTCTTGTAACCATTTTATAATATATATATATATATATATATATATATATATATATTGGTTAGGAGGTTGATTTAGAAGGCTATCACAATGCAGGTGTAAAGAAAAAAAAGAATAATACGGTAACAATGATGTTGTGTGTTACAATGTATTTAATTCTTGAATTTTCGAGATAATATCTCTTTTTCACAAATACGCTCTTTAATACGCACATACATATGCACGTGCAATCCGGCGCTAGGATACAGTCATAACGTCACAACTAACACGCATTTTCATGGACACGCGCATGACAACATACGCGCAAGTACAAAAAAAAAACATATATATATGCTGTAGAAAAGTTTTAAAAAATGGAAGTGGGTGTGTGACACTATATTAGCTTATTATCGATTTAAAATTTTTCCAGGCCGATATTTGGCCTATGTGCGTAATATTCAAAACTGAATTAATAAACTGACAAGGTAGGAGATTATGTTGAAAAGATAAATTATCAATATGAATAATTTTTTTTCTATTCCTACGCTTATGATGAGAAGTAATATAACACAAATGGTTTTCCTATTTTAACATAGATATTTCAAAATACCATCAAGAACATTAATATTAAAAACAAAATCCATACCACTACAGCATAAACAGCATTAGTCCTACAATGAAATAACTTGTTGAAAAGAAAATTACAAGAATTAACAGGTCAATGAATATTTAGTTATTTTGTTTATTGGCGCATCAAACCTCTGGTTTATCTATTGCCATATATTGATTTTCTGTATATATATATATATATTTACCAACCCCTCCGCACGAGCAGGATGCGCCACAAGGTCAATTTCTTAAGCGGAGTTTAACAGGTTTGAATTCAGAGTTTTCCTTCTCATAGACTGGTTGCCTAATCAAGGCTAAAGAGCCCAGTCTGCCCTACTATTTACCCATAGCTGGAGGGAGAATTGGATTCACACCTTTCCCAAGGGTATTAGTGCTATGTGAAATGATTTTCTGTATATATGACTTTAAGCGAATAGTTTATTAGTAAATATTGGTGTGGTTTTATAAACTGTTTGAAATAATTACTGTACTAATGCACAATAGCACGCAACAGAGAATGGTAGAGCGTTCGGCTAGAAACCAAAAGGTTCTTAGTTCGATACCGGCCCACGACAACCCATCATATGAGTAGCACAGGGATATGTGCGGTAAAGTAAGGAGCTGATGGTAGGTGTGGCGCTCCACCTCAGACGGAAAAAACAATCTCCTTGGTCTAGCGCTAGTGAAAAGGGGATATACTCCCTCACTGTATGGCTCATACCGACATTAGGCCGCCCCTACGACGACTACTTATAAAAAGCATTATATTTCATTACATTTTCCGGAAATACCCGAAACCTTTGAGATATTAGGGTTAGGGTAAGGGTTAGGTTTAGATTAAGGGTTATACTACTTCGCAGATTTCCGTAATCTAATGCTACTTATATATAAAATGAGATTCTAATGATATTATCTCTTGGGTGCTATTGTGCAATGTATCTAATTTTCATTAACTTCATGTGTATTGATGAAAGTAGAATTAATAAACTGGTTGTTGACCCTCAGCCTCCGCCTTCTAGCACCCATGATAGAAATATTTGGTGTTGTCATGGGAGCAATTTGAAACTCCGGTCGGTATAATCATGTAGGTATTAGGGGTTGACATGAGCAGACGATTGATTAGATGGGACACCTCAGACCACCCGTTTCGTCCGAGTAATGGCTGAAGTGGAATATTGCATGTCAGAGAACTACTTAGCAGTTGGGTCACAGACTGCTCAGCCACAACAATCCTGTCCTCAGGTCTTACCGGTTACCACCTCTGGCTCAAATGCGGCTCAAATGCGGGTTTACTCGTCTACAGAGGGGTAATTAGTGTATTCTACAGCTAACTGGGCCGAAGCTATGAATATTTCTTAAAGAGCAAAATGAAAAGAAGGTAATTTTCGATATTTTATTTATGAATTTGATAAAATTCTTAAAAATAAAAGGATTCACTCCCCTTGAACTGTTAAGTTAACCAATGAACAGCCGAGGTGGGAATATTTGATAGAAGCCTGATGATAAAATGTTCAAACATTACGAGTATAAGTAATTGAAAAAAGACGACGAAAGCTTTTGGAAAAAGAAAGATCAATTTTTAAAAGTGTTGGTTCGGGAAAAATGTCGAGACATTAAGATTTTCTTGGAGTGGGAATTATTTTGCTGAAAAAACGAAAAATTTAGTTTTCCCTCCTCAGAATGAAAAGAAAATATATAAAGTTTAACGTTAACTTATTGTGTTGTGCCTTGTGTGTGCGTATGGTTAAAAAACCGAATCGTCTGTCTTAAAAATACAACCTAGGACTAATATTTTCCGTTGGAGAGGAAAATAGTATTTTCTGAAAGCACTTACAAAATTATATGTTGTTCTGGACGAGGCCGTTTGCATTTCACATTGAGCTAATACCTTTGTGAAAGATATGAATCCAACTACTTTCCTTCCAGCTATGCGTAAGTTGTTGGGCAGACTGGGCTCAGTCGGTAGAGCGTTCGGCTAGAAACAACAAGGTTCCTAGTTCGATACCGGTCGTCGCCAACTCAGCGTATGAGTAGCACAGGGATCTGTGCCGTAAAGTAAGGAGCTGATGGTGGGTGTGGCGCTCCACCTCAGACGCTAAAAAACAATCTCCTTGGTCTAGCGCTAGTGAAAAGGGGATAGACTCCCTCGCTGCATGGCTGATACCGACATTAGGCCGCCCCGACGACTTTACTTACTTAGGTGACCAGTCTAGGAGAAGAAAAACTCTGAAATCAAACCTGTTAAACTCCGGAAGATGAAGGATGATACTAGTGAAAAAAATGATTAATAATGATTGATAAATAAATTAGAATTAGCAAGATGCAATATAATACTAGTCAAAATTATAAAAGATAATTATTGACAAATTAAGTATGATTAGGACGGTGAAGGATTATACTACTCAAGATTATGAATAATAATGAATGATAAAGTAGAATTAGGAAGATGAAAGATAATACTAGTAAAGATTATTGATATTAAGGATTCACGTGTGCTGAAGTCAACCATTGATGTCTCCTTTTGAATCAACCGACTACATATTAAAAATGCTCCACCCTATCTGACCCCAGTTGTGTTTTATTTCAATAAAAAATAGTCGGTGCTCTTCCAATATGTGATCTACCGAAGGTTTGTGATCTACTATTGATCTACTATTCATGGGATGTGATCTACAAGGAAAAAAGAAGACTGGGTTAGGTTTAAGGTTTAGTTTAATGGGAAAATAATGGGTAGTTAATGGGTAGATCACATATTGGAATGTAGAAACTAAAGGGATCTACTATTTATGGCAATGTGATCTACTAGGAAAAAAGAAGACATGGTTAGGGTTTAGGGTTATTTTAATGGGAAAATATGGGCAGTTAATGGTAGATCATATATTGGATGTAAACAACTCGGTAGATCACATATTGGATTAGAAACCATTCGGTAGATCACATATTGGAATGTAAACCATTCGGTAGATCACATATTGGAATGTAAACCATTCGGTAGATCACATATTGGAATAGTACCAAATAGTCAAACTATTACCTCATTCGTTTTTTTTTTAAATTTTATTTCAAAAAGCAACTCAAATTAAGAAAACAAAAGATAATAAGAGTCCAAATATTAAGAATTCCCAGAGCTTCACTCTGAGATTTAAGAAATACTCTTAACATTCTGACTGATAAAATTAATAACACGAAATATGGCGACAACTAATGGAAAACATAGAGAGAAAAAATTAAAATATTACTTGAATGGAAAGAAAAAAAAGGATGATAGTTTTATAAAACAGAATGTAAAAAGTAGTGACATTGTGACCGAAACTTTTTAAAATAATTTCATGATGGAATATAAAAACTGATAAAGTTATATCAGAATATGAGAAATGATAATGCTATAACAATACAAAATCTGATAATGAGTTCAAACCAGTGTAATGGACAGCATAGAAAAAAAAGAGACACAGAAAGAAAGAGACGAGGGAGGGAGATATATATATATATATATATATATATATATATATATATATATTATATAGAGAGAGAGAGAGAGAGAGAGAGAGAGAGAGAGTGGTGTGTGTGTGTGTGTGTGTGTATGTGTGAAAAAGAGAAGTGTGAAGGCTGTGTGTGTGTGAGAGAGAAAGTGAGTGTGTGTGTGTGTGTGGTGTGAAAAAGAGAAAGTGTAAGAGACTGTATGTGTGTGTGTGTGAGAGAGAGAAAGTTTGAGAGGCTGTGTGTGTGTGTGTGTGTGTGTGTGTGTGTGTGAGAGAGAGAGAGAGAGAGAGTATGTGTGTGTGTGTGTGTGAAAAAGAGAAAGTGTAAGAGGCTGTGTGTGTGAGAGAGAGAGAGAGTATGTGTGAGTGTGTGCGTGAGAGTGAGAAGGAGGAGAGTGTGTTTGTTAGAAATGAGAGAGTGAGAGAGAGTGTGTGTATGTGTGTGTGTGTGTGTGTGAAAAAGAAAGTGTGACAGGTGCTGTGTGTGTGTGTGAGAGAGAGAGAGTGTGTGTGTGTGTGGGTGAAAAAGAAGAAAGGGTGAGAGGCTGTGTGTGTGTGTGAGAAGAGAGAGAGAGAGAGTGTGGTGGTGTGTGTGTGAAAAAGAGAAAGGGGTGAGAGGCTGTGTGTGTGTGTGAGAGAGAGAGAGTTTTGTGGGTGTGTGTGTATGTGTGGTGTGTGAAAAAGAGAAAGTGTGACAGGCTGTGTGTGTGTGTGTGTGAGAGAGAGAGAGAGAGAGAGAGTGTGGTGTGTGTGTGTGTGTGGTGAAAAAGAGAAAGGGTGAGAGGCTGTGTGTGTGTGTGTGAGAGAGAGAGAGTGTGCGTGTGGTGTGATGTGGTGGTGTGAAAAAGAGCCGTGTGTGACAGGCTTGTGTGGTGTGTGTGTGTGTGTGTGAGAGAGAGAGAGAGAGTGTGTGGTGTGTGTGTGAAAAAGAGAAAGGGTGAGAGGCTTGTGTGTGTGTGTGTGAGAGAGAGAGAGAGAGAGAGAGAGTGTGTGTGTGTGTGTGTGTGTGAAAGAGAAAGGGTGAGAGGCTGTGTGTGTGTGTGTGAGAGAGAGAGAGTGTGCGTGTGTGTGTGTGTGTGAAAAAGAGAAAGTGTGACAGGCTGTGTGTGTGTGTGTGTGTGTGTGTGAAGAGAGAGAGAGAGAAGAGAGAGGAGTGTGTGTGTGTGTGGTGTGGTGTGTGTGAAAAGAGAAGTGTGAGAAGGCTTGTGGTGTGTGTGTGTGAGAGAGAGAGTGTGAGTGTGTGGTGTGTGTGTGTGAAAAAGAGAAAGTGTGACAGGCTGTGTGTGTGTGTGTGAGAGAGAGAGAGAGAAGAGAGAGGTGTGTGTGTGTGTGTGTGTGTGTGTGAAGAAGGAAAGTGTGAAAGGCTGTGTGTAAAGAGGAGAGAAAGAGAGAGAGAGAGAGAGAGAGAGAGAGAGAGAGGGGGGAAGTACTAAATATAAGGAAAATTATTCAAATGCTAATGGAAGTGAAAAACAATTTTCAAATTTTCTTAAGAAATGAGTGTATATCAATATGATTGTAGAAATCCTGGCTAAGAAATTGACATAAGCACACCAGCAGAAAAAATAAGTCAGTTAATGTTAATTACTGGGAAAATCTACCATCAAATCGGAAAAAATGGCGCATGGCATGCTTCGCTAAATTAAAGAACTTTCAATAAAATAGATTGAAACATCGTGACCAGATCCGTCTAACTTTAAAACAAAAAGATCTGACCACCACCTGTTAGTGTGGCTTCACAGCTCGCAACAGGGCTAGACTGCTATTACACTCGAGAAAACACAAAATGTCTTTTTGATAGCATGCACAACATGGGAGGAAATACATCACTCACTGCTGACCCTCATTTGTCGTTCACAATAGGGCAGTCCACCATATATATATATATATATGTAGATATATATATATATATACATATATATATATATATATACATACATATATATATATATTTATATATATATAAGTAAAGTCGTCGGGGTGGCCTAAAGTCGGTATCAGCCAATAAGCGAGGGAGTCTATCCCCTTTTCACTAGCGCTAGACGAAGGAGATTGTTTTTTTGCGTCTGAGGTGGAGTGCCACACCTACCATCAGCTCCTTACTTTACCGCATAAATCCCTGTGCTACTCATACGCTGAGTTGGTGAGGGTCGGTATCTAACTAGGAACCTTGTGGTTTCTAGCCGAACACTCTACCCACTGAGCTATATATATATATATTTTTTTTTTTTTCACTTTTTATTTATTTATTTTTTTATTATTCCTTTAGTTTATTTTTATTTCATATTTTTTATTTCTTTATTTTTATTTCTATATTATTTTGTTATTTTTCTTTTTCTTTTTCCTTTTCTGTTATTATTTTTCTCCTTATTTCTAATCTTTAAATTCTGCTCATTTTGTTTATACACTTTTACAACTATTTCCCCAAGGAATCTGTCCCCCATCTAAGCCACACCTCATCCAAAACATAGACCTCCCCGCCTCATTCAAAGAAACTAATCCTGCCCATTCCAAACTAAGACACCAACCCTCCCTCCCCTAAATTGATAGATTTAAAAGAGATGTTACTCTGGGAAATTCTCAGTAAGAGTCATGTTCTTGTGATTACCTGAAGATGCCGTATTAATGCGGTTGAAATAATTAATTGTAATGAAGCAAGCTTAGAGTTTTTTTCTTCATTTACTAAATATATATATAATATATATATATATATATATTTTATATTATATTATATTATTATATATTATATATATATATATATATATTATATTATATATAGAGAGAGAGAGAGAGAGAGAGAGAGAGAGAGAGGGAGGGAGGGAGAGAGATGTTACCGTACTGCCTTTTTTGACGGTACCAAATAGGTATATGTTGCATACCTCTTTTTACCGGCACATATATCTATACGTTAATATACTTCTCTTTTACTTCTTTATTCTTGTCGTCTATTCTTCTGGCCGGCCGTCTATCATCTATCTTGGGTCTGGTATATTTCTAAGGTCTCGTCTGGTCTTCTATTGAGGATTCCGGGTCTGGTCTCTGTCGGGGATCACTGCTTATCAAAAGCCTTGTGCTATTGTTAGCTTTTTAGTAATAACAACAAGACTTCGATTACGATGATGTTACTTTTAATTCCATAAACCCCCAGACCAGACAATGCGCGCGATCCTTACATCTTGCTAGCTTCGCTTCTAACTTCTAACTGTCACTAACTGAGTTGCTTACTCCTTAACCGGAAGGGGGCCTTCTATTGCCCTTCCGATTCTCACGGTCCATTCCCGCACGGCAAGGTCAGAGTGAGGTCAAGCATTGTCACTCACTCTCAAGGCTATCAGCTGTACTGATCGCCATAAGGATTTCTATACTACCTTAAAAAGATATTAGGGATCCATAATTATGTACAGAGAGAGATAGAGATAGAGATAGAGAGAGAGAGAGAGAGAGAGAGAGAGAGAGAGAGAGATAATAAATGGTTCCTTCTTACTGTTATTGGCTTCCCTTATTACTTCTGTTTCACGCTGTACATCTAAATTTATTTGAGCCAATTGGATTCTCCCAGTTAGGAGGCCGGAGAACCAATGTACTTCAATATAGTCCATTGGCCTTGTGTCAACTTGGTAAAATATCGTCGGCGAGAGATCATGATCTTTTTTTTTAACAAACTAAACAATTATTTTGCCTTGTAAGTCATCACTATTCGATGGGATATTTGTGATTTGCCGTCTGAATAGAATTCGTAATGGCAGACAACGTTACAACCCATAACCACAATGGAGTTGATTATAACGCGGCAATAATACCGGATATATCTGTCGGTTTTTCTCTTCTTTTTTTCTCAGACTCTTTCGATAAAAGCATTCAAGTTTCTGATCGAGACAGCTCAAATATCTATAACAATACGACATTGCTTTTTGTCGCAAGAGGAGATTACAGATTTGCATTTTGCTAGATACGAATAGTTTTCCATTAAGTAACCACTTATTTGAAAACTGTGAACATGACCATCATTGGTCTTTTTTATTTAATTTTATTTGATTTGATTTTCGTTCAATATTGAAACATCTGGTAATCTCCTCTTGCGACAGAACCCGAATGTCGTATTTTGTTTTATATATTTGAGATGTCTCGTCAGAACTGAATGACTTTTATCGAAAGAGTCTGAGAAAAAGAAGAGAAAACGACAGATATTCCGGTTCTATTTGCCGCGGTATACAACTCATTGTGGATTTGGTTGTAACGTTTGTCTGTCCATTACGAATTTCTATTCAGAACGGAATCACAAATATCCCATCCGGACAGTAGAATGACTTTAAAGGCAAGAATAATTTGTTTAGTTTGTTAAAAAGATCATAGATACTCTGCGCCGACGGATTTTACCCTAAGTTTGACACAAGAGGCCATCGGATGGACTTTATTGGAAGTACTTGGGGTTCTCCGGCCTGCCTAACTGGGAGAATCCAATTGGCTCATAAAATTTAGATGTAACAGCGTGAAACAGAAGTAATAGGGAAGCAATATACCAGTAAAGAATAAGGAACATTATTTTAAATCTTCTCTCTCTCTCTCTTCTCATCTTCTGCTCCTCTCCTCTCTCCTCTTATCATCTATCTCTATCTCTACTCTGTTACATAATTATGGATCCTACTATTCTTTTTTAGGTAAGTTAGAATCCTTATGCGATCAGTACCAAGCTGATAGCTGAGAGTGAGTTTGACAATGCTTGACCTCACTCTGACCTTGCGTGCGGGAATGGACCGTGAAATGGAAGGCAATAGAAGGCCCCTTCCGGTTTAAGGAGTAAGCAACTCAGTTAGTGACAGTTAAGAAGTTAGTAAGCGAAGCTATGCAAGATGTAAGGATCCGCGCGGCATTGTCCTGGTCATGGGGGTTTTATGGAATAAAGTTAATCATCGTAAATCGAAGTCTTGTTGTTATTATAAAAGCCTAACAATAGCACAAGGCTTTGCATAAGCAGTTGGATCCCCGAAGAGACCAGACCCGGAATCCTCAATAGAGACCAGACGAGACCTTAGAAGATATCCAGACCAAGATAGAATATAGACGGCCGGCCGAAAGAATAGTACGACAAGATAAGAAAGTAAAAGAGTAAGTTATAACGTATAGATATATACGTGCCGGTAAAAGAGGTATGCAACCATATACCTATTCTGGTACCGCAAAAGTTAAAGGCAGTCAA
>CM042150.1:28014273-28060470 GCA_023376005.1 Doryteuthis pealeii | reverse complement strand
CACGGTGTCATTATCTAGTTGTCTAACGAACGACCCTCTGTTATTTCTGGCTGATCTTCTCTTCTTCCTAAGATGTCTGGATGCGGTCTAAGTATGTCCTGCATGTGTCATTTGTTTTTTAATAACAATTCAAGACATTTATTTAGTGAATTCACATATTTATTTCTCTTCTTGACCCCGCGCGATGAGAGTCTAGCTACGGCTGCCTATTGGGTTCTTCACTATCCAGCGGCTAACGAGAGACTGAAGAGGTTGTCTAACTAAACAATCTCTCTGCTTGGGCACCTAAACAGGAAGAGAGGATTCAAACCAAGATTACGAGACAACTATCAAATCTCTTAACCATTTTAGCTTTGAATTCAAATAATTTCTTTAATTAACTGTGCATAATTAATAGTATACTCATTTAATTGTGCAATACTTGAGGTGTTTTATGGTTTGAGACTAAAAGTATGTTCCATCTTTGTTATGTTGTTTATAATTAAAAGTTATCTTGTATAAATTGACATTGTCTTTTCCTTACAAATATTATGTGTTGTGTTACTTCTCTCTTTGGATAACCTAATGCATTACAGAAATGCGAGTCTAGCTTTCGAAACAAACATCCGCTAATTATTTATAGCGCTAATACCCGTGGGAAAAGATGCAACCAACTATTTCTATAAAGCCAGAATTTGCAGCAATTAATTACTTTTTAATTGATTTTATCTGTAAAATATCGCCACAGCAATTAACCTAGTTATTATAGATTATAAAAATTGTTATCGTTACAAAAAACAATTCGTAAAATTACGCAAAAAAATCGCCGAAAACAGTCACAGTAATCAAAAAATAAGGATTCCAAAGTTTCAGAATTGCGTGTTACGAATCGGTCCGAAATGTATTTTTAATTTGTTCACGAAGTCGGCCTGATTCCAAATAGTACGATATGTTGGGCTACGGTATCTAGGATTAAAGTTGAAAAAAAATGGAAGAAACTGACATTCATACTTATTGTTAGTTAAAAGTTTATTTACGACTTAATGATAAAGGAAACATCTTCTAAGTGTGTTAATTCAATGATTATTTTTAGGGGGAGTATAAACAAAAAGATCTGTAGCGATATATCTATATCTATATATATATATTATATATATATATTATATTATATATTACATACATACATACATGTATATACATACATATATACATATGCATACATATATATATATATATATGCATACACATATATATATATTATATACATATATGTATAAACACACACACACACATCTATATATATATATATAATGTGTGTGTGGTGTATATATATATTATTAGATATAGATATATAGATATATATATATGCATATATATGTTTTCTCTCGAGATTTGTTACCATATTTAAATTGAATTCTTCTTTATCGAGTACTTGAATTTTGTTTGATGTTTAAAAGTAATGTCTGAGTTAATAGATTTTGATTACAATGACTAAAGATTCTCTATATGATAAGATAGTTAATTGACCTTTGGTGATTAATGTCGAATAAGAACGGTATCTTTCTTTAAATCATTTGCAAAATTAAGGCAAATCTACATACACATCTCACTGAGTGTCTCTCTCTCTCTCTCTCTCTCTCTCTCTCTCTCTCTTATATATATATATATATATAATATTAATATATATATTTATTTATTATTTATTTTACAATGTTTTCATAGATCAATGTTCATTATCAACGGACCGCGGTTTCATGCCGAAGCAATCATCAGGTTGAGAAGTAAGATCCAATGGTGTTTGTTGTGGTCTCTTTTTACTCAAAGACACATTTTGGATTGTCTAATGACAATCCTAAATGTGTCTTTGAGTAAAGAACCACACAAACACCATTGGATCTTACTTCTCAACCTGATGATTGCTTCGGCATGAAACCGCGCGTCGTTGATAATGAACATTGATCTATGAAAACATTGTAAAAAATAAATAAATATTAGCTCTACAAACTGTGATGAGCACTGTATTTTTCTTTGTTTCATCGCAAAAGAAATTTTTGTTTTTACATATACCTATATATATTATATATATATATATAATATATAGAGAGAGAGAGAGAGAGAGAGAAAGATAGAGACACTCACTCATACACATGTGTATGTGAAGAGATGGAAGTGAATCCGACGGTATGTAGTATATTAAGAAAATTGAAAAACCACAGGTTTAAATAAGTTGAGTGGTAAGTTTATTGGCCGACACTGCAGTGTTTCGATCTATTAATTAGATCATCTTCAGGGCATTTGTTGGTATAAGGAAGGTGATAAAAAATTTTTTTTATCACCTTCCTTATACCAACAAATGCCCTGAAGATGATCTAATTAATAGATCGAAAATAGTTCTGGAGATCTTTTGTAGAATGGTTTTTATCGCGAAATATTAAGTATAAATCACAGTTTAACAAACAATACCATAGTTACCTTCTCTTTCTTTACACTTTCAATGTGATAGCCTTCAAAACCAACCAACAAACCAATATATGTATATATATATATGTGTGTGTGTGTGTGTGTGTGTACGAGGGTGAGTGAAAAAGGAATGCCATTTAGTTTAGGACAGGTATAATTACCAACATTGGAATATGTATCAATACATCAAAATGAAGCTGGTCTTCTGTGGATCACATTTCCTTCTTCACATAGTTCCGTTTTTTCTCAATAGCAAAGTCCACCATTGACTGTCCCGTAAAATTCTGTTGTCAGTTCTTTGAAACACTTCTTTACTACAGATTTCACTTCCTCGTCACTGGAATGATGTTTTGCTCTTAAATCCTCTTTCATCGGCGCTGAGGAAGTCAATCTGTAATGAAAAAGTGAGAAAGAGAAATCAGAATAAAAAGACGTGAACTAGTTTCTAAATGTAGACATATCAACAAATTCCCTTGTGTCATCACCCACCTGACTCTAATTAATCCCGTATTTTATGCCCCTCTATTAATTTTTCTTTGCATCTGAACACCGCGTGTATTAATACCTAAGCATGCTATGTATTTTAACATAAGTCTCGCGTAAAAAATGTCATCAGGTGTGAATACTCATCAATTATGGAAACGTTTGACCAACCACATTTTACTATTCACCCGTCTGAGATTGCCTGATACACATGAAACTTCAGTAACGGTTAGAGTCCCATAATATTGTATTTTAGGTTTTAAACCTGTTCTGCTTAATTTAGCACTGAGCACTTTGTTATGGAAAAAGCTTTTCATATTTCATTATATTATATATATGTATGTTATATATATATATATATATATATATATATTATATATTACATGACTGTAGTGTGTGGGGTAGGTGTGTGCATACGTAGGTTGATCCCTATTTTATATTCAATCATACGCCACCATAAAATGTGTTCAATCAACATGAATAATATTTGATTTCTCCTAGACGCCTCCTTTCGAATATCTCAAAGAAGTGAAAACCTTAAGAATTATCAGCAACTTTATTGCGTTTCTCAATTCAATGGGCGTCTTCTCATTACATCGTAGGTCACGTGACGAGTGACGTGCCGCGCCATTGTCTAGAAAATTGAGTCTGTTTGGCAAGATCTAATAAACGCTGTCTAATTGCATCGAGAAACATGCATTCAGGACTGAATAAGTTATTTGATATTGGAAGGAAAAGATGGCAGAACGTGGATAACGGTTTGGTTTATTTGTTTAACGCCATGCCCACTCAATAGGGGTTATCTAATGCTGAAATTTAATTTATTTGTATTTTTTTTATAATACATCTACTACTTGCTGTCCATCGTATCCAATGATGACACCATACGAATTTGTTTTATCTCCACTTCATTCAATCACTTGTTGCGTCTTGCCAACTGCCTATGGGGATGTTCAAGTCCTCCAGATTACTTTTGATGTTGTCTTTGTACTTGTGGTTTGTTCTACCAATTCTATGTTATTTCTACTGAAATTTCGTACAGAATCTGTTTTGGCAGTCTGTCTTCCCCAAGTCTGTTTAAGTGGCCAGCCCATCTCAGTTTGCGCTGGACAAGTGTGTCGTGCATGTCCAGTTCCCTCCAGGAATGTCCTGTTTGAAACATGTTGCCACCACTTGACATTTAATATACTGTACAGGTGACGCATCATGTAGACATATAGTCAGTGGGCATCCGCTTTGTATATCATTGCTGTAATAATTATTATTCTTAGTTACTAGAAACTAAACTGCAAAAAACACTAATGTCGGCATTAAATATCCTAATAAAGATGGACACGTGACACGATAGAAGAATTAATTTTTTTATTAAAGGATTTTTTTAAAATATATTATATAAGTTAAAAAAACAGAAGAATTAAAATATAGTGCGAGGAAATAAAAACTACTGCTTGATGACCTTAAAAGCGATATTAACCGTTGCCATAGGAATACATCTTGGTATTTAAATAAGGTTGCAAAGACAGCTCTGTATTTTTCATACAGCATGTTTTAGTCGTAAAATTCTAATTTCCCACATATCATATTTTAGTCCAGGGGTAACAATTCACAGTCAACATTTTGTCCCCAAAACACGCAGTTTGTCCCTCATCATTCATTTGGGTGGAAGAAAGCAGACGAGCAAAAAGAATCTTCTGTATTAAGTTTGGTTCCTACGGTTAACTCTTAACATCTTATACCACCTCATTCCACCGGATATAGCCTTTGTTTAAATATAATATTAAACATATTTAGAAGTCTTTGATTTAAGGGAAATAACAGGTAACTTGAAATCAAAAGGCTGTTTTAAGGCATTTTTTATAAATCTTTATAAGAATGGGGTTCTGGACTTAGAAAATTCTCAACAGGATGTTAAAAGTTAAACTGACAACATTTGGATTCATGTGATGACAATATGAAATAGATAAAAATAAAATTAAAATTAAATGGTTGTTTAGTTTTAGGGCATATCAACCCTTATTGGGTTATTTCATACTGAAGTCAGTTTAACAATTATGGTCTCCAATTATATACAGTACAAAAGAACAAAAAATATGGACCGGTGTGGTCTAATGGTTAGAGTCATAGGAAATGGACTCGTCGACCTGAGTTCAATTCCTGGACGAAGCTGTTTGCATTTCACATGGCGCTAATACCCTTGGAAAAGGTATGAATCCAATTCTCCTTCCAGGTATGGGTAAATAGCAGGGTAGACTGGGCTCTTTAACCATGGCTAGGTAACCAGTATAGGAGAAGGAAAACTCTGAATTCAAACCTGTTAAACACCGATTAAGAAATTGACCTTGTGTCACATCCTGAACAAAAATGGATCTTTTAAAATTAAATACCCGCAAATAATCAATAAAACAAAATGTCTTTGGCATAAAATAACCCAAGTGTTGTCATGCCATAAAATCCAAGCAACCAATTTGTCTTTTGCATGCTAGTGTCTGAACAGAGAAACGCGTATGCAAATTAGCCTTCCCGTTCACACTGTAAACTTCTATTTTGTTGTATATAAATACAATTGCCTGTTATTAGTATGTAGATATGGTCAACAGTATTAATAATGTAAAACAATTTTATTAATAATTGAGGCTTAAATAGGAAATTAAAAAATCATAGGGAATCTGACGTAAATAACTAAGAACGAAAGAAAAAATAAAGACAAGAGAGACTGAACGATATACCTAGATGAAGAAGAAAAACGACTGAAAAAGAGAAAAAAGCAAGAATTTCGGGAATTATCTCTTTCTTTTTAACACCACTACAAAACATCTAAAAGGCAATAAGTATAAATATTTTAATATATAATTGACTATTAAAAACAAAACAAAAGATAGAAAATTGATTGTTTAAGGATTAAACGATTTAACATTCATAATTGAAAAAGACACTATTAAAATGTGTTAAGAGAAGCAAGGACGAACTCATACGTAACGTTCTCTTGTGATTACCTACACATGGACACACCAGCCCGAGTCGACCATCAGAGGATGACATTTTCCAGCTTTGTATGGATGCTAGATGTCGTGAGAAGCACTGTCTATCAGGAACAGATATTCTTGTAACGCGAGAAGAGGATCGAAACGATGCTTTAAAACGATATTGGTAACCGTGTTTGAAAAAATGTATCTGTTTTCGATGCGCTATGTAAAGTAAACTTAACCCTACTAAACCAATCATGTAATATGAACAAGACATGTATGACACTAGAGAAACAAGGATGATCCCAAAATTGACATTCTTATGTGGACAACTACACATAGACAAACTAGACTCAACAGACAGGTAATGACTTTCATTGGTCAACTCTGAGTGCATACTGAATGCGAGGAAGAATGTGTAACATACAAGATGTAACTATGTACCGTTCTACCAACTGGAATTTAACCAAACCCGTACAGAAAAAAGACTAGATGATATAAAAATCTTGAATTAATGCACAATAGGTCCAGACGATATCGGTAAGTCAACTACATTTCTTTAGTATAATCCATTTGAAGGATTATTGCACCACCTCTCATGCTTCAAAAAATCCAGTACATTTATTTTTAACAATAAAATAATGTTTGTTTAGTCTATTATTAAATCTTATTATCTTTTTCTTTAAATGCATTTTATTTGAATAATGACAGTACTGAAAATGGAATAAAAACAGTAAAATAGGAAGTCTAATTTATATAAGTATTTGCTAATTACAAGGAAAATAGAATTATTAGACAAAGATTTTTTCTATTTCAAAGGCAGATGTTTATGTCAATAGTATTCTGTAGTTAAAATTGTTGAGATGCCTTCAATGTAAATTTTTCTTTATATGAAGAAAGTGTTGGGATAATTTCCATTACTTTCCACGGTTTGACAGTCATGCAGCTAAGTGGTGTGGCAGCCGGTGGTATAGTCAAAATTATACCGCAAAGTCAAATCTTAGACTTTCCAGCCGTCACCAGTTGCGTTCCGCCCTTAAGGACTGTGGGCTTGTCCCCCCCCCCCCACCAGGTATTCCATCTACCTGTTATGCAAATCTTTTTCACCCTGTGGCTGCATAGAGGTCAAACGCACTTTTCTCTGCAGGACAAGGGACTTCACCCCCCACAGTCTTTCCGCGTATCTGTTACGTGTGGACTTTTCAAATCAGTAAGTTACAACTTTAATTTTTCTGATGAGTAAATTTACGTCTTTCTGCAAGGACTCTTTTATATTAGAAAATTTATTCTATACACATATATTCTTTGTATTCTTCTATCTTGTTTTGTATTCTGTTAGAGTATGCTCAGACAATAAAGTCTCTTTGTTATCACTTTCGTCGTTTGATAAATATATATATATATATATATATATATATATATATATATATATATATATATATATATATATATATGAAAGGTAAAATGGATATGAATCCGACAATATGTGTAGAAAGTTTTGTAGAAAAAACCAACAAGATGTTTAATGTTTTGCTGACAGAAATCTGTTTCGACCGTATGCGGTCTTAATCAAAGCAACATTGATCGAGAGCGTTCTGTGCCTCGTGATTAATGATATATTTATTTCGTTTTTCCGTTTTCAATGTTGCTTTGATAAAGACCGTATACGGTCGAAACAGATTTCTGTCAGCAAAACTTTAAACATCTTGTTGTTTTTTCTACAAAACTTTCTACATATATATATATATAATAAATAATAAATAATAAATAATAAATAATAATAAATAATAAAAAATACAGGTCAACACACAACACCATTGTTACCGTATTATTATTTTTTATTTATTCCAAACTGCATTGTGATAGCCTTCTAAATCAACCTCCTAACCAATACATACACAATGCTTCAAGCAAATTATGAAACTCTCTCTTATATATATATATATATATATATATATATATATATATGAAAATGGGATAACTTACCGGTGAAATTATTCTCAATGCTTAGTTGATACAAGTTTTAGCATGGTAAGTTAGCCATATAACAAATGTAAAGTGCACAATACGTAAGTAGAGCGAATTTATTATTATGGTATGTACAGAAATAACCTACTCGAGTCTCACCATAAGGATCTTCAGAGTTAAATCCACTGAATGAAGATATTGATTAATTACAGCTAACTGCAGGAGTTTATCTAAACTCCTACAGTTCACCCGAAATATCGGAATTGATCAAACCAGGAACAGAACAGCAATTGAATATTAAAATTCTGATTTTTTTCTGTTTTTATTGTTTTTGTTCTTTTTTCCAATGCTTCAAAAGACAAAAAGAACAACGTTCACAAGAACAAAGTTCATACATAACATATATATATATATATATATATATATATGAGGACGCGTAAAAGCATATGCATTATGTAAATTTTTTTTTTTTTTCTTAAAAAGAAAGGAAAAGGGTACCCTAGTTTTGATTTAAAATCAGAAATGAATTTCTCTTTTCGACAATGCTCCTCAGAGAAATATTACATTGAAAGATGGTAAAAAGTGTAGTTGAAGACAACAAAAAGGCAGGAAGCAGTGAGAACAAGGAAAAAAGTTTGTTCTTTTTTTTTTTATCTCTCAGAAAGAGAATTCGTAAAATATCCGAAACTTAAAACTCACGTGGGGGGTTCGGAAATTACGGGTGCCCCCGTTCGATAAATGAGGCTTGAAATGCCAAAAAGGAGTAACTGTTGTGACTGTTTCTGCACGCACAGGATGGGTTGAGTGCGAGAAATGAAGAGCGACTCAAGGATTTGAAGTTGTAGTTCGCTATTGGAACTACAAAGGACTGAGAACATCGCAGGATGGTAGGAGCGCGCACAAGCCGAATTTCTTAATAGGTGTTGTCCTATGGTGGAAGGAGTATTTAAGCCTGCAGCTGTGGGACAGTCCACGTTGCCTGAACGGATGTTGTAGGGTATGTGCTGCTTGATTCGAGACTCCAGTCTCAAGGTAGTACGGCCGATGTAGCAAATCTCGCATTTGCAAGTAAACTTATAGATAAGGTGGCTTTTGTGATGAGGGGCAATACTATCCTTGAGATTAGGAGGAAACAGCACATTGGACTTAAGGACTATCCGAGGATTGTAATTATTCTATTCTAAATTTTGTATTCCTGACTCCTTTACATTTGTTAAGACTATACAAAATCTTCCTTTGAATCTCCACCAGTCTTTCTTCTGCTCTTTTGATATCAATAGTTTATACACTAATGTCCCATTGGATGAAACCATCACGATATGCACGGATATATTATACCGTAGCCACCTTGACCCTCCTCCTATTCCTGAACCAGTCTTTATAAAACTGATCAACATCGCCACAAAAAATATTCAATTTAGTTTTAACAGCTGTATTTACGAACAAATTGATGGCATAGCGATGGGTAGTCCCCTTGGAGCGGCCCTGGCAAATATATTCGTTGGCTTTCAAGAAGAGGCATTATTTAAATCCAATAACCATCTCCCACTGTTCTACAAACGATATGTGGACGATACTTTTGCCATTTTCTCTACTAGATCTGAATGCAGACTATTTTTTCACCGTCTTAATAACTTACACCCCTCCCTTTCTTTTACGTGTGAATTTGAGGCTAATAATTGTTTACCTTTTCTCGACGTTCTAGTGGAACGAACAGATAGTACAATTCTTACCTCTATTTACCGTAAACCTACTTTTACTGGGTCCTATACACGTTGGGGTTCCTTTTGTCCCCCCAACGTAAAATTAACTTAATAAAAACTTGATTCATCGAGCCTTTATGATTTGTTCCAAATCCAAACTCCAACAAGAATTTTCCTTTATTAAAACTACGTTAATTAAGAACGGTTACCCTGAGAACTTGGTCAATGCCACTATAAGATACAAATGTGCGCAACTTTCAACCCTTCCGAAACTTGGTCCCGAAAAATGCCCAGTCTACCTAAGACTTCCTTGGCTGGGCAAATCTTCCATTCCTCTATTAGACAAAATTAAAAAGTCTGTCGATCGTTGCTTTAATGCCATCAATCCTCGGATAGTCCTTAAGTCCAATGTGCTGTTTCCTCCTAATCTCAAGGATAGTATTGCCCCTCATCACAAAAGCCACCTTATCTATAAGTTTACTTGCAAATGCGAGATTTGCTACATCGGCCGTACTACCTTGAGACTGGAGTCTCGAATCAAGCAGCACATACCCTACAACATCCGTTCAGGCAACGTGGACTGTCCCACAGCTGCAGGCTTAAATACTCCTTCCACCATAGGACAACACCTATTAAGAAATTCGGCTTGTGCGCGCTCCTACCATCCTGCGATGTTCTCAGTCCTTTGTAGTTCCAATAGCGAACTACAACTTCAAATCCTTGAGTCGCTCTTCATTTCTCGCACTCAACCCATCCTGTGCGTGCAGAAACAGTCACAACAGTTACTCCTTTTTGGCATTTCAAGCCTCAGTTTATCGAACGGGGGCACCCGTAATTTCCGAACCCCCCCACGTGAGTTTTAAGTTTCGGATATTTTACGAATTCTCTTTCTGAGAGATAAAAAAAAAAAAGAACAAACTTTTTTCCTTGTTCTCACTGCTTCCTGCCTTTTTGTTGTCTTCAACTACACTTTTTACCATCTTTCAATGTAATATTTCTCTGAGGAGCATTGTCGAAAAGAAGAAATTCATTTCTGATTTTAAATCAAAACTAGGGTACCCTTTTCCTTTCTTTTTAAGAAAAAAAAAAAAAATTTACATAATGCATATGCTTTTACGCGTCCTCATTAAATTTTGTACTACAAATAAACTTTTTATATATATATATATATATATATATATATATAATTGCAAATTCACCGTTTTGGCGTGTAGCTAAACCTCGCTTTGTTTACAAATGTTTGAGGCCTCTAGTGAATTCATTTCCGCTTAGAAATGTAGCAATTAAATGCCTTTGGCCGCCGGGTAAGAGCATTGGCGAACGAAAGTTCATTCGGATTCAAACCCGGCCAGTGGTAGCTGTTAATGTATAACCACACTGATAGAGGTGATACCTCGAAATACGTGTCTGTGGATTACTTATTTATATATAATATATATATATATATATATATTATATATATATATATACGTGTGTTTGCTGTAATTTTTAGTGTGTTCCACAATATTAACATATTTTTTATAGCTTCTGAAACAACACCCACAAAAAACAATAGAACGGTCGACCATTGATTCGGAGATAAAGCGAGTCAATGAATTATTAAAATAATTAACTGAGAGAAGCGAACGCAAGAATCGGTAGCGCATTGGCTGGCCGGTTAAGTGCGAGGCACGTGACCTGCTGAATCAAGTTATCACATTATGACGTAATTTTCCTTCACAGACTATCAGGGGTCATCATGAGTCAATTCTCCACGCACGTCTTTCCTCAAAATATCATGAAGCCTAATGGAATTTTGTTACGCTTGTTGCGTTGGAAGCAGAAAGGAATTCATAAACATGGCGGCGAAATCGTAGTGTACACGTGACATCGTAGTGTGCACGTGACAAGGCCAATGTCAAGGTCAGATTGGCCGACTACAAAAAGAGACACGAATAGAGAAATTCTTCAATGGTATTGACAATGAGGTAAAAAAAAAAAAATAAGTAAGTAAAGTCGTCGGGGTGGCCTAAAGTCGGTATCAGCCATACAGCAAGGGAGTATATCCCTTTTCACTAGCGCTAGACCAAGGAGATTGTTTTTGCATCTGAGGTGGAGCGCTACACCTACCACCAGCTCCTTACTTTACCGCACTAATCCTTGTGCTACTCATAGGCTGAGTTGGCGAGGACCGAGATCTAACTAGGAACCTTGTGGTTTCTAGCCGAGCGCTCTACCGACTGAGCTAAACCGGCCGTTTTAGTAACGGTAATAGTCCCATAATATTGTAATTTAGGTCTTGTCTTAGCTAAATTAGCACTGAGCACTTTTGCATGCAAAAGCTTTTCATATTTCATTATATATATATATATATATATATATATATATATACGTGTATGTGTGTGTGTGTACGTTTGTTTGTTTGTTTTCTACTGAGATTCCAATGCTTTTCACCAATTCCAAGATAATAAATACAGGACGAGGAAATTCTTAAGATTGTTGATCGGTTGGTTAATTTAGTTTTACGGCATGTCAACCCTTGTTGGGTCATTAAATGCCAGAGTCATTTTTGTTTTATTCATTCTTGATGAGTACTCAATTTGTTTTATAAACACATTTTTTTTATTTAACCCATAGATGGAACTATTTACCAATAGCTGGAAGGAGAATGGTTGGATTCATATTCTTCTCAAAGGTATTAGAGCTATATGAAATGCAAACAGCCTCGTCCAGGATTTGCACACGTGTCACTCTCTCGATTTTCTACGACGGTAACCATTATTCCATGCGCCTACATCAAATCTGCATATACATATTTAATAATCCATAGGAGTTGGATGTGACATATGGTCAATTTCTTAAGTTTTTAAGTGGAGCGACGCAGGTTTTAATTCAGAGTTTTCCTTCTCCTCGATCGGTTGCCATATCAAGATTAAAGAGCCCTGTCCGTTCTACTATTTATACATAGCTTGAGTGAGTATAGCTGCAAGGCAGATTGGATTCATTAGCCAGGCTTAGGCTACCAGTTTATGAGAAGGATAATTCTGATTTCAAACTATGTTATTTACTAATAATGGAGATTAGGTCATTATTTGTCTGTAACCGAAACTACTTTACTGCCTACGTCATATTACCAAAACTCGCCATAACATAGGATATATACACTCAAAATTTGAATATTCAAACTTAGACGGTCCAAATTGTTTTTGCTTTTTTTGTTGTTTTTTTTTTCGGTTTTATTGAATACATGCCCGGTATTATTTATTTTTATATAGTTTGTTTTATTTTTATATATTTAAAGTCATCAAAATACTTTTCATTTCAAATTGTTTTATTCTTTTACTTCTTTAATAAATTTGATGATTTTACTTACTAATGGTACAAAATCTCTGACATTGAATTTTTATCTCCCACTTCCGCAGACAATATCTTTCAATAATTAATTTTTACTCCGCCCAGAGAGTGTCTTTTTTGTTGTTGTTGTTGCTTGTACCTATAATTATCTATGTCTCCTCATACTCGTGTCAGTTGCACATTGGGTATTCAAAAGGGTTACATGTCACCTGCAGAACTGCGTTATCACACTGTGACGTCATCATCTTCGAGGACTCTCTATGGCCAAAGAAAGTTAGATCTCCACCCACGTGTTTTTTTTCTAAATATCATGAAGCAAATGGAATTTTGTTGCAAGCCACAGGAAGCTGGCATGAATCTATAACGTAAGAGCGAAATGTCAACTAACGTGGTATGCAAATGACAAGGTCAATATCTCGTTAGTTGACGACAGAACAGAGAGATGAATACATAAATTCTCAAGGAATATTTGCACGCAAGGAATATCTGTAGTTTCAGCTGCGATTTCAAAGCTTTTCACCAATTCATATCCCCAAAATAAATAACTACATATGACCAGTGACATTTAAAAAAGGATTTATTTATATTTTCTTAGGTCTTTACTTGGAATATTTACAAATAGTCACCAATTTGTTTGTTTATATACCCTTATACAAATTAATTGAAATAACGTTTTAATGTTCTTTCTTTCACCATACAGTCAGTTTTAGACCCATTGGAGTGACAAGAGGTATCCCCAAGATAATAACTATAGGACCAGTGACATTTTAAAAAGGATTTATTTATATTTTCGTAGGTCTTTACTTGTTTGGTTGTACAATTGTTTGGTTGTATACCCTTATACAAAATTAATTAAACGTTTTAATATTCTTCTTTCTTTCACCATACAGTCAGTTTTAGACCCATTGGAGTGACAGGAGGTATCCACAAGATAATAACTATAGGACGAGCGACATTTCAAAATATTAAAATTACTTAGGTCATTCTTGGAATATTAACGAATACGACCTAATATCAAAATTGGTTGTTTTATAGTACACCCTTTTGCATTTAATTGAACAGCCGCTTTAGTTTCCTTTTTTCACCATACGGCCAGTTTAGACGACTGGGGGTACAGGATGTAATCGGTTTCTATTTTTCCTCAGAGTAGGTAATTTTCAGTGGTGTGCAGTAATACACGAATTTATTTTCAAGGTATAGGATAAAATGTTTTGGGCCTTGAGAAATAATACGTTCATCCGTAATTGTATCAGATTTTAAACGGCCGATACTCTATTGCATTGACCGACGATTAATTGTCCTACGCTTGGGATGTGGTGCGGATGGACTTGTACAAAGGTGAAGGATAGGGCAAGAATATTGTAAGGTTTGGGAATCCTGGATATTTTCCTATGTAAAGAACTGCATGCAGGTTTTTTTATTGGAATTCTTTTGGTATATAAGGTGTGCTACGATACACCACTTAAATTTATAGACTAAGCGAGGTCACGTGGTTTAAACCTCAGCCAATCAACAGCCTGACTGGCTGGCTGGCTGGTTGACTACTTAATCACTGATTTGCAATCATTGACGAAGCACTTGCAATACTGAGGAGCACCAAGGAACAACCAAAGGATTCTTTACCAAGAATTTCCACTGGACAAGCGCTCTTGCTTGAAGCCTAAAGAATGGCCCATAAAATCGTAACAGTCTACTTGCAGGGTTTTAGGGACTGCTTACTTACATCCTATTCCATTGATACTTTATTTTTACTTATTATGTGAGGGTCTCAGTGTGTGCAATAGATCGAGCCGGCTCAACCCACCCCAAGTGAATGCTGCCACAAGAAAAAACGAGGAAATTGAATTAGGAGTTGAACGAATTGAACACGTAAGTCAAGGTACAATTGTATATAATACATCTTCCTTTCATTGGTTTATTGCTTTTTACAATTTCCTGTAGAATTGGCCGGGATTTTTTGGTCTATCGATTATTTTTTTTCTGAAATCTCTGTGAAGTCGAGATCAACGGGAAATTAACTTTGATTCCAGGAAAATTAACAAAATTATTCATTAAATTATTTTTCTACTTTTAGCGGAACCCAACATTTTGGCAGACATTATAAGTACATTAAATGGTACGATTTATAATGAGTCAGATTACGAGAGGAACAGGGATAGTAGAGCAGACTGGATTCCTTAGAGGGTCTAGGGCATTCAGTATAAGTGAAGGAAAACTCTGAACTCAAACCATATTATAATGCATATAATTATCTACCTCCACTCATATCTGACTATATATATATATATATATATATATATATATATTATATATAATATATATATTGTGTATTTTGGCAGCAAATTATTCTCAAGGCATTGTGTTATTGAACAACACGGAGTATTCTAATTTCATTTTTTGTATAGATATTTTTCCAGTCTTCTGGCTATCCTTTTTGAATCTGGATCGAGTTGATTCATGATATTTTGCATACTAATTTCCCGAGCGCTTTCGACTGTTTCGCCAGTCGTCTTCATGGGGTTACGTAATTTGGTTTTTAGTTAATTCTTTTAGTTCTGTTATCTATGCTTTTATCAAATTTGGAGAGTCTATTATTTTTAAGAGGGGGTTAGTTACGTGTTAGTTATTGAAGATATTTAATACGTTGTCTCCAACTTTAAATGCTATTTTATTAGTGCGCTCGGGAAATTAGTATGCAAAATATCATGAATCAACTCGATCCAGATTCAAAAGGATAGCCAGAAGACTGCAATATATATATATACATATATAATATATATATATATATATATATATTATATAATAATATATATATATATATAGAGGAAAAATGAGTAAGAAAGAATGTAAATGAATAAAAATGAATTTTATCGATATTACTTTTAATCGATAAAATTAATTTTTATCCATCTACATTTCTTTCTTTACTCATGTTTTCCTCATATTGTCGGATTCATTTCCCATTCTCTCTCACACACACACACACACACACACAAACATATATATATTATATATATATATATATATATATATATATGGTGGACTCTCCTATCGTGAACGATAGATGAGGGCCAGCAGTGAGTGATTTGTTTCCTTCCATGTTGTGCATGCTATCAAGAGTATATATATATATATATATATATATATATATATATATATATATGTATTATATATATATATATATACTTTTCTTCTTGGTGTGGTACAAGTTTCTTGGTACAAGATGATTTCTAGGCTGGTCCTATTCCGCTAGTTTGTTCTTGAGTTCAGGTTCCGTTGAGAGCTCAATGTTTAATTATTGTAGACAGAGCAAAGTTATTTATGAATAAAAAATGTAAATGGTCCATAACCACGATACCATGGTATATATATAATATATTGGGGGAATATGTGCTTAATTGAGGTCGTACCTAATTTTGAAAGTTAATTAATTAATAATTAATCAATTTGGCGGGAATACCTATAGTGACTTTTTCTACACGACAGTATGAGAAGTAGAATTTACTTCTCATATATATCTATATATATATATATATATATATTATATATATATGTTTAGGAAAAATGGGCGAGTTACGGAGAAGGCAAAAATCGAGTGAGTCGCAATTTTGTATGTCGATAACAATAATAAATCGAATAAGTCATAAGAATGAATAAACAAAAGTGTTCAAGACATTTGCAGAGTTGGTTTAGAAAACCGATATAGACAGAGAAGGTCTACTCGAGTTTCACCGGAGGGATGATCAGGGCTATTCTGATCTCTCTCTATCTCTTCTCTCTCTCCTCTCTCTCTCTCGCTTGCCCTTTCCTCTAGCTCTTGCTCTCCCCCCCCCCTCTCTCTCTCTCTCTATCATATATATATATATATATATATATAATATATTGTGTGTGTGTGTGTGTCAACTCACATCTCAGTAGTAGTAGTAAAGTCAGTAGAGTGGCCTATGTCGGTATCAGCCGGACTACATGGGAGTCTATCACCTTTTAATATGTGCTTCATATACCCACCCGTTCGCCACGGGTAGTGCGCTGACACAGGCCGCCAATATCATCGGCGAGGATTTTACTCAACCTGTTCGCCACAAGTTAGATGTGATATCAGATCGTATGTGTGGTGCATCTGTGAGGATCGAACTTGCTTTTCTATAAAAACCTATTTATCATTACACCCGATGGAATTCCAAATTGAAATTTAGTATTTCCATGACCTCCGCCAGTCCGGATTAGCAACAAGGTCGTTTTAGAGTGGTGAGCCATGTACAAACCGAAGCTCAAGCAGTGACCAATGCAAAACGTGCGTGAATCCTTCAGCTAATTCAATCATAGTATAATGAATCATACTTTAATTTTTTAATCAGCTATTGTTTTTCATTTTTAGACTTCAGACCCACGCAAAGTAATCAATCAAGAAGTGTTAACTTTTTAAGCAGCTGATCGTGTGACTGACAGATTAAAAAAAAAAAACAGCACTTGGAGATATATTCATATTTGATGAGAGGCGCGAGATGTAATGGTTATCATTATAGGAAATGGAAACGACTACCTGAGTTCAAATCCTTGACGAGGCTGTTTACATTTCACATAGCACTGATATTGTTAGAATAGTAATAGATCCAACTCTTCACTCTCCAAATATGGGTAAATAGTAGGGCAGACTGGGCATTTTAATATTGGTATCGCAGGCGTTCTAGGGTAAAGAAAGCTATGGAAAAGTTTGGACTCGGGTCAACCTTACGGCAATTTTAACCTCAAAAGTTTTGCTCAAAAAGCAAGATCTGGTGATATTGAATGTGTATATATTATAGGTGATATACCCTATAGACTAATGGAATGCGCCGACGGTTACTATAAGTAACAGGGATAATTATGGCTTGGAAAGTAAGCCAATGCGAGTCAGCTCATAACTCTATTGTCGGATGTAATTCTCACTTCTTTGTACTGTAATTGTCTACTCTTTTGTTAATACATTTTCCTACATTTGTTACCCGTCATTTTGTTCTTATTAGACCCCTTAAAACCCCACAACAGTATATATATTTACTTTTTCAATAATTGTTTTATTTTCATAGTTTCCCCCGGACATACACACATGCATACACACAAACTGCTCTTTATATATGTATAGATGTTATTTTGTTATCATATTTTATATATATTAAACATTCATATATGCATTATTCATGCAAATTATTTGTCTGTCTTTTCCTGACAAATGTTCAGTGTTGGTGTATCCATGGCTGCACTAATGCATCATAAGAACTTAGTATTGGTTATAAACTAATATCCTCTATTGTTATAACGTCATCAAAGTCTCCGCTCTTCAAAAATATATCACTTGAAATGATCCCCTCCTTTCCTGTTAATGGTGTAAGTAGGATTCAGTTTAAAATTGAACTTTCTTTTCTTAAATAACGGTTGGATTTTTTCCGATATACACATATTTACCAACCCCTCCGCACGAACAGGATGCGACACAAGGTCAATTTCTTAAGCGGAGTTCACCAGGTTTGAATTCAGAGTTTTCCTTCTCTTAGACTGGTTACCTAGCCAAGGTTATAGAGCCCAGTCTGCCCTGCTATTTACCCATAGCTAGAGGGAGAATTGGATTCATACCTTTCCCAAGGGTATTAGTGCTATGTGAAATTCAAACAGCTTCATCGAGGAATTGAACACGGATCGACGAGTCCATTTCCTATGAATCTAACCATTTGACCATGCGCCTCTAATTTTTTCCGATATAAGATGTGCTCTAGTTCCCCGCCTGGATTTATAGACTAGGCGAGATGAGGTGGTCTATTCCTTAGCCAATCACTGGCCATACTGCCTGGCTGATACATTACTTTAGCACAGATTCTTTCACAGTATTCTTGCGACCATTGACGAAGGCACTTAGGATTCTCTACCCGAGAGGATTACCAAATGATTCGTTATCGGAGGACTCTTTACCAAGGATCCAATTCCACTGGACAACCGCTCTTGCTTAAGGGCTCGGGGATGGCTTAAAAGCTTCTAACAAGTTATGGATCCAACACACTTCTACTATGCAGGAATTGAAGAGAACGAAATCGTTTTAACCTCTTCAAATAAGTATCTATACTATTTATCTCTTTCTCTGAATGTTTGAGATGAGGCTTGAAGATTAGTATTATTTGCGTTATTCGGACTATTGTCCCCATCTTCATTGTTATTTGTACAACGTTTCGGCCGATATACACTCCGGCCTTCTTCAGGTATTTCTTGTCGGACTCGGGAACCTTCTCGGAGAATAATTAATTAACACAACTCCTACCCCAGCTATGATTAGCGGAATGAGAACAGGATACCCCCGTGGAATAAATAAAGGGTTAAGTTCAAGTTCCGTGATGGCTCCCGAATACGAAAAGAAAGTTCCCGATTTTGAAAAGAAGGTTCCCGAGTCCGAGAAGGTTCCCGAGTCCGACAAGAAATACCTGGATAAGGCCGGAGGGCATATCGGCCGAAACGTTGTACAAATAACAATGAAGATGGGGACAATAGTCCGAATAACGCAAATAATACTATTTATCTCTTCTATGAAAATATGGGGACAATAGTCCGAATAACGCAAATAATAATATTTCTCTCTTCTATGAAAATTCAAAGAAAATTTACCAAAAACAAAAAAACACATCCATTTTGTTGGTCTAAGAATGTTCAATAATTCCCTGTTCCAATTTTTAATGAGGAAATGTGTAATTAAATCTTCAAAAGTGTTATAATTATGAAGAAGCTGAAAATGGGATAAGGACGCTAATGAGAATCATTCTTTTTTTTTTTCTTTTTTTTCTTTTTTTTTTCGTTTGATATCCATTAATGGCTTTCTTTGTTATTTTCTGTTGAATTGTTGTGGGGGAGAAATTTTCAGGATTGCAACGTAAAATAATCTACTAGACACTAGACTTTGATGATAATGATCTTCAATTCTCTCACAATATATTCACTTATACCTAAATAAGAAGTACATTATCTATCTAGTTATCTATCTATGTGTGTGCGTGAATAAAATATGGAAATAAATCCGACAATATATACAGAATAGAAGACAACGTTGAAAAATGTATTTAAAGAAAAGATTCAAATTGTTTATAACTATCTAATTCTTTTCATATCTATCTATATGCCTGTTTCATTCTATTTATATCTCTAAATTCATTTATCTCACTCTGCTCATATCTATTTATCTATCTGTCGGTCTGTGTCATTCTGTTGATATCTATTTATCTCACTCTATCCATATCCATATATCTATCTAGCCCCCCTCTCTCTCTCTCTCTCTCTCTCTCTCTCTTCTATCTATCTATCTATCCATCTATCTATCTATCTATCTGTCGGTCTGTATCACTATTTAACTATCTATATAATTCTATTCATTCCATCTATCTATCAACCCCCTCACATCTAACAGTCTCAAACTCCTCTCTCTCTGCTCTCTCTCTCTCTCTCTCTCTCTCTCTCTCTCTCTCTTTCTCTATATATCTATCTATAAATCTATCTGTCGTTTTGTCTGTGTCTATCTATCTCACTCTATTCATATCTATCTATCTATAAACCTCCTCATATCTAATTATTCCCCCCTTCTCTCTCCTCTCTCTCTCTCTCTCTCTCTCTTCTCTCTCTCTCTCTCTCTGTGTTGTGTGTGTTTTCTCCCTCTCTCTCTCTTTCTCTATCTATCTATCTATAATCTATCTATCTGTCGTTTTTGTCTGTGTCTATTCTCTCTCACTCTATTCATATCTATCTATAAACCTCATATCTAACTATTCCCCCTCCCCTCTCTCTCTCTCTCACTCACTCACTCACTCACTCACCGTGAGTGTGTGTTAGTCGTTCCGTTAATCCGTCAACAACTTTTCCGGCTTTTTCTCGGCTAATACCCCCCTCCCCACCAACAACCCAACCAGCTGTGTTTCATCATCTGCAACGATAAGAATTCTCATGCATTCCCATACTAATTTTTGTCTGTAACGTCCTCTAATAAGTTTATTAAATAAGTATTTTAAAATGTTCACAGTTTCCCTGACACTGAAGCAAAGATCAGAAACAAAAATCTAAATCGATCAGTTCAATGAATTAGACTTTCAACGCAATATATATATTATATATATATATATATATATATATATATATATATATATAATATATCATGCATGTATATGAAGAAGTGGAAGTAAACCCTATATTGTTCAGTTTTTTTCAGTTCTCTAGCAAGGTCCATGTATTTTTTTATCTTTTCCTTTTCCTTCAGCTTGAAATAGTGAACTGGCGGGACTGCAGAATCTATCAATTGATAAATTCTCTTTTTTCTTGTTAACCAATACTAGGCCTGGTCTTCTGACTGACATAAGATTGTCCATCTTTATCTCAAAGTTCCAATTTCATTCTCAAGGACAGATTTTGGTTTATGCATATACATATTTGTAGGTCAAAATTTAGTTACTTGTACAATACCCAGTGGATTACCTTTCCAACCCAGTATGCTAGTTTGCTGCAAACGCTTAATACATAGTTGATCATCTCATCTCTGTCTCCACACACTCACTACATTTGCTTTCTGTTGTATAATTATTCCATGGTAATTTTTTTAGTTTTAACTGGTGGCCTTTCACGTGAGTCTGAGTGACAGCAAGTCCTCTCAGGTCTTTTGAACTCTTATGAATGTTCTAGCCGATCTTAACGAATACTATTATCTGGATAATGTGGTGTGGCGCTCCACTTCAGACGCAAAAACAATCTCCTTGGTGTAACGCTAGTGAAAAGGGGGTAGACTCCCTAGCTCATTGGCTGATACCGACTTTAGGCCACACCGACGACTTTACTTTTTTTAATATCTTGAGCCGAACAGGGGAGTATTTTTGCAGACAAATTAGTAGCACTTCTTGACGTAGGATAAAAATGTGTCCATTCTAAAATTAGATTTTTTTTATCCAAAACGTGTCTCTGTTTCAGCAGTATTGCTCGGAGGAAAGACATTTTACTCCAATAATTCTTTCTTGATCTCTTGTCATTAGAAAATAGTCGCCGTTATATCAGAGAAATTGATCAGGCTCGTGGTTTTTCAGAATTGAGACTCGCTACTTGACAGCTATATTGACATATGAATAATCAAAATGTTAGGTAACTAGATTAAAAGAGAAGAAGAAGAAAAAAGATATGCAAATATTGTGTCAGCGAATCACATTCAACATAAATTCTGTTCAGGGTGAGGCTTAATTTTATTCTATCGATCTGTCTGATCTGTCTCTGTCTCTGTCTCTCGCAGGTCCTGTCGATGTGGCTTAGAATATGTAGACTGGTGGAGGTGTATGGTGTGTCTGGTTATGATACTAAACTGCATCTAATGGTGAGGCTCCACTTCTAAAGATCTAAAAGTAAAAGAGTTAAGTCGTCTGGGTGGCCTAGTGTCGGTATCAGCCAGACCACGAGGGAGTCTATCCCCCTTTCCCTTGCACTAGATTAAGATGTTTTTTTAGTCTCTGGGTTGGCGCGCCACACCTACCATCAGATCCTTACTTTACCGCACAGATCCCTGTGCTACTTATACGCTGAGTTGGCGAGGGCCGGTATCGAACCAGGAACATTGCGATTCCTAGTCAAGTACTCTACCGAATGAGTTAGAAGAGAGTTAAATGCCACTTCATTGTCATTACTCCCAGGTTCACTGACTCGGAGTGTCCCATCTATGAGTCCCATCTATGGGTAAAAAATATGAACGTACAATGAACAACATTCCCTAAACTCTAAGCTTAATATATATATATATATATATATATATATATATATATATATATATATATATAGTTTTGTTGAACTGTACAGACAATTCTTGTCGGACGAGTTTTTGGTGGATCCTTTCTAATGTTCAGGCCATCTTTTTGGTGTCGGAGTGGAACTGGTGTAACAGTCCACCAAAGGTTTCGATACGAGCGCTTTCGGCAATACAGTTTGCCATCATCAGGAAGGAAACGATGGTATGGTTTCGTGTCTCGTTTTTTAAGGAGAACGAGTAGTAGCAAGGAATTAGAATTGGGAGGTAATAACAATTGGTAGTGGGAGGTTGTGGGAATGGTAGTGGTTCGAATGAACGATGCAGTAGTAATTTTTTGTGGGAGGGGGGCACAAGTTGTGAGAAGGGGAGGGGAATAGTGGAAGGAGGATAAGCGGAAAATTATAAGCATTTGAGAACATGTTGACTAACTTCAAAGTTTATTTTAAGGTAGTTTTTTTTTGTTTGATATATAAAGCTTCGATTATTTGAAGTTTTTGATTGTTTTTTTCTTTATGTTGTGTGCGTGTATTTTTGGTTAGAATTTTGCGGTAGGTAGAAAGGGGCATGAATGTGTTTTAAGGTGTTGATTAATGGAACTGGAATCAGATAAGTGTAGTGTTAATCTGCGTGATAATGTGGTCGTCGTGTAGCCAATAGATGTGTTATTAATATGTGTTGCCGAAAGCGCTCGTATCAAAACCTTTGGTAGGTTGTTACACCGGTTCCACCACGACACCAAAAAGATGGCCCGAAAATTAGAAAGGATCAACCAAAAACTCGTCCGACAAGAATTGTCTGTACAGATCAACAAAACTTGTATAAAAGAAAAATGCTACCAAAATACACTTATATATATATATATATATATATATATAATATATATATATATATATATATGGGGGGTGAGATAGAGAGATAGAGAGAGATTTATAAGTAATTAGTGTTCAACTGGTGGATAGAACATGTCTATCTGAGTTAGATTTGGTTTGTTTTGTTTTACGGCATATCAACCTTAGTGGGTCATTTAATGCCGATAAAGTTTTGAAATAAATCAATTCTTAATGGATAATACAATTCTTTTATAAATACATTTTTCTATTTAACCCATTAATGGGACCCTAACATGTACTACCACTCCGGGTCAGAGTGGACCAGGGAGCAATGGTGATGAAGGGGTGCTCCACATTCCCCAAACCTCCAAAACAGGAACCTCACCATCAGATAGAGTTTAACGTCATTCTCAGGACATGCAGACCCACAGCCACCGCCTTCAAGCACCCATATGATAAAAAGGGGTTGGGGCTTGCCTATCTAAGTTAGGGTAGCGTGGTCATGAAGTCAACATCACTTAGTTACTGACAGTTTCTCAACTACGTGATTTTAAAACCAAGTGGCTGGATGATTTTTTGTTGGCCCTTCTACAACTCCAGTTAACAGAGCTAGATAAATGAGGATAAAGTTAATTCTTAGCTTATGTTGTCATATTTTTAGGGCTAAAATAAAGTACAGTAAACGAATATTTTTTGTTGTTGCGATAACGCAACAACCAATTAGGATCATCAAGCAATTAAGAACTGATTTAATGTTTTTGTCATTTGTACAAAAAACAGGTCTTAGAAAAATAAAAGTATGTTTCAAAACTCTCACGTTTTTAGGGTTACATTTTAAAAATAATTTTTTAGATGCAAAAAATATTTCCTAAAAAAGACGAACATTGTAATATACGAATTCTCGGCAATTTAAAAAAAATTCATACATTATTTTCCTCTTACCTCCTCATACCGCTGTCTTTTTCCTTTCTCTCTCGCTCCCAGGTGTTCCTAAAATCATTTTAGTCCGGTAATGGACCGGTTTATATATATATATATATATATATATATATATATATATATATATATGAGAGTAAGTAAATAAACAATGTGTTTATTTGATATGGCTTTTAGCCGACAATTTTTGGAGGATATGTGCTTAATTGAAGTACATTCAGGGATTGACATTAATTGAATGTACATTCAGGGATTGACATTTTCTCGATTTGTTTAGCCTTACATTTGAACATATATGCCCGCCTAAATTCGTTAATTATTAACTAATTAATTTTCAAATTGGGTATGACTTCAATTAAGCACATATCCTCCCCCCCAAAAAAATGTGTGTGTGTGTGTGTGTGTGTGTGTGTGTGTGTGTGTGTCGGAACAAGTTATTTAGACCAAGTTGCTGAGAAACAAAGTCACAATTATGATTTTGTTATATATGACAATAATTGTAGGCTAGGTAAAGCTACTGTGACCACCTCTCACTACTTTGGTGTAACTAACGTGAATCCGCCTCTACCACTGGGAATACAGAAATGTTGTCTTTGTTCTTAAAATAATACTAAATATAATACAGTGTATACAAGGACAAACACTTGGTCGATACAGGAGTCGGCATTTCAATAAATATTTTTTATCCATACAACATTTTATTTCCATTTGTCTTTCCACATAATTGTTGGATTCACTTCCATTTTTCTCACTTACATACATATATGTACATATGTAAGTGTATATATATATATATAGATTTACATGTTTCGGGGGAATTATTTTATATTATTTCTAAATGTATGTTGCAAAACTCTCACGTTTTTAGGGTTACATTTTTAAAATAACATCTTAGATGCAAAAAGATATTTCCTAAAAAAGACAAACATTGTAATATACGAATTCTCGGCAATTCTTTTTTAAAATTTCATACATTATTTTCTTATACCATAGAATATAGACATGAAACAAATCAATGCCATACAATATAATTCCCAATAATGCTAACACATTGTTAAAACCAATTACTAAAAGTATATATATGAATACACTATATGTATTACACCCCAACCGCTAGGCATGATATAACCCTGGACGGGTTGATATACCGTTAAAATTAATAAACCAACCAACCAAACCAACATTATTTTCCTCTTACCTCATCTTACCGCTGTCTTTTTCCTTTCTCTCTCGCTCCCAGGTGTTCCTAAAATCATTTTAGTCCGGTAATGGACCGGTTTATATATATATATATATATATATATATATATATATATATATTATATATATGACGAATGTATAATATATTGAAGATATGAATCAACTTAATTTATTTTCCGGTGTTTTTCGCTTGACAAAGCGTTATCGCTGTCAGTGAACCAAGTTTTAACTAGTTACCCAGAGTCGACAGATATTTCCATCTGCCATTGCCTGCTACAATCAAACAACCAATTCTGCAATTGGTGACGTATTCATAAATATTCCAAGCAAAGATCTAAGAAATTTTCGATTAAATCCTACTTAATGGACATAAATTCCACCATGGTATAATCACCTCGCCTGAAAAAATATATCAACACTGATATTCCTTGATTTTTAGTATTTTTTTTCTTTCGGCAGGGTGACATACGATGGTGGAATATAAGTCCGTTAAGTAGGATTTAATCGAAAATGTAAATAAAACCTTTTTAGAATAGTTATTATCTTGTGGTATGAATTGGTAAGGTTCGCCAGGATCTTTGTGCAGCGTTACAATATTCGCACGCTTATTTGGAGTAACGTCCATCGCAGACAATGACCGTATGACTACTAATTGACAGTCTATACAATAGTGTCTCAAGACCAAAAAGAAAATTAATTATACACCCCGAAAATAAATCCATATCATTGAAAATTACCTAATCTGAGGAAAAATAGAAACAGATTACACACAGTCACTCTAGTGGGTTTAAAACTGGTTGTATGTCGAAAGAAACGAAACCAAAGCGGCTGGTTCAATTAATTTTCCTAAGGGTGTACAACTAAACAAATTGATGACGTATTTGTAAATATTCCAAGCAAAAAATTGTTAAAAAGCTTTGGAATTGCTGTGGTAACTACAGATATTCCTTCCTTGTTAATATTCCTTTAGGAATTTATGTATTCATCTCTCTGTTCTGTCATCAACTAACGAGATATTGAACCTGTCACTTACACACCACGTTCGTTGACATTTCGCTCTTACGTTATAGATTCGTCCCAGCTTTACGTGGCATACAACGAAATTCCACTTGCTTCATGATATTCAGGGGAAAGATGTGTGTGAAGATGTATCTTTGTTTAACCACTGAGAGTCCTCGAAGATAATGACGTCACAGTGTGATAACGCAGTTCTGCAGGTGACATGTAACCCTTTTGAATACCCAATGTGCAACTGAAACGAAATTATTTATCCTTCGATGTACGAGGTGCTATCATAAAAGGTGTCGTGGTTGCAGCTTATTTTAACTTAAAAAGTTAAATAAAGATGTGTGTGTTTGAATATTTTGGATATATCAGGTGTGCTACAATACACCACTTAAATTTATAGACTAGGCTAGTTCACGTGGTTTAAACCTCAGCCAATGAACGGCCCTAATGCGTGGCTGGTTAACTACTTAATTACTGATACTGAGAGTCATCCATTTGCAATCGTTGACGAAGGGCTTGCAATACTGAGGAGCACCAAAGAACAACCAAAGGATTCTTTACCAAGGATTTTCGCTGGACAAGCGCTCTTGCTTGGAGCCGAAAGGATGGCCCATAAAATTATGACAGTGTGAACAACTTCTTTCCCTCCCCTACTGCATTGTCATCCACGAATATAACAGTATCATTTTAAAATGACGATTATGATAGTGTTTAAAAGTACAATAAATAAAATTTTAATCCTCTTGTTATTTCTCAACATCTATTTTCTTACAAATTGTTTGTTGAGAAACTTCTTAGCCAAGAAAGGAATTCATCGCATCTGATCTTAGGCTTATATAGGATAGCTAAGCAGATCGTTACTTGTGATTTTGATTCTTACTGGGTGCTCCATACCACTTACCATGTGCCACAACAATGTTGGCAAAGACTGGTATCCAACTCCGAAACTTGGAATTCTTAGGCAGAAACTCTACTGACTGAGCTAAACTAGCCCTTATTATTAGATGTAATAGTATTCAAATTTCATAGTAAAATTTTATCAGTTATTAATACTTTTTGACTAGTTTTTCTTTCATCTTATTTTTGTTGCCCAAGTAGTAGTAATAGTAGTAGATATAATAGTCTTAGTGTCCACATTTCTGAATTGGAACATTGTCATTATTATAAAGAGTTTTTAGTTTTTCTTTCATCTTATATCTATTGCCTGATTAGTTGTAGTAGACATGATAGTCTTAAAGTGACCAAATTTCTTATTAGTGGAGCACAGACACTATCATTAATTTTTTTACTAGTTTTTCTTTCATCTTATTAAGATTAGTAATTTCTTTAATTTCTTGCTATGCTCTGGGAGTTAGTACAGAGTCTGTATTTTGTTACAGCCTATCAACACCTTGTCTGGCAACTGGACGCTAGTCACAGATTTCCTATAAAGGTGAGTATACGTTGATTCTACAATGGTTTTTCGGGGCGAGGTCTTACCACTCCTAGTCTTTTAAGTGCTCATAAGATGTTGGCTAAGGATTCTAAATATACAATAATATCAAACCCCTTTCAAATTTCATAAATAATAGAAAATCCCATCTATGGGTTAAATAGATCCAAAATGAGTTTAAAAACGTGTTTAGAAAATGAGTTAAATTAAAAACACTAAATGCGAAACAAGAAGGAATAAAACAAAAACCTTTTCAACATAATTTAACCCGAGGGTTGACATGCTGTAAACAAACAACCACCAAACAATCAATCAATACAGCTGATTACATAGATTTTCTTGATCTCCCACCAGGCCAGATTAATTCTAAGTCTTTTTAAAGTGAGGATTTTTACCTATCCCGTCCACCACTCTGAATTCAAACCTGATAAACTATGCTTAAAAAATTGACCTTGTGTCCCATCCTATTCGAATGGAGAGGTTGGCAAATATATATATATAAGAAGGTTTGGCGAGCGTAAGTTCGTTCGGGTCTCGAACCTGGCCAGAGGCAGCTGCTAAAAATGGTATAACTGCACTGATGAGAGGTGATACCTCAAAACACGTGTCTGTAGTTTACTCTATTATACGCTCCTAATTTCAGTTGAGCACTCTATTTAAGAGGAATTTAATTTAATTCAATTGCAAATTCACCGTATTCGGCGTTCAGCTAAATCTCACTTTGTTTACAAAGTTTGAGAACTCTTAGTGAATTCATTTCCGCTTAGAAATGTAGCGATTAAATAGCCTGCTATACTTGGCATCTGATTGTGGCCGTATGGGTAAGAAGGTTTGGCGAGCGTAAGTTCGTTCGGGTCTCGAACACGGCCGGAGGCAGCTGCTAAAAATTGTATAACTGCACTGATGAGAGGTGATACCTCGAAACATGTGTCTGTAGTTTACTCTCTCTCTCTCTCTCTCTCTCTCTCTCTCTATATATATATATATATATATATATATAATATAATATAATAAGTATATAAAGGTATTACATATCTATTTATTTGATGGCAATAGAACAGTCACAACCTTAGGTTTCATACATGCAAAATCGCATGCATTCATCAGATGACGTTGATCCTAATACAAGGAAAATCGAAAAATTCAAAAGGTTTTTTACGGGCATAAGATGTTTATGATTGGATGAAGTGATATGCGTATGTATTTAGTGTATTAGGGGATGCGTATGTGTGTTTATGGACAGTGCAAAGGATGTGTACACAAATCGGTGGGTTCCACACACATTCACATTGATTTGCTAGTGTGCAACGACTGAACAATACAGAAGTGTGAGCGTTTGTATTCGTATACATATGTGTGCGTGGATGTGTGTATTTTGTTGGGCGGATGTTGACATGTAAAAATGCGTACTGTCAACGTTTTGACATATATATATATGTGTGTCCGTTAAGTTCGATTATATATATATATGGTAATATCGAACTTAAGGGGCCTAAATTCCACCATCGTATGTCACCTCGCCGAAAGAAAAAATAACAAAATTCAGGGAATTAACCGAATTTAATGAAATTTTCAGTGTTGATATATTAATGAATAAAAGATATAATGCACCATTTATTTTATTTAAAAACCTTTACGTTTTTTAGGTCAGTTAACTTTGAACCACGTATCTTTGAGAATCTGTTATATGCCTCAAAGATACGTGGTTCAAAGTTAACTAACCGGAAAAAATGTAAAAGTTTTTAAATATAATAACAGGTGCATTATATCTTTCTGTTTGTCTTAATTTAAATTTAAGATTAAATTAAATTTTCCTTCTTTTTTCTTTCAAAATCCATTTTCCCTTTTATTGTATTTGATGGGTAAATTACAATAAAGTGTACAATAAAAATTATTAAAACTGAGAATAGCAAAGCAAAAGTTATTTTATCACATTTAAAGAAATAGCAGAAATAACTTGTGTATTCAACAATCGGCTCTCAAATATTTTCTATGTGTATATGTAGGTGTTATATATAATATATACGAGGTGAGTCAAAAAGTATCGAGATTTTTTGTATTTTTTGACACACCTTGTATTCCACTCATTCTTCATTTATATCTTGGTAAATACACCTTTAAACACACCTTGTATTCTGAAAAAAAAATGAATGAATGGAACGTTATTTTTTCAGAATACAATGTGTGTCAAAAAGTACAAAAGATCTCGATATTTTTTACACACCTTGTATATATATATATATATATATATATATATATATATATATTCATTCACAGTTTGAATATTAATATTATAATTTTATATGTATGAGTTTTGGTCATAAGAACAATGATTAAAAGGAAATATTTATAATCTGTCACCGTAAACGCGTTGATAAATTATCCTTGAAAGGTGAAATTGCAAATCGTCGTCAAAATTGAAATGGAAAAATTTGGCTTGGGCATAGATCTTAATGAATTTAATTATTACTGAGGAAACGATTTATGTTATTTTTTACTTAAATTTTAACCGTTAGTTGTGTTTAAGGAAAAGAATAAAAATAAAACAGATGAATGTTAAAACTAGTCAGAATTAATAAACATGTACAAACAAAAAACGTAATTTCTATTTCAATATTACAGGCGACGCGTGCTTTTCTTAAGTATGGATGACCAAAAGTGTAATAATCCGTGTTTTTTATGTTAATAAATTCTCGGAAAATATTTATCTCCCTTAAAATAGTTCTCTTGCGGTCCTCTGTAGGGAAAATAACGTCCAATGAAAAACGGTTAAAAAGACAACTAACGGTTAAAATTTAAGTAAAAAATAACATAAATCGTTTCCTTAGTAATAATTAAATTCATTAAAATCTATGTCCAAGCCAATTTTTTCCGTTTTAATGTTGACGACGATTTGCAATTTTAACCCCTTGAAATTATGCATTTTTTACAGCTAGAGTTATTTTACTTTTTCTATTTCTTTTTATTCTTCTTCTATCTATTCACCAATATGTGCTCCTTCTTCCTTTTCTTCTTATCCTCATTTCATTATTTCTTTGTTTCTATTTATCCCCTTCTTCTTCTTCTTCTTCTTTTTCTTCTTCTTCTTCTTCTTCTTCTTCTTCTTCTTCTTCTTCTTCTTCTCCCGCTGTATTCACCCATACGTGCTCCTTCTCCCTTTTCCTTTCTTCTTAACCTCAGTTCAATATTTCTTAGTTACTCTTTATCCCTTCTTCTTCTTCTTCTTCTTTCTTCTTCTTCTTCTTCTTTTTTCTTTCTTTCTTTCTTCTTTTTTCTTCTTTCGCTCTCTATTCACCTATACCTGCCTGCTCCTTTTCCTCCATTTCTTTTTGCTTCAACATTTCTTAGTTTCTCTTAAGTCCTTCTTGTTCTTTTTTCTTTATTTCCTTCCCCTATCTATTCACACATACGTGCTCCTTTTCTTTTCTTTTAGCATCGCTTCAACATTTCTTTGTTTCTCTCTATCACTTCTTCTTCTTCTTCTTCTTCTTCTTCTTCTTCTTCTTCTTCTTCTTCTTCTTCTTCTTCTTCTTCTTCTTCTTCTTCTTCTTCTTTCTTTTCTTCTTTCTTCTTCTTTTTCTTTCTTCTTTTTCTTCTTTCTTCTTTCTTCTTTTCTTTCTTCTTCTTCTTCTTTTCTTCTTCTTTCTTCTTCTTCTTCTTCTTCTTCTTCTGTTGTTCTTCTTCTTCTTCTTCTTTCTTCTTCTTTCTTCTTTTTTTTCTTTTCTTCTTCTCTTTCACGTTGATTTTGTTGTTGTTGTTGTTATTGATCTTCTTCTTCTTTCTTCTTCTTTCTTCTTCTTCGTCTTCTTCTTTCTTTCTTTTTTCTTCTTTCTTCTTCTTCTTCTTTTCTTTTCTTTTTTCTTCTTCTTCTTCTTCTCTTGTTGTTTCTTCTTCTTTCTTGTTTAGTTCTTGTCTTCTCTTTCTTTCTTCTTCTTCTTCTTCTTTCTTCTTCTTCTTCTTCTTCTTCTTCAAAAAAACACTTATCATTTGCTCTACGAATCTATCTTTTTGTCGCTTACGTCTTAGCCTACTCGAGTCTATAACGGACCATATGAAACCAAAAGGAAATAATCTCCGTTATTTCACGTTCTGCCATCTTTTCTGTCGAATATCAAATAACTTACTCAGTCCTGAGTGCATGTTTCCCGATGCAATTAGACAGGCGTTATTACATCTTGCCAAACAGACTCAATTTTCTAGACAATGGCGCGGCCACGTCATTCGTCACGTGACCTACGATGAGATGAGAAGACGCCCATTGAATTGAGAGACGCAATAAAGTTGCTGATAATTCTTAAGCTTTTCACTTCTCTTCGATATTCGAAAGGACGCGTCTTTCAGAAGGCAAATATCATTCAAGTTGATTGAACAGATTTTATGATGTACGCAAACCCAGCCTGGTAGTCGTTCAATAAGCTTGGTATGACACAAGGCTAGAATAATGAGATACTCACTGAGTGAGGATTTTACTTGATTATTTGGTTGAATGGAATTTTACGGCAGATCAGTAGTTGTTGGGTTATTTTATGCCGAAGATGTTTTGTTTTATTCATTCTTTTTTTTTTAAACATACTTTAATACTCATTTTTTAATCTATTTAACCCATAGATGAGACAGGTACTACCAAAGGGTGGACCTGGGAGTAATGGTGATAAAGAAGTACTCCACATTCCCCAGAACTCCAGAATTGGAGCTTCACCACTAGATGCAGTTTAACGTCATCAGAACGCTAACACCCTCAGCTACCGCCTTCTAGCACATATATGATAAAAAAGATTTAGGGATTTGTCATAAGGTCAATAGGTTCGAGACAATCATATAGGTGCTACGGCTTGACGTGACCATCCAACTAATTGAAGGGAGCCTCTCTGACTGCCTTTCTAGCCTAAGTAAGGATAAAAGTGGAGTTTTGCATGTCATTGCTAAGCCACCACGATTCCGTCATTAAGCATCTCGGGTCGCCACTCATGGCCAAAAGGTAGTCACATAGGGAGAATTTTAGCCTTCTACAGAGGTGCAGTCGATGTATATTACTTGATTTGATGGACTTGTTCGTTAGCCATTGCACAAGGTCAATCTTTAAACGGAATTTGACAGGTTTGAATTCAGAGTTTTCCTTCTCCTAGACAGTTTTCCATATCAGAGTTAAAGATCCCAGTCTTGTAGATTATGAGTTATCACCGTTGGACTGTTTCATTTGAAGGAACTCTTTAGCAAAAGAGGAAGAAAGTTATTTGGCAACAGACTACATATACGACGATCATCCACCATTAGAGTGACTACCATTCAACTATTGGTTCGTCATCTTGAGACGCAGTATAGATGGCAATGCGTAAAACACAAAACAATATAAATTATCCCACAACTGGGTCTCGTCTATAACCAATTGTCGAAAGGCAGTTCAATAGCAGTCTCTCTCATGGTGGACAATCGTCGTATATGTATTCTGTTGTCAACTAACTATCTTCCTCTTTTGCCAAATAGTTCCTTCAACTGAAAAAGTCTAAGGGAGATAACTCATAATCTACAAGTCCTACTATTTACTCATATATAGAGAGAGTATAGTTGAATGCATACATTTCATGCGGATATTAGATCTATGTGAAATACAAACAGCCTCGTCTAAGATTTGAACACGGTTCGCCGTGTCCATTTCCTACAGTGTTCTGGGTATGACATTAAACTGCATCTAATAGTGACATTATCCTTCTGGAGCTCTGGGGAATGTGAAGTACCCCTTTATTGCCATTGCTCCCAGGTTCACCTTGACCCAGATTAGTAGTGTTGCATACCCTTCTTTTTATTATTTCTTCTATTCTTCTCCTTCTGTTCTTCTAGCGTCTTTGACATCTTAAGTTCTTCTAGGTCTCTTCTAACATCTCTTTTAGCGTCTTGGTGATCGGTCACACTTAGCTCATTTCTTCTTCCAATCAGTCCTGTTGCCAAGACACCCATTAATCACAAGACCGTGTTATTTTTCTTAAGCTTTTATTTCCTTAACTATACATTTCATGTAACTAAATATCTGACTAACATAGCGCGCGTATGCAGAGTGAGTTACAGTTAAGGCAGGACATCTTCACTGCCTGACGTCCAACTGAAAACTGAGAAACCAACCAGGTCCCACGTGACTTTGCGGGCTTTCTGTACTATTCCATGGAAAGTCCCGCCCGTGATATGAAAAGGGCTATATCTTTAGAAATACAAGGGATTGACAACAATCATATGCAACTGCATAGATTATGTAACAGTAGTACCTATTACGGTCCCATTTATGGGTTAAATAGATAAAAAAATAAGTTGTTTTTTTAAATGAGTTAAAAAATTGAATTTGAAAAAGAAAAATTGAATACCCGATAAGAATGAATAAAACAAAACATCATTAGCATAAAATAACCAACAAGGTTTGACATGCCTCAAAATTCGACCGGCCATTTCATACGACGGGAACATTACACCACGAGCACATCGATCTTAGGTAATAATTAGAATATTTATTTTCCCAGAATTCACTGTTGGTGGTTTGAGCAAAATTTTGTGACCTTTCCCGAAAAACATTTTGCTTGTTCATTTTGCTATAAATATTGTTTTTCCATAGAAACTTTTAAATGAGTTACCAAAATAGGTTTTTAAATTAAGATTTTCCGGAAGATTCTTGGAAGTTTCAAGCCACACCTCTGTGAAAAGTTTCCGTATCCACAAAGGAGTCTATATCGGTTGCCTTCCTTTAAGCAGATTGTCTGATATTTCCAAAGGTGTGAAAGATGTCAATCAGTAACTTTTTTTTCTTCAAGTATCTCAGACTAATATATTCGTTGAATTCAGTTTATATTATTCACATTATATATACTAGCAAATATATGCACCCTCCGGGTACAAGTATTTAAGTTTTAATGTAATAAAATATTGTATTAAATTAGAAACGCTAATGAAACTAAATAAGAATACAGATAAAAAGATTTGAAACAGAGGGGGGTATAATAAAAGATTTGAAACAGAGGGAGTATTAAAAAATAAACAACTGAAACTTACTCTTCCATCACTCTCGTCTTCATTGTTATTTAGTTATAAGAGGAAGTAAAGAATAAAATGACAGTTATTTTTTATCTTGTTAATGGATTTCATTTAAGATTTATTGAAGAGACTTTTCTTATATTCATTAAAAAAAAAACCAAACAGTTAGAAATCAATAATACTAAGCACATATTTATTAAATTCGATTTTTTAATATTAATATGCAAATTAGCCTTCTCGTTCAGACTGTAAAACCGCATTTGTTGTATATATAAATAAATTGCATGTTGTCAGTATGTAGACATAGTTAACAGTATTAATAATGTAAGACAATTTTATTAATAATTGAGGTTTAGATAAAAATAAAATCATGGAGAATGTGATGTCAATAACTAAGAGAATTGTGACTTGAGTAGGAATATAGTTTCGGTTACAGACAGAAAAACACACAATCTCCATTATAATAAGATATATATATATATATATATATATAATATATATGTGTGTGTGTTGAAAGGAAAAAATAAATAACGGAAGGAAAATGTTGAGTGTATAAAATAGATTTACTAACACGTGTTTCGGCCAGGAGTTTGTCCATGTACCCATGTATTCTATCTATTATTATTTTAAATATAAAATAAAATAATAATAGAGAATTATAAAATCTTCAAGCATACAAAGAATAACGGCCTTCATCAGAGTAAAGAGTTTGATATTTGAAGTTAAAACGGTGAAAATCCAGAGAAATTTTAAAGTGTTCGAAAAAATATGTTTTTTTTTAAATTATTTCAGAGACACTACACCGCAAGAGAAAATAGTGATATTTGTACAACGGTTACGGTTGGAGAATTCTTTCGTTCATTTATTATTCCTTCAACATATCATCGTATTTATTTACATTTCCACACACACACACACACACACACACACACATATATATATATATAGTAACCGATTGGGTAAATCCTAACGAACCTTCGTCGAAATATCTATTTAAGACAATGAGACTTCAGTCTATTCATATGTTGAAAAAGGTAATGGGAGGGGGAGAAGAGGAGAGAAGGGCGGATGCATCCAAAGGTGTAAGGAAAAAGAAGAAAAAGGGGAAGGTGAAGTGTCAACTGGGGTATGGTTTTAAAGCGGTGTGGTCAGGGTAATTGAAAGTCAGAAGTGAACGAAAGGCGCGTGGCAGTAGTTTGGTATCTGTTTTTTTTTACAGTTGTGTACAGGGGATTGGAATTGTTTTGATGTGTTTTCCTCAATTGTTATCACACACACACACACACACACACACACACACACACATACACAAATAAACATACAAACTACTGCTTAATAATAAAACAAAAAGGGTAGGTCAAACCTGGAATGATAATATATCTAAATATCTAAATATCATGGGTAACAGACATGCATCTTGCGTCTGACCCAGCCACTGCTTAGTTCCAAAATTATCTCCCCCCACTCTCTCTCTCTCACACACACACACACACACACACACACACTTCGCAGCCTTGTCGCAACCAATCAGAATTCGACAAGTGGCCTAGTGCTTCGTCATTAAAATCTTTCCACGTTAACTACACGTAATCCCTTTGATTCCTGGCCTTTTCTATCTTATTATGCCATAACAATTCTGTGTGTCTACCTATATGTTTGTTTGTACAATGACCGACCGCATATACTTATATATAAAAAGGAAAATTGTTGGAGACAACCCTTTATATATCTGTGGTTCCATATAACCACAGATGGTTTACACTCAACAAATGGATATGCCAATACGCTTGTTAATTTTTGTCTCATTTTTGTGAGTCTTATTATGTTCAGAGAAAACGTTGAAAAAAATATCTAACAACATTTCTTTTAACTTGAACTTTTTCTCCAGATTATGACTTAAGATCGAAACTAGTTGAGAAAAATAAAAAAATAACTTAAAAGAAATATTCCTATTTTTCTTATCACCTTTGTTCATCTTTTTTTATATATATATATATATATATATATATATATATATATATGTGTGTGTGTGTGTGTGTGTGTGTGTGTGTGTGTATGTGTCTTATCACTATTTTGTAACGTATTGGCTTTTTCGTTTTCACGGTACCGATTAGGAATATTTAACGTAGCGGTACCAATTCGTATTTAACGTACGTACGGCGTTTCGTTTGTTTACATACACAGATCTAGCTGTAGCAGTCAGCCTCTTCTTAGCCCCAAAATCTTCCTCCACTTCTTTTGGTCAAGGGAAAGGTATCACGTTTCACGGCCGCGTGCTCCTTCGTTACGGCCAATTGACGTGTTGACAAGTTTACACTTTAATGACTTTCATTCATGAGTACGATTTCTTTGCGATAGTGACTTTTACTATCTTGTTTGTATCGTGAGTCCATTCATAAAATGATTTCTTTCGTTGTAAATAGAGCAGACTAATAACACTGGATTTAACTTCTCAAAAGTTTATTATGTTCCAAACTTCTTCTAACTTTTGAGAGAGAGAGAGCCCCGAATAATCTGTCTTAGCAAGAGGTGTATTTTAACTGGATTCAACTGCGAGTTTTTAGTCCTTAGTAAAATTCTCGGTGAACAAGCTTTTCTCAGCCTCTCCTTATCGTCCTTAGCGACAACAGCTTAACTCCGTACGATTTCTGCCTGACTCTCCTTCTCGGATCGCAGACCCTAACTGACCGCTCTGCTCGCGGACTCCAACTGACTTTTTGTGATCCTGTTCGCGGGTCTTAAATAGTATTTCTAAAATCTTCTAGACGATTCTTTCTCTAGAACGTTCCAGCCCTTTCGATTGTTTCGATTTGTTCCAATCTCTCTGGTCACACAGAGTTCACGAAGCTAAGATCAAAGGCTTATTGGTGCCCAGAGGACTGGTTTTTCCTTAATCCTAGACTTATCGTCTGCTTTCTCTCATTAAAAGATGTTATCTATCCTAACTACTTTTTCGGTGATTCTAAAAAAGACCACCCAGCAATCTAAGATAATCGGTAGTACATTTTTCTAAGGGTTCTATTCCAAGTCTGGCACAAGGCCACAAATATAGGTGCTGGGCGCGGCGATTATATAACAATTTGTTCATCGTATATATATATATATATATATATATATATGTGTGTGTGTGTGTGTGTGTGTGTGTAAGATGAACAAAGAGTGTTAAGACAAACAGGAATATTTCTTTTATGTTATTTATTTTTTATTGTTCTCGTCTAATTTCGACCTTAGGTCACCGTGAGAAGAAAGTTTCTTGAGAAAGAAATTGTTTTTAGAAAGTTTTTTTTTTTAATTCTTTAACTGCTGCTCCCACGTTTTTGCTATAGTAGCATTAGTGGTTAATCCAAAAACTGCTGAATATATTTCGCAAAATATAGAGCATTTATAACTGTAACAAGTTTGTCTCTCTACCATAGTTTTGGTGTTTAAGCTACACCATCTTCAGGGAAACTAAAAGATAAACAATAAAAAACAACAAAGAAATATTCGTATTTTTCGTATCACTTTTATTCATCTCTCTCTCTCTCTCTCTCTCTCTCTCTCTCTCTCTCTCTCTCTCTCTCTATCTATCTATCTATCTATCTATCTTTACACACACACACACACAGAGACACGGACATGCAAACATGCACACACACACACATATATATACATTTATGCGTGCGTGTGTGCGTATGTGCATGTGTGTGTGTGTGTGTGTAAAGATAAAGTCACGGAGGGATATATATATATATATAGAGAGAGAGAGACAGACAGACAGACAGACAGCAGACAGAGACACGAAGACAGAGAGAGAGAGAGAGAGAGAGAGAGAGAGAGAGAGAGAGAGAGAGAGAGAGAGAGACATATATCGGACTCATGAAATCGGCCATAAGAAACAAAATCGTTCCAATAACGCACGGAAACACACACACACACACACACACACACACACAAAACACACACACACACACATATATATATATATATATATATATATATTATATATATATTCCTTGGTTGAGAATCACATAAACCTCCAGTAAACAAAACACCGTTGATGTCATGTGCACGCTACCCTAGATATATATGCTCTATTTGCAATATTGAGCACTATTTACTAATAAATGTAGTACATACACACACACGCTACAAACACACACACACACACACACACACACACACACACATATATATATATATATATATATATATGAACAGTATCAGAAAGTGGTCTCTCGAAGCCTCAAGACGTTATCAGAAGAAAAAAAAATGAAAAAAACAAATTAATTTTGCGGACCTTTCTTTTATGAAATATTTAATTTTCTTCTTTTTGGACCTCTAAGAACACTTTATATATATATATATATATATTATATATATATATAATATATATATATATATATATATATATATAATAATATTCTAAAGGAATTAGATCAAAGGAAAATGCAGTATCGTCCAGGATATGAACTCGAGTCACCGATTCTATTTCCTATATCTTTATGCGTTTTGTATGTGTTAGGAGAGAGTTATCTACCCTAACAAACGATATGATTCTTAAATAAAAGAATAGTACAAATGAAATAGCATGATCATCAAAAAGAAACAAGATCATTGCATAAATATGCACGTGTGGACAGTTCATGAATTACCATATAAATCCTCCTGTACCATGATCGGCGATAAATAAAAACAATATTGTTAAGTTAAAAATACATTTTTAACAGTTTTGTATTATATTTTGTTGTTCCTAAACATCTAGGATTTAACAGTATCACACACACATTTTCATTAACTACACAAGTATCTTCCAAAATTGCGTCGTGCTTGTCTCTGAAACCTGTGTTTCATTTCCTATCGCACGTTTCGGGTTCAAAAGGAATCGGATAGTGTCAACATTTCCTCTGCCATCGAGTGCTAATTTCCTTTCTCCGCATGTCCTATATATAACACAAGACACATTTGTTGTTTAATAGAATTCTTTATATTCTATCTAGCTGGAAAATTGGAATCCAAGATGCTTAAGATAAAAGTAAGTATTTACTGACATCTCAGCATGTGAGTCGAACAAAAGGATCATTATCGAAACCACACACAAACCGAAGCTCATGCGTGGCTAATGTTTGAAATTACATGGATCCCTTTGGCATTCCTCTTTCGAGGTGCCTCAGATGCTGTGCAATAAAGCCAGCTTCACCCCTTTAAATTGATGGGGTAGGTGTGGCCTAAGGGATGGCCTCCTGGCATCAAGCTGCTATTCATATCTAGTCCAATGGTTAATCAACTGGACACAAGATCCGATGTTCCATTCAAGGTAAGTTTATTTGCCTCTCATCTCACTTATGAGCACTGGACACAAGGTCTCGTTGTAACGTGGGCCCACCCATAAGCCGAAGCTCATGGGTGGTAAGCACAAAAATTGCGTCGTTCCCGTCAGTATTCCCCCTCAAGGGGGCGCCTCAGACACTGGCCAATAAACCCAGCCCTGCCCCTTTAAATCAAGGCGCAGGTATTGCCTGGGGGATAGCCCCCTGGCATCGACGCTATTAATTACTTTACCGATCCAGCGACCGAAGCTCAATGGACCCCCGCTGGGCCAAGTATACAAGGTAAGTATACTTAAGGTAAAAGTATAAACCTCTGTTTTCTTATGGGATTTTACTTCGTTTTTTTTTTCCATTGTCTATCTGACGCCTATAATCTTTCGGGGCGCTAAAAATCTTTGTTTCTGTCCCTGTGGTGATTACCGAAGTCTGATCCCACCAAAAAGAAATTCTCAAATCTCCATAAGTGCACCATTTGTGACTAACACCTCATTCATGTTGACATTGTGACACATTCGCCAAATAATATTTTGATCTAAAAGACGTTTCCAATTCAATAAATTGAATGGAATAATTCAAATTGTTATATAATTATTTCTCTGTTTCCTCATCCGAAAATATACTGAAACAATACTTCAAAGAGTAATTCAACATAATCTAGATTCAACATTGGCTATATAACAGTAATTGATATTACTATCTTTCTACCAAGGAGTACAACAAATTAACAGACATTTAAAAAAAAATGTCTGGTATAATATACGTGACATTAATTAAAAAGAAAACCCATAATTATTCGAAGGTGACGGTAGAATGTTCCGTTGACTGATTTACCATCAACGTTGAAATTTTGGAATATAAACGGTTTCCAAATAGCAATGAAGGGGTACAACACATTTCTTAGAGTACTAGAATCAGAGTCTCGCACCAGGGACAGTTTAATTTCATACCCATTTATTAGCACTCTGCAGTATTTACGAAACGAAATCTTTATCAGCCGACAGAGACCTGCACCTGCAATGACTTCGGTGACACAGAAAAATGTTCACCTTATACAACGGAAAAATGCCGGGGGTTCCGAAAATTCGAACTCAGATGTTCAGAATGCCGACCATCGTCACATAGAACAAGGTGAAATCGACCATGACTCGGAAGAGACTCGTTTCAATCTTTAATGGAGGAATTACTATTGGTTAGTTTAAAAGGTAGAGAAGTAATCAAATATCAACAAAAAAGAGACCTAGACACTACTGTATATTTAAAATGAATAACCTTTGTTCGTCTTTAAAGAATTACTTATATCTGTTAAATTATTTTAAATCTATTTAAACCTTAAAACTCTTATGTAATATCAGAAGTGGTCACTACTAACGTAGGCTCAGTCCTAATTAGTGATCATCCTCCACACATTAATGAATTAATTAATTATCTGTTGTGTTTTTGTAAAAAAAATGTAATGTATAAAAATAAACATGTTTATTTCTTTTTTTTCTTTCTCAAACCTGCCTACATAACTTCCTGTAGCCTAATTGCCAATCTAAAGCTTATTACGAGTAAGAGTAACAAATCATCCACACTAATGTTTTATGGAAGCCGAGCTTATTGTGGATGATTTAATAGTTAGTACCATTTTTTTCTCTCTCTCGCCCTCTCTTCACATCCTTCTCGAAAAATCAACTTGCCACAATGACTTGTAAAACGAAACCATGGGTAGCATCATTGTGGATGTGAGACGCGGCGGGAGAACCTTCATAGGTCAACGGCGTATATCACAAGATGCTGGGCGGAGGAACCCAGAATGGGTCAACGGCCAGGATCAACCAGTTCAGTCAGGTAACTACTGCTCCTCATCTCTAAGACCAGCACCTATTGATAAGTTAACTCCAACAATTGAAGTCATACCTAATTTTGAAAATTAATTAGTTAACTTCATAGATATCTATGACCATCACTAATCTGCAGAGAACAAACTAACTCATCAATGACAACTCGGAGATTCGCCAATACCATCACTTGAGCTTTCTGAATATTTTCAGCAGTGGTTGAGGTTGGCAGATGTCCTGCCCCCTCTTCGTGTGTCACGCTTGTCTGGCTATTTTTAAACTTCTCAATCCACTCATGCGCACTGCACGGGCCCTGTATTGTGCTAAAAGTCTCCGATGAATTTCAGTCCCTGCCACTCCTTTCGACCAAGGAAATCGGGTCACTTCCCTTGTGCATACTGCTTGTGTAACGGCGATGTTTACATTGCAAAGACAGCAAGTAAAATGACGAGATGAGGTTCAAACTTCAAACACGTGACCACAACATTGCCAACTATAAGCACATATAATAATATCTAGCAACAGAAAACACCCTCCGGGCGTCGTAAAAATTATTTTTTGAAAGGCATTGCCTGAGAGAGTGGGAGCTAAAAATTCAATGTCAGAGGGTTTGTATCATAAGTAAGACAAATCCTCATATTTATTAAAGGAGTAAAAAAAAAATAAAACAATTTCAAATGAAAACTGGGCCCCTTACCTCTCAAATAAAATGTTGCATGCATGTAATAACCAAACAATTATTTTGAATATTTTCCAGATCAATTTTACACAAAATCGTAGGTATTTATTTATTTGTAAACTTTTTAGTTAACTTCTTGTTACTGTAAATAAAAAAAAGACGAGAGTAAAAAACAATTTTTTAAATTGCTTACTCAAATTTTGTGTGTATATAGCATAAGAATATTGTGACGTAATCTGGGACGTAGAGCTATGACGTAGTTTTTGTTACAGAGAGAAATACAGACAATCTCCATTTTCAATAGATGTTATGGCGAAAATGCGGATAATTTTTTTTTTACACTCATTCGTATATGAAATAAAATATGATCTCTTTTATACACAAGATTCGAGCCAAACAAAAAATAAATAAATAAATAAAAATCAAAGCAAAACACTGCATCAACGAATTAATTAGCGCATAGTGCGTTTGTTGTTTTGTCTCTTGTTGTTTTGTTTTACTTTTTCTATGAGTTTATTTTTTCCCCAATTACCGAAAAATGGAGAAGTGCTGTGTCGTATGTATCACGTGGTGTGCATAACAAGCCGACAACACTTACCTGCAAGGCTCGCAACGTTCAAACCATCCGAACTAGCTATTCGGTCGATTCATTAATTTCATACCGTACCCAATGTACTTAACGTATGTAAAGGTCAGATATTCAACACTTTAACAATGTTTCTCATTTGAATCGAAACAGATTCTGCAAGAAAGAAACTAAAAGTATTAGAATACAGTTGTATAGGCTTTATATATATATATATATATATATTGTGTGTGTGTGTGTGTGTGTGTGTGTGGTTGAGAATAGAGGAAAATGTGAATATAACAACACACAGAGCTAAATTTAATTGATATTTCGCCTCATTATTGGCTGAAGCTTTCTCAAAACTTTATTGCTTCAGCTGATAATGAGGCGAAATATCAATAGAATTTGTCTGTTTATGATATTATATCCACATTTTCCTATATTCCCAACTACATTTTGTCAGATTTATTCAAATACTTCACTCCTCATATATATATATATATATATATATATGTGTGTGTGTGTGTGTGTGTGTGTGTGTGACCTATGCAACTACATTCTAATGTTATTGTTTTTATGTTTTGGGGGAAGCGTATGATGTAATGGTTAAAGTCGTAGAAATGGACTCGTCGACCTGTGTTCCAATCCTGGACGGGGCTGTTTGTGTTTCACATTGTACTAATACCCTTAGGAAATGTATGCATCCAGTTACCCTCCCTACAGCTATTGGTAAATAGTATGGTGGACTGTGCTCTTTAACCTTGGCTACTAGATTACCAGTCTAAGAGAAAGAAAAACTGAGGTGTTGGTATATATATATATATATATATATATATATATATATATATATATATAATAGGGTAAACTATAGACACGTGTTTCGAGGTATCACCTCTCATCAGTATAGTTATACGATTTTTAACAGCTGCCTCTGGCCAGGTTCGAGACCCGAACGAACTTACGCTCGCCAAATCTCTTACCCACACAGCCAGAGTCAGTCGCCAAGTATAGCAGGCTATCTAATTGCTACATTCCTAAGCGGAAATGAATTCACCTAGAGTTCTCAAACTTTGTAAACAAAGTGAGATTTAGCTGAGCGCCGAATACGGTGAATATACCTCCTAAATATATATATTAGGTTGAAATGAAAATAATGAGGAAAATTAAATTGACATATATCGCTATAAAGATAGCATGATCAGGAATTCTGTAGCAAAAATCTCAATTTAATTTTCCTCATTGTCTTATATTTTTCATGATGTTACATACCCATACTCGTCTATACGTATATTTTAAAGTATCAATGTGTATGGTTGGCACTATTATACTTGAAAAAGCGGTAGTAATCCAACGTACAGTGTTATAAGAAGTGCTCAATATCTGTTATAGAGCGTTAATAGATAAATAAATGAATAAATAAAACGTTTAGCTTTTTATCATTGGAACAATTATTGCCACCATTTGGTTTCTTGCTCTGTGACAGTCTTCAGGCAACGAAATTTTCACAGAGCAAGACACCAAATGGTGGCAATAATTGTTCCAATGATAATAAAAGAAAAGCTAGACCTTTTATTCATACATCTATTTATCTATATTGTAAGTTATAGAGTATACCTGCATACTCGTGTTTGTCCACAGATATATTTATCTGGGATTATTAGTTTCTTTTTAGCTTCTGAGTAGATCTCACCTTCTATAGTTCTGAGTAGATGACTTCGTGTACATGTTTAATATCTGGGCTGCTCTGGGCTCGTGGATGTTCTTCGGCTATTTTCCAATTCTGGGACATCTAGCGTTGTTGTTTGTTTTTAGTTAACTAACACAAGACTTTGATTTTTTCTTAGAGCTCTTTAATATTTTATAAGATCAGATCATCAAACACACTTGCGATCGCCCTCTTTAACGTCCCGTTCAACGACAAACGGAAATCTGACCTTCCAGAACTCTTTCTCACGTTCGCACTGGCGAACTAGAAGAGGAGGTGAAACTCAAATCAAAATATGTCCTTCATTTTTCCTGTGTTATTTTCACAACCATTAGTTTGAATTTTGTTTGAATTTAACTGCACTTATGGTACATAATTAATAGGTTACCTATTAATTATTAACCAGATTGCTCAATTCAAATGGACCACCAGACTACAGTCAGGGCACCTGATAGTAAATAAATAAAGAAAACTCCGCTTAAAACGATATCTCTTAATCAAGATTTCCTGAATGGTCTCGAGATTCAATGGCGCTGTTCTCACGATCTTTAACCTACCAACGAACATTTTACAAGCATTTAGAAAATGTATTATGCTAAAAAGAGAAGTAGAAATTGCATTTGAAGATTTCTTGGCATCAAAACCTTTTAGAGTTGTATCGTACAGGCATAAATAAACTTGTTAATCGATAGCAGACACATATAGATGTTCCGGGATTATATCTAACTGATTGATACACTGTTTAAATTCATTAATTCAGGTATAAAATTTCGGACATCATTTTTCCGAAAAACCTAATATATATGCAAATATATACAAAATATTTCAAAGAATATTAACTTTGTAATACGAATATGTAAATCTATTCTGATATAAGTGGATATTTATCATTTATAGTAATCACCACACACACACACACACACACACACACACACACACACAGCCATGTCTTGGGTATGACGGTGAACTGCATCAAATGGTGAGGTTATAATTCTGAGGCTCTGGGGAGTGTGGAGTAGCCAT
>CM042150.1:28009273-28011773 GCA_023376005.1 Doryteuthis pealeii | reverse complement strand
TATATATATAATATATATAATGAATAGTGAATGAAAAAATGAGAAAAGTATTTGCATGGAAAGGTGCTCAATGCTAATAAAGCAGAGCAGATTTATAATTAATGGTGATATTATGATTTCACACTCATAACTTAAAGTTTCTTGGTAGTCCAATCATCAGATGAGAAGTGGTTGAGATGTCAATAATATACACGCTACAAAATTTGATTTTTACCATTTCACGACTGGTTTTTGACATCTCAACCACTTCTCATCTGATGATTGGACTACCAAGAAACTTTAAGTTATGAGTGTGAAATCATAATATCACCATTAATTATATATATATATATATATATATAATATATATATATATATATATATATATATATATATAAAGGAGAATTTGACTTACCGGTGAATTTGGTCACGATGGTTAGTAAGTGTGGAATTCAGAGATATAACAGCATATATAGTCAGCGATATAACAAATACAAAGTGCTCAATACTAAGTTGAGCAAATTTGTTATAAAATGGGTACAAGAGATAATCTACTCGAGTTTCACCATAAGGATCTTCAGGGTTAAATCCACTGAATTAATCGGGACACCGATTAATAGCAGTCGATTTCACGTGTGTGGCCATTTAAATCGACTGCTATTAATCGGTGTCTCGATTAATTCAGTGGATTTAAACCTGAAGATCCTTATGGTGAAACTCAAGTAGGACATCTCTTGTAACCATTTTATAATATATATATATATATATATATATATATATTGGTTATGAGGTTGATTTAGAAGGCTATCACAATGCAGGTGTAAAGAAAAAAATAATAATACGGTAACAATGATGTTGTGTGTTACAATGTATTTAATTCTTGAATTTTCGAGATAATATCTCTTTTTCACAAATACGCTCTTTAATACGCACATACATATGCACGTGCAATCTCGCGCTATGATACAGTCATAACGTCACAACTAACACGCATTTTCATGGACACGCGCATGACAACATACGCGCAAGTATAAAAAAAAAACATATATATATGCTGTAGAAAAGTAAAAAAAAAAAAATGGAAGTGGGTGTGTGACACTATATTAGCTTATTATCGATTTAAAATTTTTCCAGGCCGATATTTGGCCTCTGTGAATAATATTCAAAACTGAATTAATAAACTGACAAGGTAGGAGATTATGTTGAAAAGATAAATTATCAATATGAATAATTTTTTTACTATTCCTACGCTTATGATGAGAAGTAATATAACACAAATGGTTTTCTTATTTTAACATAGATATTTCAAAATACCATCGAGAACATTAATATTAAAAACAAAATCCATACCACTACAGCGTAAACAGCATTCGTCCTATAATGAAATAACTTGTTGAAAAGAAAATTACAAGAATTAACAGGTCAATGAATATTTAGTTATTTTGTTTATTGGCACATCAAACCTTATGGTTTATCTATTGCCATATATTGATTTTCTGTATATATATATATATTTACCAACCCCTCCCCACGAGCAGGATGCAACATAAGGTCAATTTCTTAAGCGGAGTTTAACAGGTTTGAATTCAGAGTTTTCCTTCTCATAGACTGGTTGCCTAATCAAGGTTAAAGAGCCCAGTCTGCCCTACTATTTACCCATAGCTGGAGGGAGAATAGGATTCACACCTTTCCCAAGGGTATTAGCGCCTATGACTGCGAATAGTTTATTTATAAACTGTTTGAAATAATTTCTGTACTAATGCACAATAGCACACAACAGAGAATGGTAGAGCGTTCGGCTAGAAACCAAAAGGTTCCTAGTTCGATACCGGCCCTCGACAACTCATCATATGAGAAGCACAGGGATATGTGTGGTAAAGTAAGGAGCTGATGGTAGGTGTGGCGCTCCACCTCAGACGGAAAAAAATAATCTTCTTGGTCTAGTGCTAGTGAAAAGGGGATATACTCCCTCACTGTATGGTTCATACCGACATTAGGCCACCCCTTCGACGACTACTTACAAAAAGCATTATATTTCATTACATTTTCCGGAAATACCCGAAACCTTTGAGATATTAGGGTTAAGGTAAGGGTTAGGTTTAGATTAAGGGTTATACTACTTCGCAGGTTTCCGTAATCTAATGCTATTTATATGTAAAATGAGATTCTAATGATATTATCTCTTGGGTGCTATCGTGCAATGTATCTAATTTGCATTAACTTCATGTGTATTGATGTTGGTAGAATTAATAAACTGGTTGTTGACCCTCAGCCTCCGCCGTCTAGCACCCATGATAAAAATATTTGGTGTTGTTATGGGAGCAATTTGGATCTCCGGTCGGGATAATCATATAGGTGTTAGGGGTTGACATGAGCAGACGATTGATTAGATGGGACACCTCAGACCACCCGTTTCGTCCAAGTAATGGCTGAAGTGAAATATTGCATGTCAGAGAACCACTAAGCATTTGGGTTACAGACCGCTCAGCCACAACAATCCTGTCCTCAGGTCTTACCGGTT
>CM042150.1:27971773-28004273 GCA_023376005.1 Doryteuthis pealeii | reverse complement strand
TTCTTATTCTTGTCGTCTATTCTTCTGGCCGGCCGTCTATCATCTATCGTGGTCTGGTATATCTTCTAAGGTCTCGTCTGGTCTTCTATTGAGGATTCCGGGTCTGGTCTCTGTCGGGGATCACTGCTTATCAAAAGCCTTGTGCTATTGTTAGCTTTTAGTAATAACAACAAGACTTCGATTTACGATGATGTTACTTTATTCCATAAACCCCCAGACCAGACAATGCGCGCGGATCCTTACATCTTGCTAGCTTCGCTTCTAACTTCTAACTGTCACTAACTGAGTTGCTTACTCCTTAAACCGGAAGGGGGCCTTCTATTGCCTTCCGATTCTCACGGTCCATTCCCGCAAGGCAAGGTCAGAGTGAGGTCAAGCATTGTCACTCACTCTCAAGGCTATCAGCTGTACTGATCGCCATAAGGATTTCTATACTACCTTAAAAAGATATTAGGGATCCATAATTATGTAACAGAGAGAGAAGAGAGAGGAGAGAGAGAGAGAGAGAGAGAGAGAGAGAGAGAGAGAGAGAGAGATAATGAATGGTTCCTTCTTACTGTTATTGGCTTCCCTTATTACTTCTGTTTCACGCTGTACATCTAAATCTATTTGAGCCAATTGGATTCTCCCAGTTAGGAGGCCGGAGAACCCAATGTACTTCAATATAGTCCATTGGCCTTGTGTCAAACTTGGTAAATATCGTCGGCGCAGAGATCATGATTTTTTTTTAACAAACTAAACAATTATTTTGCCTTGTAAAGTCATCACTATTCGATGGGATATTTGTGATTTGCCGTCTGAATAGAAATTCGTAATGGACAGACAACGTTACAACCATAACCACAATGGAGTTGATTATACCGCGGCAATATAACCGGATATATTTGTCGGTTTTTCTCTTCTTTTTCTCAGACTCTTTCGATAAAAGCATTCAGTTCTGATCGAGACAGCTCAAATATATAACAAATACGACATTGCTTTTGTCGCAAGAGGAGATTACAGATTTGCATTTTGCTAGATACGAATAGTTTCCATTAAGTAACCACTTATTTGAAAACTGTGAACATGACCATCATTGGTCTTTTTATTTTATTTTATTTGATTTGATTTTTCGTTCAATATTGAAACATCTGATATGTGTGAATAGTATAATTGAAATCGGTAAAACAAGTTCAAATTTGTTTCTGACGTAGTTTTGGGTCAGTCTTTTTTTTCTTTTTGTTGTGTGTGTGTGTGTGTGTGTGTGTGTTGTGTGTGTTGTGTGTGTGTTTTCAATTCGATTAAAATTTGAAGATCTATCTGTATTTTCTTCCTTCTTCTTCCCTTTTTTCGTTTTGTATGTCTTTTTGCCTTTCTTTCTTTTTTTTTCAATTTAAATTGAATTTTAATATTTTCATTCTTTATGTATCTATCTTTCTTTTTCTTTTTTCTTTTTTTTTTTTTTTTTCCTTTTTTCTTTTTGTTTTAATTTGTTAAAAAATTTGGGCATCTTGATTTTCTATGTCTTCTTTCTTCTTTTCTTCTTTCTTTTTATTTTCTTTCTTTCTTTAATTCGATTAATATCGGAATATCACTCTTCTTTCTGTATGTCACTTTCTTTTTTTTCTCCCCCTTTTTTTTCTTTTTAAATCGATTAATATTTGAGCATTTTCATTTTTCCATATCTACGTTATTTACCTCTTTCTTTCTTTCTTTCTTTTTTCTTTTAATCCAATTAATATTCTAAGATCTCTCTTCTTTCCGCATTTCTTTAACTTTTTCTTTTCTTATTTTCCTTTTTAATTCGATAAATATTTAGATATCTTGAATGATCCCGCCTTCTTTTATATATTTCTTTCTTTCTTTTCAGTTCGATTAATATTTGAATATCTTGACTTTTCGACTCTCTCTCTCTCTCTCTCTCTCTCTCTCTCTCTCTCTCTCTCTCTCTCTCTCTCTCTCTCTTCTCTCTCTCTCTCTCTCTCTCTCTCTCTCTCTCTCTCTCGTTTTTCTTTCGATTCGATTAATATTTGAATATCTTGACTTTTCGACCTCCCCCCCTTTCTCTCTCTCTCTCTCTCTCTCTCTCTCTCTCTTTCGTTTTTCTTTCAATTCGTTTAATATTTGAATATCTTGACTTTTCGACCTCCCCCCCTTTCTCTCTCTCTCTCTCTCTCTCTCTCTCTCTCTCTCTCTCTCTCTCTCTATTCGTTTTTCTTCCGATTCGATTAATATTTGAATATCTTGACTTTTCGACCCCCCTTTCTCTCTTCTCTCTCTCTCTCTCTCTCTCTCTCTCTCTCTCTTCTCTCTTTTTCGTTTTCTTCTTCGATTAATATTTGAATATTTCTCTCTTCTCTCTCTCTCTCTCTCTCTCTCTCTCTTTCGATTCGATTAATATTTGAATATCTTGACTTTTCGACCCCCCCTTTCTCTCTCTCTCTCTCTCTCTCTCTCTCTCTCTCTCTCTCTCTCTTTCGTTTTTCTTTCGATTCGATTAATATTTGAATATCTTGACTTTTCGACCCCCCCCTTTCTCTCTCTCTCTCTCTCTCTCTCTCTCTCTCTCTCTATTTCTTTTTCTTTCGATTCGATTAATATTTGAATATCTTGACTTTTCGACCCCCCCTTTCTCTCTCTCTCTCTCTCTCTCTCTCTCTCTCTCTCTCTCTCTCTTTCGTTTTTCTTTCGATTCGATTAATATTTGAATATCTTGACTTTTTCGACCCCCCCTTTCTCTCTCTCTCTCTCTCTCTCTCTCTCTCTCTCTCTCTATTTCGTTTTTCTTCCGATTCGATTTAATATTTGAATATCTTGACTTTTCGACCCCCCCCTTTCTCTCCTCTCTCTCTCTCTCTCTCTCTCTCTCTCTTTCGTTTTTCTTTCAATTCGTTTAATATTTGAATATCTTGACTTTTCGACCACCCCCTTCTCTCTCTCTCTCTCTCTCTCTCTCTCTCTCTCTCTCTCTCTCTCTCTCTCTCTTTCTTTTTTTCTTTCGATTCGATTAATATTTGAATATCTTGACTTTTCGACCTCCCTTTCTCTCTCTCTCTCTCTCTCTCTCTCTCTCTCTTTCGTTTTCTTTTCAATTCGTTTAATATTTGAATATCTTGACTTTTCGACCCCCCCTTTCTCTCTCTCTCTCTCTCTCTCTCTCTCTCTCTCTCTCTTTCGTTTTTCTTTCGATTCGATTAATATTTGAATATCTTGACTTTTCGACCCCCCCTTTCTCTCTCTCTCTCTCTCTCTCTCTCTCTCTCTCCTCTCTCTTTCGTTTTTCTTTCGATTCGATTAATATTTGAATATCTTGACTTTTCGACCCCCTTTCCTCTCTCTCTCTCTCTCTCTCTCTCTCTCTCTCTCTATTTCTTTTTTCTTTCGATTTTTAATATTTGAATATTTGACTTTTCGACCCTCTCTCTCTCTCTCTCTCTCTCTCTCTCTCTCTCTCTCTCCTCTCTCTCTTTCGTTTTTTCTTTCGATTCGATTAATATTTGAATATCTTGACTTTCGACCCCCCCCTCTCTCTCTCTCTCTCTCTCTCTCTTCTCTCTCTCTCTCTCTCTCTCTCTTCGTTTTTCTTTCGATTCGATTAATATTGAATTATCTTGACTTTCGACCCCCCCTCTCTCTCTCTCTCTCTCTCTCTCTCTTCTCTCTCTCTCTCTCTCTCTCTCTCTCTCTCTTTCGTTTCTTTCGATTCGATTAATATTTGAATATCTTGCTTTTCGCCTCTCTCCCCCCTTTTCTCTTTCTCTCTCTCTCTCTCTCTCTCACTCTCTCTCTCTTTTCGTTTTTCTTTCAATTCGTTTAATATTTGAATATCTGACTTTCCCTCTCTCTCTCTCTCTCTCTCTCTCTCTCTCTCTCTCTTTTTTCTTTTTCGATTCGATTAATATTTGATTTGCATACTTACTTTCTTTCTTTTTCCCCCTTACTTTCTGTTAAATCGTAAATGACCAGCTATACCAAGTGGTCGTATTATGAGGAGAGTCCTTCACACAAGTCCCACTCGATCTGTGTGTACTCAAATAGTGGCTAGCACACCACCACTGATGAGTTATGAGGAAGATGGGTCATTCCATCATATCACTTTCTTTTTTTTTTCTTTTTTTACTTCTTCTCAATTCGATTCATATTTGAATATTTTGATTTTCTAATGTTTTTTCTTTCTTTCTTTCCTTTTTTCATTCTTTTTTCTGTCTGTCTTTGAAAAACAACAAGAATATTATTATTCACATATTGAAGTTTAGTCAATCTTTATTAATAATTCTGACTCGTTTTATCTTATATCATCAAGTCGGGTTTTTTTATCACAGGTTTCTCAGATATTTACTTAATACAGAAATACTTTTTTTTTCTTTTTGCCGCTTATCAATTTATTTATTTAATTCTATTTAGTATTTTTTAAATTATATTTTCAATTCGATAAATATTTAAATATTTTCTATATTCCTGTGTATTTTCATTATTATCATCAGTATTATCATTTCAGTATTATTAATCTCAAATTGAAGTTTAGTCAAAGTTTATTAATAATTCTAACTCTTACATCATCCTCATTTTAGACGGGGTTTTCTTTTTTCTCGCCGTTCTGTTGGATATTCACTTAATATACAAATACATTTCTCCCTTTTGTCGCCATTTTCTTTATTTCTTTATTTCATTTTATCTTATTCTATTTTATTCAGTCTTATTTTTCCATTTATTTTCAATTCCATTAATATTTGAGTATTTTATTTATTTCTGAGTAATTTCTTCTTTTTTTTTTTTTTTTTCTTTTTTTGAGGGTCTTTTCTTTTTCTCACTTAGTTTAATATTTGAATATTTTCTGTCTCCGATTGGTTGGCGCCATTATTGTTTTAGCCATGGACATTTTTAAGAATATTCTTATTCTCGGATTGAGATTCTGTCACTCATCATTAATAATAATCTCTCTATATATAAACGAGTCACGTCTGTTTTGGTATGTACGTGTCGACTTATAATTCTGAGGAGAGTTGTTATTGAGCATTAAAATCGCGCATACATTTTGATATATTTATAATAAGGTAAAGTACAATTTTTAGTTTTTGATTTTTACTGATTTAATTATATAATTCAATAAGTAAAAATAAATTGATTTGTGAATTCTTCGAAGTTCTTCATAAGTCTGTATAAAAAGGAATTATTAGAGTTGTAGGAAATGGATTCGCCGACCCGAGTTCAAATCCTAAACGAGGCTATTTACATTTCACATAGCGCTAATACCCTTGAGAAAAGTATGCATCTAAATAGTAGGACAGACTTGAACAACCAAATTTTCATACGAAAATTGTCTACATACGAATAAGGACACATGTTTCATTTTAGTTTCTTTTTATTGTTAATATTTTAGAGGTAAAAGAGAAAATAAATTAAACGAATACATTTTTATCAATTAAAATCAACAAGCAATCAAGTACTGAATTAAAGTATTCTCATTCATACACAAAAAAGGTTTTAGAAAAATAGAATTAGGTTTCAACACACATTGAAGTCTTGGGTTATATTTATTTAAATGTAAAAAAAAAATTCTTGAAATAAACTAACACTGTAATAGGAAACTATTTCTTTTTAGCTTCTTTTTATTGTTATATTTTAGAGGCAAAAGAGAAAATAAATTAAACGAATACATTTTTTATCAATCAAAATCAACAAGCAGTCAAGTACTGAATTAAAGTATACTTATTTATACACAACAAAAATGTTTTAGAAAAATAAAATTATGTTTCAACACACATTGAAGTTTTTGGTTACATCTTATTATAATGGAGATTGTGTGTTTTTCTGTCTGTAACCGAAACTATATTCCTACTCAAGTCACAATTCCTTAGTTATTACATCACATTCTCCATGATTTTATTTTTATCTAAACCTCAATTATTAATAAAATTGTCTTACATTATTAATACTGTTAACTATGTCTACATACTGACAACATGCAATTATATTTATATATACAAGAAAATAGCGGTTTACAGTGTGAATGGGAAGGCTAATTTGCATATTAATATTAAAAAATCGAATTTAATAAATATGTGCTTAGTATTATTGATTTTTAACTGTTTGGTTTTATTCTAATGAATATAAGCAAAAATCTCTTCAATGAATCTTAAAGAAATCCATTAACAAGATAAAATAACTGTCATTTTATTCTTTACTTCCTCTTATAACTAAATACTTAAATTAGAAAAAATAACAATGAAAGACGAGAGTGATGGAAGAGTAAGTTTCAGTTGTTCCTTTTTTTATTATACTCCCTCTGTTTCAAATCTTTTATTATACTCCCTCTGTTTCAAATCTTTTTATCTGAACTCTTATTTAGTTTCATTAGCCTTTCTAATTTAATACAATATTTTATTACATTAAAACTTAAATACTTGCATCCGGAGGGTGCATATATTTGCTAGTTTATTTAAATGCAAAAAAAAATAATTCTTGAAATAAACTGTGTAATACAAGAATTCTTAGTAATTTATTTTTAAATTGATAAGGAATTTGTCAAATTATTTCCGCTGACTACCTCTCTTACTCTTCTCTTCCTTTTTTTTCTCTCAATCTATGACTAGACTATTATGATTTCAGGGACACCCCTTGAAATCATTATAGTTTAGTCATACTCTGCGTACTTGTTAGTGTATTGATAATTTTGACTCGGTTCACTCTTCATCCTCCTAATTATAGTAGTTGTCTTTATTTCGGAATATAAGGTGTGTTGAATCCACCACTTAAACTTATAGACTCTGCGTGGGCGCGTGGATTAAAGCCAGCCAATCAACAGCTCGAATACGTGGTTAGTTAACTACTCAGCCGCCGATCTTGAAAGCCATTCATTTGCACGTATTCAACACGGACGAACGGATCTGCAACCAAGGACTCAGCTCAACCAAAGGATTCTACCCAACACTAAGGAACACCGAGGAACAACCAAAGGATTCTTCCCTAAGGATCAGCCTCTGTTTAACACAAGGGATCTCCACTGTAAAGTGCTCTAACTCTTTTTTAATTTTTACCATCATACATTAAGCACGTGTTCTTCATTCTAACACGAATTCCTTAAAATACTCTCTTTATTTGGTAAGTTTGTAATCAAATTAGAGTCCCTCATCACTAGTTCAACACTAGTATCTATCAAGAATGAATAAAACAAAACTTGTTCACCATAATGTATAGCAAAGTAAACATCAACTCAGTGAATGTTGATATAAAGTATATATTGCACCGGCAACAAATTTATTGACTAACAGACACTTTTGTTTTTGTGTTGACAGGAAAATGGAAGAATATATTGTCTCTTGGAAGCCAGAGAAAAAATGAATATATCCAATGATATACTTCAATTTCTGCTAAAGCGAACGGCTTGTCGCTTATCTTAGAGTAAGGCAATAAGTATAAGAAGTGCAGTCTTCTTTGTGACATGGGCAATGACGAAACTAAGCAATACTATCTGATATTAAACTTCGCTGGGAATGTAAAATATTACTAGTTATTTTCCTTTGAGAAACGATTACTTTTAACATTATATATACTAGCAAATACATTCACCCTCCATGCGCAAGTAATTTAAGTTTGAATGTAATAGAATATTTTATTAAATTAGAAAGGTTAATAAAAACTAAATAAGCATGCAGATAAAAAAAGGTTTGAAATAGAGGGGGTTATAATGTTGTATACTCTTCTTTTTACTTTCTTACTTCTATTATTCTTGTCATCTTTGGTATCTTACGTTCTTCTTCCAGCGTCTGGACCTAGTCTTGGCGACTTCGTGTCAGATTTTCTAGATCAGTCTTGTTACCAAGACATTCATCAACCACAAAACCATGTTATTTTCGTAAGCTTTTATTTACTTAACTAAACATTTCATGTAAATAAACATAGCGCGCGTATGCAGAGGAGTCCCAGCTAAGCAGACATATCTTATCTGCCTGACGTCCAGCTGAAACTGAAGACCCAACAGGTCCCACGTGACTTCACGTATTTCGCGGGCTTTCTGTAATATTCCATGGAAAGTCCCGCCCGTGATATGAAAAGGGACATCCCCTCAGAAATACAGGGGGGTGACAATAATCTATGCATAGATTATGTAACAATAATCAAAAATAGAACACTGAAACTTACTCTTCCATCACTTCTGTCTATCATTGCTAAATTTTCGTAATTTAACTATTTAGTTAAAATAGGAATTAAAGAATAACATTACAGTTATTTTCTTGTTAATGGATTTATTTTAATATTTATCCCCGAATATTTTTGTTCATATTCATTAAGATGAAACCAAACAATTAGAAATCAATAATACCAAGCACATATTTGTTAAAATCAATTTTTTAATATTAAAATACAAATTAGCAATCCCGTTCACACTGTATGCAGGTATTTTGTTGTATATTTAAATATAATTGCATGTTATTAATATGTAGATATGTAAAACAATTTTATTAATAATTGAGAGACGAACGCACAATCTTCATTATTATATATATATATATATATATATATATATAATTGAAAAAAAACCAAAGTGTTCCACAAAAATGAATTTATTTTGATGTAGACGTCGACGCTTATATATATATATATATATATATATATATATATATATATATATATATATACCTAGCTGAGCATTTATCATATTAGTTATTTTGTTTTAACTCTATTTATTTGATTTTTAAATAACAAAATAAAGTTTTTATAATTAGAATAAGAAATTTTTTTTTAATAATCTAATACCGAAGAATACTAAACTTGAATGTGTATTTATTAAACAATGAACGGAATACAACTATTAATTTCTTCGCTGAAATTGAGTTAAATAAATATGTTGCAGATGAAAAAAAACATCAGAGAGAGGGAGAGAGAGAGAGAGACTTTATGTAAAACCTAAATTTGGAAAAGACATTCGGAATAAAAGTTCAGCCGTAAGAAAAAAATGTAATGCGTTCGCAATCTTCAGACAGTCCGCCGACTCTGGAGAAAAGAGATTATACTCATATTTATATATAAGTAAAAAGAAGACGAAAAAGAAGACGAAAAAGTTGCCATTATCATGTGCCCGCCAAAAAGATTTGGTATTTGAACTAGTATTACATTTTGCAGTTATTTACAACTCCCCCCCACACACACACACAGAAGCAGGATGTGACACAGGTCAATATTTTAAAGCTGAGTTAAACATTTAGTTTTACTTCTCCTATACCGATTCCTAATCAATGATAAAGAACCCAGTCTGCCCTACTATTTAGCCATAACAAGAGGAAATAGTGGAGTCATACATGTTCCAAGGGTATTACCGCTATGTGAAACAGCCTCGTTCAATTTCACTATTCTGCTGGTAGTTGTCATATGAACTACCAATTAAAATTCCAACACTTTGAAATCATCTCTCTTTCTCTCTCCTCCCTCTCCATCTATCTCTTTCTCTCTCTCTCTCTCTCTCTCTCTCTCTCTATATATATATATATATATATATATATATATATATATATATATATATATATATATCCTCAGTTTGGTATCCTACTTAGCAGAGGAAAACTTTACTAATCAGACTATTATAATAAAAGGGGAAATTTTAATTAATTTTTGATCTTATACTGATCTAAAAGAATTAGTTCTTTTGATCCTAAACGTTTACATTTAAACCAAAACCTACCCCTTATTAAGAAAACCGCTAACTTAAAGCCGTAAACGTAATATTCATATTTTTCTTAAAATAAAATTTAAGAATTTAAACTCCTCATTTATTTGAGTTTGAATATTTTTTAAATAAATAGAATTAATCTGGAAAATTTTCATTTTTCACACGAAACGAATTTTTTGATTTCGTCACAAAGCGAAGTGCCAAAATGTCCCCGAGCTACAAATGTCTTTTTTTTTCTTTTTCCTTTTCGATATCTGGTGCCAACGCATCTGGTGCCAACGTAGCCGGTGCCAACACGTAGGTGCCGAATCTCCGATATCGGATTTGAAAACACCTGGCACACATACATGAGGGGCTACTCAAGACATTTGGCAATTTGACCATGAAAAAAATATATATATACCCTATCTCCTAATTTTCAGCGTCTCTTTGAAAGTAGTCCCTTTTGCCTACTCTCCACACCCAGTTTCTCAAAGTTTACGAGGAACATCTTCCCTTGATTGCAGGATGAGGATTTTGAACATTCACTAAGAAGCGATTTTACCAAGAAAGATGGCGAGAAAATTGTTTTATTTCAGCATGTAGTAAGGAGAAGATGTCATTTTCATCCGTCTCTGGACACGTCGCATAAGTATCTGTGTCTCTGTGCTATTAAACAACACCGAACATTTTTGTATATTACTGATAGGTATATTAAAATTTAAACTTTAATAATATAACACGATATTCTATCTATTATATTATATCAAAATTTAAATTGTAATCATATTATCACATGAGATTCTATTTATTATATTATATTAAAATTTAAACTTTAATCATATTATAACACGAATAGGGGCTGGTTTAGCTCAGTCGGTAGAGTGTTTGGCTAGGAGCCACAAGGTTCTTGGTTCGATACCGGCCCCTGCCGAATCAGCGCATGAATAGCACAGGGATATGTGCGGTAAAGTGAGAGCTGGTGGTAGGTGTGGCGCTCCACCTCAGATGCTAAAATATTCTCTTGTTCTAGCACTAGTGAAAAGGGGATAGACTCCCTCGCTGTCTGGCTGATACCGATATTAGGCCACCCCGACGACTTTACTTTATATTAAAATTTTAATTTTAATCATATACTCACACGAGATTCTATTTATTATATCATATTACAATTTCAACTTTATATATATTATAACTCGAGATTATATTATATTATATAAAAATTTAAACTTCAATCATATTATAACATGAGATTCTATTTATATCATCATCATGTCGCGCTTTCAGCACGGATATCCATGACAATCTCTCTCCATCCGTCCTATTGCTCATCATTCTCGGAAGGTCCTCTATGCAGCATCCCGCATCCGCACAGAACTGATCAACGTACGTTTTTGCTGGTCGGCCCACACTGGCGTGTCCATGTGCTGGCTTCCACAGGAGGACGTCGCTTATGAGTTCGTCCTTGCTTCTCCAGCAGTGTCCCGCGTGTCTTGTCCGTCTTACTCGGATGGTTTGGGTGATATGTGGCAGGTGGCCATACAGCTGTTTTCTCGTAGGGTGCTGTTTCCACGTCTTGTTCATGATCACCCGCAGCATTCTTGTGCAGCTCCCATCTAGTTTATTCTCTAGTCGTTTAGTTAGGGTCCAGGTGGTGCAGCCATCGATGGCAAACTCCTAAACTCTGTAGAACAATTGAGATACTTAGGCAGCAACATCTCCTCCACAGAAAACGACGTTAATACACGCATAGGAAAGGCATGGGCCGCTATAAATAGATTATCTATTATATGGAGGTCCAATCTCACAGACAAGTTAAAGAGACAGTTCTTCCAGGCCGTTGTCATGTCAGTACTTCTATTTATATAATATATTAAAATTTCAACTTCAATCATATTATAACATTTGGCATTAAATGACCCACAGAGGTTGATATGCCGTTAAACAAAACTCAAACATATTATAACATGAGATTCTATTTATTATATCATATCAAGATTTCAACTTTAATCATATTATAACATGAGATTCTATTTCATAATGTTTTATAAAATACTGCGCTATTTTTCTAATTTGAAAAAAAAACGTAAAAAATTAAATTCGGGTTCGTTTTTTTTTTTTTTACGACTGGAACGGATTAATGGCATTTCAGTTCATGTCAATGGAGAAAGATGATTTGATATACGAGGAAATTAATTTACGTGTGGAACGATTCGTAAATCAAGGTACGACTGTATATAGATTCTAATTACAGAAAAAGTAATTAAGTTTTTAGTTCACTAATCCACTCTTTGGCGTTGATGTAATCTTATCTAAAAAGACCATATCAGGGTTTTGGGAGCCTGGATATTATATCTTATTGGTCTGTTTTAAATATTTGTTAAAAATGTATTTGTGAAGCTATTCAAACGTCATTTATCTGATAAGAGGTAAGAAAAACAAAAAGGGTTTTAAAATTAACTATTTGGAAAAAATATTCACCATTTTGAACGAATTTCCGCTTAAAATGTCTAATAATATTCTTGAATTCTTTTCGAGATAATGTTCACTTTACCCGGAAGGAAAATAGTTTCTCGATTGGAAAACCTACAAGGAATCCGATAAGGCTGAAAACAGTTCGGTAATTTTTAGACCGAGAAAAGTGAATGGAAATAAGGGATAAAATCTTCCTAAGTTCTTTCCATGCTGTTATCATTATTACACTCACTAGCAAAAAATCACACCCTCTGGGCGGTGTAAAAATTAATTTTTAACAAAAAAATTAAAAAAAAAACAGCTGCGCGTGGAGAATACACACACGTACCTACTGGTCGAGAGACGCCAAGCGATGAACTGTGAAAGAGTAAGAGTAATAGGCGAGAGAGTGGAGTGACTTGGAAACGATGCATTGACGGAGTGAACATGTCTCTCACACGAAGCAGTTTGACTTGGGATGGGGGAATAAAAATTTATCACGAGAAAAAAATGGTTTTGCCTCGTGTTATTACTAAAAACTATAAATTACACAAGGCAAGATATCCTCCAACATCCCAAGTTGGTTCCATACTAAAAATATCAAAGAATGCTTACATCCACGCAGCAACCAGATTTGAGCCTCTCAAAGTAATACCGGTCCAGAGATAAGAGCACCACGATTATTGTTATTGCTGGTTAGGGACCAGAATAAAGACACAAGAGAGGAAATGAGTTAATCAAATATATTAACAAAGAATAGTAATACAAACATATACAAATGAAAGGGTACTCACGAGGCTGTCTTATCAGCTATCCGCTGAAATAATAATTCTCGCTTAAGTGTAGAACCTGCTACTATTCATAGCTGGAAGAGTTCATGCGTGCATAGTAAATTACCATAATAGTAATTAACACGTCATCTCTCCATTTCAAATGAGGGCCGTTACGCAACAATTATAACTTTGATCTTGGGCCAAACTTAGAGTAGTTTGAATGGTGTGATATGTATTTTTACAAGCATTTTTCCTACGACTCTAACCATTACACCACGCACTTCCAAATAGTTCAATATGTAAAAAGTATAATAATCTTGATTTAACTCTCTCTCACTCTTTTTTCTTTCTTTCCTTCTTTTCACTTTTTTCATTATGTTCGATTGAAACAGATTAGCGTTATCACTTCTGCACGCTCATCTCCTCTCTTTACCTTTCATCATCTCTCTTTCTTTCTTTCTTTATTTTTTATTATATTTTTCTGTGTAGCGTGTCCTTTTTCTTTCCTTTATAATAAAATCGGAATGGCCCATTATTTAGCTAAGGTGATGATACTCATATGAAATAGAAATTCGGCAGATAAGCAAACACCAGATAATCAGGATTTACATTTTTTAATCAGGACTTTTTTCATTTTTTTTCCTATATTCCTATCTCCTTATCTATCTCGCTAATCTGATTATTTATCTATTTAATGTTTGCTTAAAAAAAAATAAGATTATAATTCTGAGAATTAATTTTTGGTCTGAAAAATTCGATCAAATAAAAAAAATATTCTTCTTCGATTATTAAGGGACCGGTTTAGCTCAGTTAGTAGTGCACCCAGCCAGGAATCACAATGCTCCTGGTTCGATGTCGGTCCCCATCAACTCAGCACATGAGTAGCCCAGATTAGGTAATCTGATTTACACGTTAAAGTGGAGAGCTGATGGTAGGTGTGGCGCTCTATTTCATCAAAAGAATCTCCTCAAGCGGTAGCGAAAATGGGATAGCATCGCCGTTGTGTTGATACCGACAATAGGCCATTCCGCCTATTAAGAAGAAGAAGAAGAAGAAGAAGAAGAAGAAGAAGAGAAGAAGAAGAAGAAGAAGAAGAAGAAGAAGAAGAAGAAGAAGAAACTTTGCATGGATAATAATAATAATAATAATAATAATAATAATAATAATAAAGAAGAAGAAGAAGAAGAAGAAGAAGAAGAAGAAGAAGAAGAACTTTGCATGAATAATAACAATAATAATAATAATAATAATAATAATAAGAATAAGAAGAAGAAGAAGAAGAAGAAGAAGAAGAAGAAGAAGAAGAGAAGAAGAAGAAGATAATAATAATAATAATAATAATAATAATAATAATAATAATAATAATAATAATAATAATAATAAGAAGAAGAAGAAGAAGAAGAAGAAGAAGAAGAAGAAGAAGAAGAGAAGAAGAATATATTTATTGATGTATAAATAAATTAGAACTTGATTGGTCCTATGAAATCTTTTTGCCTGACAAGATTAATGCATTTAACTTTAAATTATAAAAAGTTCAGTTTTGATGTTTGAAAATCCACTTAGATGTTTACTCGCTCAGATTTTATCATAAACAGTTCGCTCGGAGATTTGGGCTTTATAATTAAGCAGCAGAATTATTTTTTTCGGAAATCAAAATCACATTTATTTAAGTTTCTACTCAATACAAGTTAAATGTATATTATATATACTAGCAAATATATGCACCCTCCGGGTGCAAGTATTTTAGTTAAATTTTATAATAAAATATGATATTAAGTTAGAAAGGCTAATGAAACTGAATAAGAATGTAGATAAAAAGATTTGGAACAGAGGGGGTATTATCGAAAAATAGAACAGCTTCGACACTAACTCTTCCATCATTTTCCGTTACTCTCGTCTTTCATTGGTAAATTTTCCTAATTTAACTCTTTACTTAAAATAGGAAGTAAAGAATAATATTACAGTTATTTCTTCTTCTTAATGAATTTCTTTAAGATTTATCCCAGAGATTTTTGCTCATATTCAATAAGATAAAACAAAACAATTAGAAGTCAATAATACTTAGCATATATTTATTAAAATCAATTTCTTAAGATCAATATGCAAATTAGCCTTCCCATTCACACTGTAAACCACTATTTTGTTGTATATATAAATACAATTGCATGTTATTAGTATGTAGATATATGGTCAACAGTCTTAATAATGTAAAATAATTTTTATTATTCATTGAGGTTTAAATAAAAATAAAATCATGGAGAATGTGATGTAAATAACTAAGGGAACTGTGAATTGAGTAGTAATATAGTTTTGGTTACAGACAGACTAACATACAATCTCCATTATAATAAGATATATATACTAGCAAAAATACGCGCAAGAAGTTTCAATGTCATAAGACATTAGATTAGAAAGACAAACAAAATTAATAAAACACATATAAAAAGATTACATTTAGCTTAATTTTATTTCAATGGTATCATATAAAATCATTCATAGGATTGATTTTAATATGTTGGAGAATATAACAATATTAGAGTAATTATTTCGTAAATCCAGTTTTATCAAAACCAGTATGCCAATTAACCACACCATATATAAGACTTTCATAGAAACCTTGTTAATGAATAAAATGTATCCTATTTATTCTATTTATCAATGTTTTGCCTATAAATTAAATACTCATTGATAAACTTACGCAATTCATGAGTGTGCTGTGACGTAAGTAATGACGTAGTTTCGGCTAGAGACAGAGAGAAATCGAATCCCATTATAATAAGATGTATATGATATATATGTATTATATATAATAAATACATATTTTATATATAATAAATATATATTTAGGTATATTTAGGTATATATATATATACAAATATTGCAATACCCCAGTTTCACAAATCTATACAGACACCTAGTCACCACACACTAACTTCCTACCATACTATCAATCTCTACGACAGCAATAAATGAAGCCATAAAAACTATATATGGAATGCAGATAAAAAGATTTGAAACAGTCAAGGGTACAATCGAAAATTAGAACAATAGAAACTTACTCTTCATCACTTCCGTCTTTCATTGTTAAATTTTCCTAATTTAACTATTTAGTTAAAATAGAATCTAAAGAATAAAATTACAGTTATTTCTTCTTGTTAATTGATTTCTTTTAAGATTTATCCCCGGGTTTTTTGCTCATATTCATTAAGATAAAACCAAACAATTAGAAATCAATAATAAGTAAAAGTAAGTAAAGTCAACGGGGCGGCCTAAAGTCGGTATAAGCCAGTTAGTGAGGGAGTCTATCCCCTTTTCAATCGCGCTAGACCAAGGAGATTGTTTTTAGCATCTGAGGTGGAGCGCCACGCCTACCATCAGCTCCTTACTTTACCGCACAGATCCCTGTGCTACTCATACGCTGAGCTGGCGAGGACCGGTATCGAACTAGGAACCTTGTGGTTTCTAGCCGAACGCTCTACACTAAGCACATATTCATTGAAATCAAATTTTTAATAGCAATATGCAAGTTAGCCTTCCTGTTAACACTGTAAACCGCTATTTTGTTGTATATATAAATACAATTGCATGTTATTAGTATGTAGATAAGGATAACAGTATTAATAATGTAAAACAATTTCATTAATATTTGATGTTTAAATAAAAATAAAATCATGGAGAATGTGATGGAAATAACAAAAGGAATTATGACTTGAGTATTGATATAGTTTCGTTTACAGACAGAAAAAGACACAAACTCCATTATAATAAGATATACATGTCAGCACCGTATATATAAGCTAATTAAGAAAATTCTACTGGATCTATGAACACCATTTTCATAAATTAAGATGTCCATTAGAATAATGTAGTTTGAGATTTGATTATGGTTTTACTTACAGACGACGACGTTTCCGTCTCTGGAGGAAAAGAATGACAAATAATTGAATTACGCCTAAAGGAAGTTGATGCTACAGAAAAAAACAAAAAAGAATTTTGAAACCATTAACATGTGCTACGTAGATTTAAAATGTCTTCTTAACTATGATCCTAACACGCACACCCCATAGATAGATATGTATATATGTTTTGTTTTGTTTTACGGCATATCAAATTCGGTGAGTCATTTAATGCCGGCAAAGTTTTGAAAGATTCCTAGCGATAGGTTAGAAGAAAATTTTTAACTCAATTTTTTTGTAAACAAATTTTGTATTTAACCCTAATATATACTGCCACTCGGGGTCAGAGTGGACCTGAAAGCAATCGGGATTAAGGGGTGCTCCACATTTTTTTTTTTGGGGGGGGATAAAAAGAATAAATTAGAAAATAAATAAAATAAAAAATAAAAAATGAAATAAGATAAAATATATAAAATGAAAAATAAAATCATAAATAAAACAAAACGTTAAAATTTGTAAGAAAAAAAAGGTTTGTAATCCGGTTCGATGAAGAAAAAAGTGCCAATGTTTTCTTAGACCACTTAAATAGAAGGCGTTGGACATTTTTGCTGATTGTTCGCATCAGCCAATCAGAAGCTCGCTAGAGAGTTTTACATTCGTCCAAATCAATAATAGCCAAACATCTATTAGCGTCTCAAATGTGGTAGGTGGACCAGTGTTTGATTATCTCTAATAGAATCCGTCTGACGAGGGGAGTATGATGTTGAAAGACCCGAAACTTTCCAGTGACCTAAGTTTTACATCCCAATTGACACCTACCAGCACCCCAGATGTAGTAAGGGGCGTATATTTAAAGTGTTATCAACTTAACCACTATATTTTGCGGCCTAAATTACCATAAAACAGTACAGTTCCTTTTTTTTCTAGATAATGATGTGCTAACTTTATTTGGTCTCTGGTTCGAAATCCTAGCCTTATATGTTTCCTCTTACAGCAAACAATAAACCTCCATATTTTTCAGTAGACAAAAAATAAAGCCCGCTTCCTCTATATTTGCTTTATATTTCTTCTGTCCACACCAAACCTGGCAATAGGCCACACAATTAATAATGAGCGGATCATGAAAAACAAATTACACTTCTTGTTCCTTAGATCTGCACGATGTTTCCTAGGCTATAATTTTTATGCCAGGCTGATAAATTGCTTTTTACTACACCATTAAATATTGCCGCAAAAGAAAGAAAGAAAAAAAAACAGAAAGAAATTCAAGAACGATAACTGGGATTTTTTTTTGGAAAAAAAAAATAAAAAGATAAAAATAAAAAAGAACAGATGTGCCCAAAATAAGTAAACGAGGTCTATTCCATTTGATTACAGATCATAAATCGTCTCTTCGACCCCCCCCCCGCTTTTGCGTTGTTCAAAGATTAGCTATTATTATTTAATAGAACTTTTATCTCCTTATGCTATGCTATTCCGAAAACTTATTGACCGAGAATCACTTCTGACTCCTTTCTTGCTTAATAGACATTAACTATTATCTTATTATAATGGAGAATCGGTTTCTCTCTGTTTATATCCGAAACTACGTCACTGATTACGCGACAATACGCTCAGGAAATGCGTAAGCTTATCAATGAGTATTTAATTCATAGTCAGAATCATTAATAGACAAAATAAATCTTATTTATTAACGATGTCTCAGTGAAAATCTGAGCTAGATTTGCCTCAAAACAGCCCATGTTATTAGTGTGTTTAAAATCCTACAATGTATCACTAAGAAATAAAGGTTTATATAATATATGGTGTGATTAATTTGCATAATGGTTTTAACGAAACCGGGTTTAACAAATAATGACTTAGTTTAATTGATCTCTTATATTATTGTTTTATTCTTCAACGTATCAAAGTCAACTCTATAAATAATTTTATATAGAGACCAATAAAAATATCATTATAATAAATGTAATCTTTTTATATGAGTTCTTATTTAATTTCGTTAATCTTTCTAATATAATAGATTTCATTACAGTAAAACTTAAATACTTACGACCACAAGGTGCATATTCTTGCTAGTATTAAGAAAACAACAAAGCATTTGATGAAGAAAAAATAAGCTGAAAATGAACCATGGAAAAAAAACGTATTCGTTAAAATTTTCACTTAAATATATTTACAAGATCACATTCTTTTCGCTTTTTTACTTTTTCCCTTTTTATTTATTTTTTCCTTCTTTCTTTCTTTCTTTCTATATATTTCCCTTTTTATTTATTCTTTCTTTCTTTATATTTCCCTTTTTATTTCTTTCTTTCTTTCTTTCTTTCTTTCTTTCTTTCTTTTTTTCTATATATTTCCCTTTTTATTTATTCTTTCTTTCTTTCTATATATTTCCCTTTTATTTATTTTTCCTTCTTTCTTTCTTTCTTTTTTCTATATATTTCCCTTTTTATTTATTTTTTTTTTTCTTTCTTTTCTTTCTTCTTTCTATATATTTCCCTTTTTATTATTCTTTCTTTCTTTCTATATATTTCCCTTTCTTTCTTTCTTTCTATTTTTCCTTTTATTTATTTTTTTTCTTTCTTTCTTTCTTTCTTTCTTTCTTATATATTTCCCTTTTTATTCTTTCTTTCTTTCTATATATTTCCCTTTTTATTTATTTTTCTTTCTTTCTTTCTTTCTTTCTTTCTTTTCTATTATATTTCCCTTTTATTTATTCTTTCTTTCTTTCTATATATTTCCCTTTTATTTATTTTTCTTTTTCTTTCTTTCTTTCTTCTCTATATATTTCCCTTTTTATTTATTTTTTTCTTTCTTTCTTTCTTTCTTTCTTTCTATATATTCCCTTTTTATTATTTTTTCTTTCTTTCTTTCTTTCTTTCTATATATTTCCCTTTTTATTTTTCTTTCTTTCTTTCTATATTTTCCTTTTTATTTATTTTTCCTTCTTTCTTTCTTTCTTTCTTTCTTTCTTTCTATATATTTCCCTTTTTATTTATTCTTTCTTTCTTTCTATATATTTCCCTTTTTTTTATTTTTTTTTCTTTCTTTCTTTCTTTCTTTCTTTCTTTCTATATATTTCCCTTTTTATTTATTCTTTCTTTCTTTCTATATATTTCCCTTTTATTTATTTTTCCTTCTTTCTTTCTTTCTTTCTTTCTTTCTATATATTTCCCTTTTTATTTATTCTTTCTTTCTTTCTATATATTTCCCTTTTTATTTATTTTTCTTTCTTTCTTTCTTTCTTTCTTTCTTTTTATATATTTCCCTTTTTATTTATTCTTTCTTTCTTTCTATATATTTCCCTTTTATTTATTTTTTTTCTTTCTTTCTTTCTTTCTTTCTTTTTCCTTTCTTTCTTTCTATATATTTCCCTTTTTATTTATTCTTTCTTTCTTTCTATATTTCTTTATTTATTTTTTCCTTCTTTCTTTTTCTTCTTTCTTTCTTTCTTTCTATATATTTCCTTTTATTTATTTTCCTTCTTTCTTTCTTTCTTTCTTTCTTTCTTCTATATATTTCCCTTTTTATTTATTCTTTCTTTCTTTCTATATATTTCCCTTTTTATTTATTCTTTCTTTTTTTCTTTCTTTCTATATATTTCCCTTTTTATTTATTCTTTATTTCTTTCTTTCTTCTTTCTTTCTATATATTTCCCTTTTTATTATTTCTTTCTTTCTTTCTTTCTTTCTATATATTCCCTTTTTATCTTTCTTTCTTTCTTTCTTTCTATATATTTCCTTTTTATTATTCTTTCTTTCTTTCTTTCTTTCTTTCTTTCTATATATTTCCCTTTTTATTTTTCTTTTCTTCTTTCTTTCTTTCTTTCTATATATTTCCCTTTTTATCTATTCTTCTTCTTTCTTTCTTTCTATATATTCCCTTTTTATCTATTCTTTCTTTCTTTCTTTTTTCTTTCTTTCTATATATTTCCCTTTTTATTTATTTTTCTCTTTCTTTCTTTCTTTCTATATATTTCCCTTTTTATTTATTCTTTCTTTCTTTCTTTCTAATATTTCCCTTTTTATTTTTTATTTCTTTCTTTCTTTCTTTCTATATATTTCCCTTTTTATCTATTCTTTCTTCTTCTTTCTTTCTTTCTTTCTTTCTATACATTTCCCTTTTATTTATTCTTTCTTTCTTTCTTTCTTTCTATATATTTCCTTTTTCATTTCTTTCTTTTCTTTCTTTTCTTTCTTTCTTATATATTCCTTTTTATTTATTTCTTTTCTTTCTTTCTTTCTTTCTATATATTTCCCTTTTTATTTATTTTCTTTCTTTCTTTCTTTCTTTTCTTCTATATATTTCCCTTTTTATTATTCTTTCTTTCTTTCTTTCTTCTTTCTATATATTTCCCTTTTATCTATTCTTTCTTCTTTCTTTCTTTCTTTCATATATTTCCCTTATTATCTATTCTCTTTTCTTTCTATATATTTCCCTTTTTATTTATTCTTTCTTCTTTCTTTCTTTCTATATATTTCCCTTTTTATTTATTCTTTCTTTCTTTCTTTCTTTCTTTCTTTCTATATTTCCCTTTTATTATTCTTTCTTTCTTTCTTTCTTCTTTCTATATATTTCCCTTTTTATTCTTTTCTTTCTTTCTATATATTTCCTTTTTATTTATTCTTTTTCTTTCTTCTTTCTTCATATATTTTCCCTTTTTATCTATTCTTTCTTTCTTTCTTTCATTTATATCTATTTTCCCTTTTATATTCTTCTTCTTTTTCTTTCTTTCTTTCTTCTTTCTATATATTCCCTTTTATCTATTCTTTCTTTCTTTCTTTCATTCTTTCTATATATTTCCCTTTTTATCTATTCCTTCTTTCTTTCTTTTCTTTCTATATATATTCTTCTTCCTTCTTATCTATTCTTATCTTTCTTTCTTCTTAAATTTCCCTTTTATATTTCTTTCTCTTTTCTATATATTTCCCTTTTTATTTATTCTTTCTTTTCTTTCTTTCTTTCTTTCTTCTTATATATTTCCCTTTTTATTTATTCTTTCTTTCTTCTTTCTATATTTCTATATATTTCCATTTATATTTATTCTTTCTTTCTTTCTTTCTTTCTTTCTTTCTTTATATTTATTTCTAACCTAAAATGGTTTCATAGTCCGAAAAGAAATACCTGGAGAAGGCCGGAGGGCATGTCGGCTGAAACATTGTTTGGGTAACAATAAAGATGAGGACAATAATCTGAATAATCCAAATTGTGAAAATATCTTTTGATTTTAGTCTCAACAGGTGTTACATAATTGTTAGTACCCTAACACTTATTTACAGTAGTGTAGAAACCAAAATAGCTGTTATGGCCTTGAAGGATTGAGTGACTCGGCTTGACCTCAGTTCTGATCCTCCTTCCGGTCGATACCGTGAGAATCGGTGGAGAAGACCCTCTTCCGGTTTAGATTAGAAAGAGAGTTTTAGTTCAGTATCGACCAAACCACGAAAGTGGTAAGTCGTGTTAAGCGCACGGCCGACTCAATCTGTGCAGTTAGTCTGGTGGGGATTTCGAAATAGAATATGATCTAAAGCAAATCGAAGTCTTGGGTTATTATCTAAAAACTACCAATGACACAGGGCTTCTGACAAAGAGAAATCCCCAAATGGAAGACCAGACACGAAGTTCCCAAGACGAAGTCCAGACGCTAGAAGAAGAATGTAAGATACCAAAGATGAGCAGAAGAATAATAGAAGAAAGAATATACAACACAGATAAGGACAGAGGGACGCTGACCTGTCGCAGAGAAAATGTTGGATACCGGGTCAAAGTTGAAAACAAAGAACCGCAAAAGATTATTCGTTGTCATGGTGACCATGACGCAGCTGCTTATGAACAGGTTTATTATCGGTGAAAAAATTATCGAAGAAAGCCCAGAGCAAAATGTCTTAGACAGCGGCCAACATTGATGAACGCCATAATTGCAGAAAAAAAAGACGACAGGGTTTGATGCACAATACGTAACCAATGCGCAGGACTAGATGAATCAGCACACAGACTCCCACGCGTGGACAATTGGAGGAGCGTCGTATTATTGTTATAGCAAATATGAAAAGTGTTTGCATACAAAAGTGCTCAATACTAAATTAGCAGGACAGTTTTAAAACCTAAAAAAACAAAAACTGGACTATGTTACCGTTAATATCAAACGATGATTTTGGTACAAATAATGTTTGTCATATACGAAATAATAATAGAAAAAAATTGTTGTCGTAAATGCAGTGGTACATCGGGATATTGATCTTGCTCTGAAAAAATTTGAAATCATCAATAACTTAAAATTGGTTGACTTTAAGATTTTGGGGATTGTCTTATGTAAATATAGCCCGCACCTGAAAAAAATTCAGAAAATTGAAGGGTGGGGGGCAATTTTACTTTTCTTCTGGATGATTAGACATGGAACTACCCATATATATATATATATATATATATATATATATATATATATATATATAGAGAGAGAGAGAGAGAGAGAGAGAGAGAGTAGAAAGATATAGACTGATAACTTATTTAAGTTTCACCAAAAATGGATCATCAGCGTTAATCGTAATGAAATATTCAACATAATTGATTAATTAAGGACAATCGCGGAAGTGAATTAATTAATCAATTATTTTTATTAATTCATTACAATTAACCCTGATGATCCCTTTATGGTGAAACTTAAGTAAGTTATCTATCTATCCCTTTATTTTTCTAAATACACTCTATTAAAGTATTGGGCACTTTTATGTTCTTTGTAACCCCGATTTATTCGGTTAATTATTGTATCGACGGTCAAAGTTTCGATTAAATCGATATTGTAATCCCCGGTAAGTTATCTTTATTTTCACACACACACATTCACACACATACATACAGACATATACACACACACACACATATATATAAATATATATATATATATATATATATATATATGGGGGTCAACAGATATATATATATATATATATATATATATATATATATAATATTGGATCAACAGTCACATCTGATGGAAAAATGGACAAAGAAATCCATTCCAGTATAGGTAAAGCTAGCACTGAATTCGGCAATCTAAAACATCGTTTATGGAGTACCAAAGATGTATCTCTTAAAATAAAAATTAACATCTACAGAGCAGTTGTGCTTTCTACTCTATTGTATGGTGCTGAAACTTGGACATTTTACCGCAAGCACATAAACCAACTTGACGCATTTCACATGCGTTGTCTTCGTGTCATTTGCGGTATAAAATGGGATGACAAAGTAAAAAATAGCACAATTTTAAAAAGATACGATATTGCTGGCATCAAAACCCTACTATCCAAGATTCAACTTAGGTGGTCTGGTCACGTTGTCCGAATGAATGAGAACAGGCTTCCAAAGAAGATTTTATACGGGCAACTACCAAAAGGCTAAGCGTTCTATTGGACGTCCTCTCTTACGCTACAAGGACAAATTGAAGGACAATTTGAAACGCCTCGATATTGACCTGAGTGCTTGGGAAGATCTAGCATCGGATTGGAAGAAATGGCGTAAGACCTGTTTCGCTAAACTAAAGAGCTTTGAACAAAATAGACTGAAGCATAGGGATCGGCTCCGCCTAACTTGAAAAAAAACCTTTAACTCCTGCCTTTGATCATTTCGTTTGTCAGTGTGGCTTCATGGCTCGCAGCAGGGCTGGGCTGCTGTCACACTCGAGGAAACATAAAATGTCTTGACAGCATGCACAACATGGGAGGAATCATATCACTTACTGCTGACCCTCATCTATCGTTCTCGATAGGAGAGTCCACCATATATATATATATATATATATATCCTCGCTACCTCTTGTAAAATGTAGACTTCATGTTTGCAAATATTGAATTCTGAATTTCACTCTGACAGTTATTTTGCTCGGTATAGACTTTATTCAATGGCTGAACGGAAACACTTAAAACATAAAGGAGAAACATTTTGATTAATGTTTTAGCTTTGGTTCTGAGCAAAAACCAAATTATCGTTTTGGTACGAATAATGTTCAATATATGTAAAATCATAATAATAAAAAGAATTAATGCAATGCCACATTGTAATTTTCCCACTATTGATCTTGCCATAAAAAAAATCAGAATTTCTTTATTAACACATAATTGTTTAATTTTAAGACTTTTTGTAGCATTCTTTGATTTCTTGTGCTAAAAAGCTTTTATAAACCAATTGTTAGGAGTAGGGAAGTTCTAGAACTTATTTTACAGACAAAATAGATTACAAAAAGTCGCCATTTTTCACCAACCCCACCAAATTCGGAGAGCTAAAAATCGACATAACTCCGCCAATTTTTGGAATTGGAAGCTCAAATTTAGGGATTGTCTTATGTTAATATAGCTCACAACTGAAAAAAATTCAGAAAATTGAAGTGGGTGGGTGGCAATTTTACTTTTTTTCTGGATGATTAGACATGGAATTACCCATATATATATATATATATATATATATATATATATATATATATTAGAAAGATATAGACAGATAACTTATTTAAGTTTCTTTTACGGTAAGAACAGATTACAAAAAATTGCCTCCCCCCAAATTTGGAGAGCTAGAAAAAGACACAACACTGCAAACTTTTGGAATTAGAAGCTCAAATTTTGGGGGATTGTCTTACTTTAACATAGTCCACATCTGGACAAAATTTCAGAAAAATGAAAGGGGTGGGTGGCATGACCTGGATGATTAACAAAAGCAAAATTAAGTCAATTTTCTTTCTGGCTAGACTGAAATTTTTTCGGCACCTCCTTATATGATTATGCTTTTTTGTAACAAAAAATAGAATAATAACGTCCACTATGAGAATTACTACTGCCTTTTGATTTGTAACATGCAAAACCCAAGATCCCATCTATGGGTAAAAACGATTTCAGAAAATCAGTATTAAAAACATTAGGTTTATAAATTGAGTATCCATTAAGGTTTATAAATTCTCTATGGGTTAAATAGAAAAATGTATTTATTAAAAAAATTGAGCATCCATTAAGAATTGATTTATTTTAAAACTTTATCGGCATTAAATGACCCACTGAGGTTGATATGCCGTAAAACAAAACAAACTAAACTCTCTATGGTCTACAATAACATAACATAAATCCTCTTTAATTGAACGAGGGAAGAAAAAGTTATTGAGATTTCAAAAAGCTGGATATTTCTCAAATATTTAGCTAAAATGAGGAAAATGCTTCTGCTAAACGTAAGTAAAAATGATGAAAATATCATAACAAAATCGCCTAAATAAAAACTAATAAGGGCTGTCTGTAAGTAATGAGGATTTTTTGTCCGTCAATGCAAATTAGGGCAAATCCGGGAAACCTTTGTAATTTTAATTGATTAGCATCAGAAAATAGTTGATTAACCTTACTAAATTACACTTAATTCCATGTCAAATCATCCAGAAAAAAGGTAAAATTGTCACTCACCCGCTTCAATTTTTCTGAATTTCTTTCCAAGTGTGCAGCATTTTTGGATTCCTTGGGCAAAAATTATAAACCAATTTTTAGTAGTAGGGAAGCTCCAGAATTCATTTTACAACAAAAAAGGGTTACAAAAAGTCGCCATTTTCCGTAACCCCCTTCAAATTTGGAGAGCTAAAAATCGAAATAATTCCGCCAATTTTTAGACTTGGAAGCTCGAATTTTGAGGATTGTCTAACTTTATCATAATCCATACTTAGACAAAATTAAAGAAAAATTGAAGGGGCGAGTGACACTGCCTGGATGATTTGACATGGAATTACCTTTACATTCTTTCCAGTTCATTTATGAAAATACTCCTCTTAGGACTATGCAGGAGAAATTCTTCTGCAAATTATTTCCAAATTCCCCCTAATAACACATAACAACCAGTTCTAGTCAAATAGGAGATGCAATAATAAAAATGGAGAAATAAAGAAAGTAAATATTGGTAAATTTGGTCATTTTTGTTTAGAAAATAGAAATTTGGCCTTTTTAGCCACCCATACTATTTGCTTCATATCTTTTTTCACCCAGGGAAGATTAAAGAGGAATTTGGATATGTTTTTCTACCATAAATAAACTTTCCAACGATACCAAATTTAGCTTGGCCTTTTTTATTTCCGGGTTGGGCTCCAAAATGAGCTAATTCTACTGGACTATAGACCGTAAGATGACAAATTCCATGACTTGGAGTTGTTCAGCTTGCGCTATTAGTCGATAGTTGAACCTAATTGGAGAGAGGGGCTATAACGGATTATTGACATTTCAGTTTATTTTGATTGGAAAAATTGATTTGATATTCAAGAAAATCGAGTTACGTGTGGAACGAATTAAACTCGGAATTCAAGGTATCAGTACATTGGTAAATTTTTACCTCACTCTATCACATAAAAAGAATTATGTAAATTTTCTTTCTGATTAGGCTGAGTATCTCCTTATATGGTTATGTTTTCCTGTAACAAACAATTGATAACTCCCAATCGTTACGAACCCTGTCGGTTGGGGCTTTAGAGGACGAACTGCACCTCTGCAAAAGGGTAAGACCACCCTGACTGGACCACCTGTTGGCTTGTCCAGTGGAATTGGATCCTTGGTAAAGAGTCCTGAGTATTGGTAATCGTCTGGTCCCTCCTCAATGAGTGCAATTAGAATTATGTCCAGTGTGGGGGTTTAAGTAGTGTATAAGCCACGCATAATGGTCGGTGATTGGCGAAGTAATAAACCACGTGACTTAGGCTAGTCTATAAATCCAGGTGGGAAATTAGAGCACACCTTATATGTTCAAAATATTCCAACACCCACTCAAACCTGGAGGTAGTATCTTTTAGAGTCCCATCTATTGAACAAAACAATTTGTAAGAACGTGTTCATAAAAATTGAATTAAAAAAATTAATTGAGTACCCATCAAGAATAGACAAAACGAAAACTTCTTCAATGGAGTTGGAGGCTCGTGGTTTAACAGTTAGATTAAGAGGACATGGACACGTCGATTCGATTTCAAATCCTGGGCGAAGCTACAGTTCAAATAGCGCTAATACCCTTGGGAAATGTATGAACACAACTACTCTCCGTCCAGCTATGGATAAATAGTAGGACAGACTGGGTTCTTTAAACTTGGTTAGGCAACCAGTCTAGGAGAAGGAAAACTCTGAATTCAAACCTGTTGGGGTGGTCACTACTAGAATAGGCTCAGTTCTAATTAATGATCTATTTCACTAAATTCTTTTTTAATTTAATTTATTTTTTTCAATGGGTTGAAATGCCGTAAAAAAACAACCTACCAATCGCAGCGAGAATTACTACCGCTTTTCGATAACTGTAACATACAAGACCAAGATGTACAAAAAACTTTTTTGCGCTCGGTCAATTATAGACGACTGTTCCGGAAGATGACAAACTCCATGACTCGGAGGTTTTCAGCTCGCGCCATTAGTCGACGGTTGGACCTGATTAACTCAAAGTAGCCATCAATTACGGCACAAAAGGACTCTTCATTCATATGACATATCAAAAGTTTTCTCTCTTCCAGTCGAATCTTTCAAAGCCGTGCCTTTTGTCGGGAGGAATTTTATTAATCGTCTCTCGAATATTACATTCATTGATGAATAGAACATCAAAAGTTCAGTCTGTTAGTTGGTGGAAATTTCCGTGAAACACTCGATTGAAATATTACGTAAATACGAAGTAAATTAATGAAAATATTCTGCTTCAAAGCGGCCAAGAGCTGACGGGATTAATAACATGTGCTAATGTAGTTATTGGTGTATCGACTGGAATTAGAAGAGAAAAAGGTTGAGGGGGGTTTTATGTAATTCGTTTATATTTTAATCGGTTTCTTTGTGTATTGACATTACATATTCCTTCCTTATTTTCCTTTCTCTTTCCCGCTCTTTTCTTCTTTCACTTTCACTTTCACTTTCACTTTCCCGCTCTTTTCCTCTTTCCTCTCTCTCTCTCTCTCTCTCTTCTCTCTTTCTCGCTCTTCTTCTCTCTCTCTCTCTCTTCTTTTCTCTTTCTCGCTCTTTCTCTTTCACTCTCTCTCTTTCTTTTTTCTCTTTCCGTCTTTCTTTCTTTCACTTTCACTTTCACTTTCCCGCTCTTTTCTTCTTTCAACTTCTCTCCCTCTCTCTCTATCCTCTCTCTCCTCTCTCTCTCTATTTCTCGCTCTTTTCTTCTTTCACTCTCTCTCTCATCTTCTCTCTTTCTCTTTCTCTTCTTTTCTTCTCTCTCTCTCTCTCTTTCTCGCTCTTTCTTCTCTCTCTCTCTTTCTCTTTCTCGCTCTTTTCTTATTTCCTACTCCTCCTCTCTCTCTCTCTCTCTCTCTTCTCTCTCTCTCCTCTCTTTCTCTCTCTCTCTCTCTCTTTCTCTTTCTCGTCTTTTCTTCTCTCTCTCTCTTCTCTTTCTCTTTCTCGCTTTTTTCTTCTTCTCTCTCTCTCTTTCTCTTTTCTCGCTCTTTTCTCTTTCACTTTCACTCCTCTACTACCTCTCATTCCTCTACTTACTACCTACCCCCCCTCTCCTCTCTATCTATCTATGTTGTGGGGTGTGTGTGTGTATTGTCAGGTCTATTTTCCTTTGTCAATTATATATCTTTTGCGTCATTTTCTTTATTTTCTCTTAAACTATTTATTGACCTGTAGAAATATCGACATGCTTCGCCGAAAGGACTTAGCTCAGTCGGAAAGAGCGTTGGCTAGAAACCACAAGGTTTCCTAGTTCGATACCGGCGCTCGCTAACTCAGTGATGAGAAGCACAGGGATCTGTGGGTAAAGTAAGGAGCTGATGGTAGGTGTGGCGTTCCCACTTCAGAGCGCAAAAACAATCTCCTTGTCTAGCAACTAGTGAAAAGGAAAATAGACTCCTCGCTGATTGGCTGATACCGACTTAAGCTACCCCGCGACTTTACTTTACTTACTTATATATATAAATATATATTGCCTGATGGGTGGGAGTAAAAAAATATACATTATACCCCCAAAATTATATTATATATATATATATATATATATATAATATAATTTGGGGGTATAATGTATATTTGTATTATATAATATGTATATATATATATGTATATATGTAATTATATATATTATATATATATATATATATATATATATTATAATATATATATATGTATACACCGTGTTGTCAAAAAGTCATCGAGATTTTTTGTACTTTTTGAACACCCCTTGTATCTGAAAAAATAATTTCATTCATTTTTTTTTCAGAATACAAGTGTGTCAAAAGTATCTTGTGTAAAGCTGTATTTACCAAGATAGAAATGAAGAATTAATAGACGTTATTTTTTCAGAATACAAGGTTTGACAAAAGTAAAAAAAATCTTGATACCTTTTATGACACACCTTATATACATATATATATATACTATAATTATAGAGAGAGAGAGAGAGAGAGATAGATAGATAGATAGATAGATAGATAGATAGATAGAAGCATACATATATATTATCGCTAATAAGTAAATATATGACTTATATAAGTGAGTTTTAATAAAAGCCACTTTTCTTCTAGACCAAAAATATTATTATCAAATGGTATTATTATCTTTAATACTAAATCACAACTATTTTGAGTGCATCGTGCTCGGCTATGAATTATAATATCCTGGGATATTTGGTTGAAAAGAAAAGGAGAAAATAAAATGGATTCTTTATGAAAAAAAGAAAATGAGTGTACTTGAAATCGTTAGACGGTTATGCTATTTTCATATTGATCGGCTCTTTGCCTTGGATCAACGTGTTTGTGTACAACGTGAAGTGTCTAAGTGTCGCTCTTTGATCCACTGCCTAGGATCAATCTATTATGTTATACTAGTACAAAATGAAAAACATCCTCCGGGCGATGTAAAAATAGATTTTTAAAACATATTGCCTGATGGCTGGGAGTAAAAAATTCAATGTCAGCGAGTTTGTACCCTAAGTAAGTAAAATCATCAAATTCATTAAAGGATTAAGAAATAAAACAATTTGAAATGTAAACTTTAAATATGTATTACAATAAAACAAACTATATATTGATATATAATACCAGTCATGTATTTATTAAAACTTGTTTTAAAAAACAATGAGGACTGTCTAATATTGCATGTTCAAATTTTGAATATATATATTTCTATTCTGTTATGACGATTTTGGGTAATGTGACGTAGTTGTTGTTACAGACAAAAACCGGAAGCGAATCTCCATTATAAATAGATATGCCCTCTGTTTTCTAAGTTAGCGTTTCCGAGTTAATTTGTTATTTCTTGTGTTAGATTATTAATGCATATAAGGTGTGCTGGAATCCACCACTTAAACTTATAGACTCTGCGTGGGCGCGTGGATTAACGCCAGCTCGAATACGTTGTTAGTTACCTATTTAATCCCCGATCTTGAAAGCCGTTCATTTGCACGTATTCAACATTGACGAACGTGATTGCAACTAAGGACTCTGCTCAACCAAAGGATTCTACCCAAAACGAGGGACACCAACAAAGAACCAAAGGATTTTACTCAACACCGAGGGATACCGAGGAATAATCAAAAGATTCTTCACTAAAAATTAGCCTCTGCTTAATACTATTCCATTGTAAAGTGCTCTCGCTTTAATCCTAAAAGTGGCCACAAAAATCGTAACGACTGGGATCACGCCCTGTTGGCTGGGACTGTAGAGGAGTAAGCCCCCTCTAAATGGGGCAACCTTTGGCCGTAAATGGCGACCCGTAATGCCTGTGAAAAGGATTATGATGGCTGAGTGGTCTGTAACGCGGGTAATAAGTTGTCCCGTAACATGCAGTACTCCTCTGTGGCCTATACTTGGGCAAAACAGGCATTTAGATATACTCAAACCGCTCAATCGGCAGGTCATGTAAAGCACTAACACCTACATGATTGTCCTGACCGTATTATTTAAATTGCTCCTACACCTTTTGCTCATATATATACTAGAAGGCAGTGGCCGAGGGTCAAACACCAGTTTATTAATTCATATGAAGTTGTTTTTTTTTCTAATTTATTAATACATATATAGTTAATTAAAATTATTTCTACTAATTAGTTTATACACATGAAGTTAATGAAAAATCTAACATAAAATAATTTCTACAAATAAAGGGATACACATTGAATTAATGAAAATTATTTTGACCAGTTTATAAAACCAGAAAAATATTTACCAACAAACTGTTTTCTTACAAGTCATATATACTGAAGACAGGATTTGTCATTTGTGGAAATTATTTTATTATAAAAATACATTAGATATGATTTTTAACATAAAAATTCATTGGAAATTAATTTTTGTATAAAAATGCACTGGAAACGATTTTTAGTATAAAAATGCATTAGAAATTATTTTTATTATAAAATGTATTGGAAATGTGTTTTACTATAAAATGCATAGGAAATGTTGTTTTTTAACATAAAAATGCGTTGGAAATAAGTTTTACTATAAAAAAAGCATTGGACAATGATTTTTACTATAAAATTGCATTGGAAATGATTTTTAGCATAAAAATGCATTGGAAATGATTTTTCCTATAAAAAGGCATTGGACAACGGTTTTTACTATAAAAAGGCATTGGCCAATGATTTTTACTATAAAAATACATATATTACCAAGGTAGCGTGTGTCGGTATAGGGATTGATATGCCATTAAACCAAATAACCAACTATTCAACAAAATCTATGTCTACCAATTTATTAATAGACATGAAGTCAAACAATATGCCTATTAAAAAAGATTTAGCATTTAATAACAAACCAACACCAACAAACAAATCAG
>CM042150.1:27959273-27966773 GCA_023376005.1 Doryteuthis pealeii | reverse complement strand
TTATCATATGGGTGCTAGAAAGCGGTGGCTGCAGGTCTACATGTCCTGGGAATGGCGTTAAACTCTATCTGATGGTGAGGTTCCAGTTTTGGAGGTTTGGGTAATGTGGAGCACCCCTTCATCACCATTACTCCCTGGTCCACTCTGACCCGGAGTGGTAGTACCTGTTAGGGTCCTATCTATGGGTTAAATAGAAAAACATGAGTTTATAAAGAAAATTGTATTATGCATTAAGAATGAATTTATTTCACAACTTTTTGGCATTAAAAGACCCACCGAGGTTGATATGCCGTAAAACAAACCAAACCAAACCAAACAAACCAAACTGTTCAAGTCACAATTCCTTTTAGTTTAAATAGTTTAAATAGATAAAAACAATGAGTTTAAAAATGTTTAAAAATTGGGCTTAAGAAAAATGAAATACCCAACAAGAAGGAATAAAACAAAATGTCTTCTGTATAAAATAATCCAACATGGGTTAACATGCCGTAAAATCCAACCAACCGACTCTGACAGCATACTGATCTCAACTTTCCTTATATAGTTTTATTGACTTGATAAGTAATTCTGCTTCACCCCATATTACAATACTAAAAGTTTTTTAAAAAGTCGTCGGGGTGGCCTAAAGTCGGTATCAGCCAAACAGCGAGGGAGTCCATCCCATTTTCACTAGCGTTAGACCAAGGAGATTGCTTTTGCGTCTGAGGTGGAGGGCCATACCTACCATCAGCTCCTAACGTTACCGCGCAGATCCCTGTGCTACTCATACGCTGAGTTGGCGAGGGCAGGTATCGAACCAAGAACCTGGTGGTTTCTAGCCGAACGCTCTACCAACTGAGCTAACTCGTACCCCTAATAGAAATCATTACTGGTTAAATCTACCCAGAATTCTATATTGCTATTTATTCATCAACCAAAATTATTTGATTTATATTGCATAACACTTATTTTGAATTGTTTCCACTCATGCTGTTAGAATTTGAGTTCATTAGATTGCGAACTGGTCAAGTTATTAGATTACGAAATATATCAATTTTTCTGTAACAGCTATTCACCTAAGATTATAGGAAATTTTGCGAAACAATCTTATCAGAAAAATAAAAATTTCATTAAAAGTCTCAAATTTTCTTACTGAAGTGATATTTTTAAAAAAGTAGCAAAAAGCAACTCAGATTCATTATTCTGTGCTGTTAAGCTGGACAACTTGAAAGATAGTTTAACCGATACGGTCTACGAAAACCACAAAAGGTACTCTTCGCGGAGAACCATCCCGGCCTCCTGCCTCACAAATCGCTACCCGGTGGCTGCTGAAAAAAAAACACCAACTACGATTGAAGTTCATAGCCGAAGCGGTGTCACTTGCAAAAGAAAAACTAGGTTAGGGTTGGGGTTGGGTTGGGGTTAGTTTAATGGGGAAAATGAATAAATAATGTGGGCTCTGTATACAGGGTGACCCAGAAAAAACAGAACCCACAAATTTGTAATAAAACTATTAATTTTAAACTAGGGGGGTTTAGGGTAAGGGTTGAGAAAACGCTCTACATTCGTTGTTTTTGGGGGTTTGAAAGTGACACAGCTTCGACTACGGACTTCAATCGTAGCTGGTGTTTTTTTTCAGCAGCCACCCGGTAGCGATTTTTGAGGCAGGAGGCCAGGTCGGTTCTCTGCGAAGAGTACCCAATAAAAGATAAAGGAAAAAACCGAAGACGATGGAATGAATTAGAATGATAAATATATGTATTGTCGAACACGAACGAATAAGTTTACAAAATAAAATAAAGGAAAAAGTTCAATTTTCTTAACAGACCGTAAATAAAAGTAGAGGTAAAAAAAAAAATTCAGCTATGGAGAGATTGGAGATGTGTCTTGTTAGGGAGAGTTATCTCCCCCTAACGATTCGAACCGGACTCTGTGAAGAGGAGGGGGAAAAGAGACTGCACAGCAGATCAGAAACGAGCAGGTGACGTGTATCCTACATCAAGCCAGAAATCCAAATGCATCCACTGTATTCCCTGTCAGTGAAAAATAAATAGAACAAATATTGTTATATTCTCTGTTTTATTATCATTTCTGTATATCCTACATCTCGGGATACAACACGTCTTTTCTCAGAGTTTCAATTTTTTTGTATACCCGTTGTTGAAGATATTTTCAATCGATCCAAAGACGCTACAAAGGGATGCGGTGTTCCCGCGACTTGGGCGCGTGTACAGCCACGTGTCTGACCCAATTACACGGGTCGCAGGAACAAGTCAGTTACCAACAACAACAACAGAAAAAAGGCTTACAATGTGTAAATGTGTAGGTATGTGTTTATGTATGTGAATGGTAATGGCAGAACACTCATTTTTGGGTAATTTTCACCTTTCACCATCATCATCATGTCGTGCAGGCAGCACGGATATCCATGACAATCTCTCGCCAACCTTCCCTATCATTCATAGCCCCAGGGAGTTCTTCCTCGCTGCAACCAGCATCTTTATATAGCTGGTCAATGTAGATCCTTGCTGGACGGCCCACCCTGGCATGTCCATGTGTTGGCTTCCACAGGAGAACATCACTTATGAGTTCGTCCTTGCTTCTCCAGCAGTGCCCTGCATGACTAGTCCGTCTCACTCGGATGGTCTGTGAGATAGGGGCAGATGACCATACAGCTGCTCCCTTGTGGGATGCTGTTTCCACGACTTGTTCAAAACTGCTCGCAGCATTCTTGTGCAGCTCCCATCTAACTTATTCTCGAGGCGCCTCGTTAGGGTCCAGGTAGTGCAGCCATACAGCAGTACTGATAATGACTACAGCCTGGAAGAAATGTCGCTTTAGCTTGGCTAAATTCCTAGAAAATAAGGCAATTAGAGTAACCTCCCTTGAATTTCACTTTAAAAACCAGCCGGTAGCCCTTTTGAAAGTCTCCGTGCGAAATAAACAAATCTTAGAAAACAACACAACTGCATGCTTTAACACAAACATATCATAAATTGTGTTCTTAATAACAATTAAGTTCATTTCAGATAATGCGCACGCACAATTTTATGCTAGGAATTTAGCCAACTAAAGGTGAAAATTACCCATTTTTTGCCCACCAGTGTACATGAGAAGAAGTATGACAATGTATTGATCTCAACTTGCCTTGAATAATTGTATGTTAAATATTTCTGCTTCACTCGATAAAAACACTAGAAAAGAAATCTTTACTGGTTAAATCTATCAAGAATTTTACATCGCTAGTTATTCACAACCAAAATTATTTGATTTATATTACCTAATTTTATCAGATTTGTACATCTTGCTTCACACACGATTTCTTTTCTTTTTTTATTATTGTTGCGACACGAATCAATTTCAAGATTTATGTATTTATTAGATTATATAATAATCGCTAAGTCTGACCAAACATTCACGGTTGATTACTTCAGCGTTTCATTTCAAAGAAAGTTGTGTTATTTCAATCTGATATATGTTAAAAGTAACATACCAAAAGCGAAACTTTATACAATAATTCAAATCTCATTTTTCTATTTTTTATAACCAAACGGGAAAACCAAATACGTCATTCTCTTTTCACTAACATTAAATTTCCTCTTTAATGGATTTGTGCAACCAAATATTTGAGATTTATTTTATTTGTTCTTTTTGGGTAAACGGTTAGAAATATAAGTCTACATTATTTAGAAAAGGATTTCAGATCAAATATTAAGGTATTCAGTAATGAAACTTATTGTGTAAATATATTAACAATTCTTTCATGAATCAACTTCCGAATAGTTCCTTTTGAAATATATAAAACCGACTAAAACTTTGTTCTCACTCCTGAAATTAGTGAAGTTTATATATATATATATATATATATATATATATATATATATATATATATATATATATATGAGGAAGAATGAATAAAGAAAAGAAAAAAGGAATGGATAATAAAAGAAGAATTTAATCAATATCACTTACACATGTGTTTCGGTCAGTTCATCTGTGTGAAAATATTCCGCACACAGAGAAGATTCGACCTTCATCAGAGTGAAATTTTATTTTGAATGAAAAAATTTGTTGAGGAAAAACGGAGAATTTTTTGAAATCACATTTGAAACGCTGAAATAGACCGTTAGAATTTGGATATTTGATTTTTCTAGGGTTTATGGTAGAAATAATTTTGTATTGTAAAAATAAATTGTTATTATTTATCCCTAAAATTTTTTCAACTGGGTACACATTCTTCTGGAAGGACAGGCCGATGGTAGCTGTAAGTGGCTTTAGGTAAGGCAGCCCGAGTACCCCATCCCGAAGCGGTTTCTACGTAAGCGACACATGACGGACGCCGTGGACACATTTCTTACATTTAAGACTGACCATATATATTACGTGTGTAGCAGGGCCTTCCTGTCGAGATCAGGGATTCTCAGTCACGTACTGTCGCATACGAGACGAAGCCGGGGAGAGGGTTCATATGCGTGACGGTACATAAAAAAAAGTTGGACCCGTGGACCACCTGCGTGCTCACGACAAAATACACCACACACAACACACACACACACACACACACACACATATATATATATATATTATATATTTATAATATATATATATATATATGAAATGCATTTCTACATATGCTACTTATATAAATTAAATGAAAATGATGCATGTATTAAATATTTGTTTTTTCTCATTCAATTCCAAACGACCTATAATTGTGAGTACACTTTTGTCGACAATTTTCTTGAAGTTCTTTACATTAGTTAAACTGCAAGAACAAAATAAAACGCCCTCTAGGTGATGTAAAAATTGATTTTTGAAGTTATTGCCTGAGGTGGTTGGGAGTTAAAAGTTCAATGTCAGACGGTTTGTATCATAAGCAAAATCATCAAATTTATTAAAGGAGTAAAAATAAATAAATAAAACAATTTCAAATGGAAACTTATGTCCACCTCAAATAAAATGTTGCGTGCATTTATCACTCATTAATTAAATAATCATTTTGAATATTTAGCTCATAAATTTTACACAAAATCGTAGATATTTATTTATTTGTAAACCTTTTAGTTAGCTTCTAAGGGTAAGAGTAAAAAAAAACAACATTTTTTATAAACAGATTACTCAAATTTTGAGTGTATATAACACAGGGTTGTTTTTATTCTATTTTTTATTGTTTCGTTATTATTAATGTATTTTAATTAAGAAATTTGTTTAGTTTTAATTTATACCTAGGAAATCAATAACTAATAAAACACTAAAAAACTGTACCCCCTTCTTTTTTGGCACTAATTAATAGCTAGGAAAGTTTGGCTAATTTCAAAGCCTTGTTCCCTTATAGAAAAATGTTAATTAAGAGAAAAAAATACATAGACCGAAGGATAATTATTTCATATTAACATGGGAAAGTACTGATGGACTTTAACTAAGTTAAAACTTTGATTACCCAATGTGGGTCACCTTTTTTCTCTCTGCAAGAGTTTTATGCAGAAATACACATGCCATGAAATCATGTTATACAGGAAACCATGGGTAGCAGCGTGGTGGATGTGAGACACGGCAGATGGGGAAATGGTGTTGATCATATAATGCTGGGCCAAGAAACCTTAAACGGGTCAACGGCAAATAGTTCAGTTATGAAACTGCTGCTCCTCATACCTAAGACTAGCGCTCATTGATGAGTCACCAAAACAGCCACATGTAGATATCTATGACATCGAAACAAGCCAAATCTCTATGACAGCACGCAATATCGATAAAACATGCGGGATCGCTATCACATTTGACATAACTGTTCTGTTGAGCTTCGAGTTCTGACACAATGTTCGAAAAATAAGTTACAGAGACCAAATAAAATCACACCTGCTAAACACATAATTCTCAGCACAAACAAACAGCACACACATACACTAATAAGGTCGCCGCTCTGGACACATTATCTGAAAATACAGTAACAGAAACTAAAAACGATACAAATCTACTTTGATGCAAAATGAAACTCTTAACCTAACTTAAACTAACTCTGCAGCCGAAAAAATATAGACATCCTAAGCAAAATCAAATAATTGTGAGTACACTTTTGTCGACAATTTTCTTGAAGTTCTTTACATTAGTAATTTATTTACCCTGTTTTAGTAAGAAAACAGATTTGAACAGAGTGATCTAGAAATAAAATACCATGAATCTGGTAATGGTTGGACATTTGTATCAGCATCTGCATGGAAAAACTCGGCTAATGCCACCATAGGAGGTGTAGGAATGCTTCTCAGCCATCGAGCATTAAAATCACTAAACAACAGCGAAAAAAATGAGAATTATGAGTACTACGTTTAATGGCAATCCCTGCTGACTGTAGTCCCGTGTTACGGCCCCACAAACATCTGCAATGAAATGGACAACGGGCTATCTTATGCAGACGCACTACCAAACACAACGTACTTATCATTGGGGAAGACATGAATGCGCAGATAGGCAGAAACGAAATCAATAAATTCTGCTTACAAGAGAGAGAGAGGAGAGAGAGAGAGAGAGAGAGAGAGAGAGAGAGAGAGAGAGAGGAAGAGAGAAAGAGAGAAAGAGAAAAGAGAAAAAAAGAAAGAGGAGAGAGAGAATGGGAAAAATTGAATACTCAACAAGAATAAATAAAACAAAAACATCTTCGAAATAGAATAAGCCAAGATGTGACATGCCGTAAAATCTAACCAACCAACCAACCAACCAATCAACCAACGTACTTATATACGAACAAACCAAGGTAGATATAAACATACTAAGATTGACAGATAGACAGACAGGCGGATAGATAAAGAGAAAAGAGAGAGTGAGAGAGAAACATAGAGAGGGAGAGAGGGGGAATTGAATACACAAGAATAAATAAAACAAATACATCTTTGACATAAAATAACCCAACATGGGCTGACATGTCGTAAAATCGAACCAACCACCCAACCAACCAATCAACCATACGTACTCATATGCTTTGATACGAACAAATCAAATAGATATACACATATTAAGATTGACAGATAGATGGACAGACGGATCGATAGAGAGAACGAGAGAGAGAGAGAGAGAGAGAGAGAGAGAGGAGAGAGAAAGAGACAGGGTGAGGAGAGAGAGTGGGAACAAATTGAATACCCAACAAAAAAAAGATAAAACAAAAGCATCTTCGGCATGAAATAAACCAGCATGAGCTGACATGCCGTAAAATCCAATCAACCAACCAAATAACCAACGAACACATATTCTTAGATACGAACAAACCAAGATAGATATAAACATACTAGGATTGACAGATAGATAGACAGACGGATCGACATTGAAAAAGAGAGCCTTAGATGGAGAGAGAAAAAGAGAGAGAGACTGAAAGAGTGGAAGAGAGAAAGGGAGAGAGAAAGAGAGAGAGGGGGAGTAAGGAGAATTTTCAAGATCAGTGAACATTGCGAAAGATGCCCGAAGAAATCTTTCCACAGTCCGTTAGATTCGGATTAAAAGCCAATGGATCAGTGCTTATCTGCATTGCCCCCT
>CM042150.1:27944273-27954273 GCA_023376005.1 Doryteuthis pealeii | reverse complement strand
AAAATCGAAACACCTTCGTGTGTGTATCTATTGCCAATCTTTAGTGTTTTCCCCCCTAGACTTACAGTATTACACTGGGTAAGACTCATGACAACAAAGGTGTGATTCTAGGAACTGGAGGCTCACCACAGGATGAATTTTAGAGTCAGAGCCGGAATATTATAGATATTGAGCGAGTTCGAATTCCAGTCCTGTTATTATGTTCACTTTCGGACTGATATCCTTGGGAAAGGTTATGAACACTCTCACCTCCAGCGATGAGTTAAATTAGTACATATACGTTTCTTCTACAAGGATAACTTTGCCATTATATAACTTACGAAGATTGATATGCCATAAAACAAAGAAACCAAACCAAACCATTCTATAGAAAAAGTATAATTTGTTCACAGTTGTATTGTTTCAAGTATTCCTTTCAAATACTAATAAGTATCTTGTATCGTTTAGGGGAAATTATTCACAGACGAAATTGAGTTGTATTTGAATTATGTATCCGGTGATAACGGATACATAGAAAACATAACTGTATGTTACAAAACAATTAACAGTTAACAATCTCTTACAAGAAATAGAGTAGGGTTAAATGCGGTATAGCCAAATGTAGTAAGATCAGTCCGAATATTGATCAGCTTATTAATCACCTATTGAAATCCTTAATCGTAGATTATCAAAGGCTATAAAGCCTGGTAGAGTGTTGAACGGGCGCTAGCTACTCTACAACAAATTATAGGGTTTCAAGTAATCATTTCTCTCGAATAATAGTAATTGGTTTGCACAGATCTATGGTTTTAATAACTACAAATAACGCCTAGTAAACAAGAATAGCTCCCAGTAGCTATTCTTAATTCAAATTTTTTTTAGTTATATGTCATCAGGTATTCCTATCGAATGGATGCAATTTTATATATGTTTGATCTATAGATGGGACCATAACAGTTGTTACTACTCCGGGTCAGAGCAAATCTGGGAGAAATGCTACTAAATGGGTACTTCACACTCCCCAGATCTTCAGAAATGAAGCCTCACCATCTAATACAGTTTAATGTCATACCCATTATATGATTGCCCTAACCCTATTGCCCTTATGGCAACCCCCAGCACTTTTTTATCATATAACAGTAGGAGAATGGAATTCGGGGTATAGAAAACCCCGAGAGGAAGTAGTAATACTGGCTCGACTGTGCATTGGCCAGACAAGACTTACATATTCTTTTATGCTCAAGCAGGAGAATCAACCACGGTGCAAAACATCCTATACTGTCAAATATTTTCTCATTGAGTGTGTAGTTTTCGCTCCAGCCGCATAGAAATATGTCAATGCAAATAATATCAGAGATCTTTTTGAGCATACACTCGTGAACAAATTAAATGGGCCAAGCAAGTATTATACATTTTATTGTACAAAAAGCTAAATTAAACAAAATACAATTCTTTCAATCGTCTAGATATAGTCATTCTAGAATGGAATTTCCATCTGCTGTTTTGAATTGTTTGCTATGGTTAACAAGTTTTCTTTCGGTCCTTCAAGACAGTTATTTTAAGCCTGTGGTCGTCCTTCACAGTGGATGCTCTAGGGCGACCAGATCCAGATTTCCTTTTTACTGAACCTTCGATTTCGAACCTTTGACCAATTCGCTTCACAGCAGAGAGAGATGTTGTCACATTTTCTTTTTTCAAAATATCGAAAATCTGCTTGTAAGTCATATTAGACTGCCTTAATCCTGCAATTCGTTTTTCATATCCTCGCCAGATGCGGTCTTACCTTTTTAGGACTCATTTTTACCACTAATTATTATATACTATAATAATAATGATCTGGAAAATAGGAATTTGCAGTTAAATTTCAGTAAATTCCTGAAAAATATCGAAAAATCTATTTTCTTCCTTCTTTAAATCTTGGCCCATTTTTTCTGTTCACGAGTGTATAACATGGATGACGTTTCATCCTTCGTGAGAGAAATTAAAGATATATTTAAACCTAGCAGCAGCTACCCCACGTTGCCTGGGTAGAGGAAGATTTTTTAAGTTAGTCCCGCAGATCCATTATTACTGAATTGAGAGTTGAATCCTCGTAGGAATGCCCCATTTAAATCCCTATGTAAAAATATAGACTTGCATTGAGCCAGCCACTCTGAAAAGAAATGTTTAATGTCTACTATCTATGATATCAAATGAAAAAATCCATGCTGTTATCATCGAAATTTTATTTTTTAAATATCTTCACGAAAATAAATATCTCTATTATTTTCGCTCAAAACCAAGCCCTGGAGATATGTAATGTGTATATATATATTTACTTTATTGTTAATTGTTTTATTTTGGAAGTTCCCTTCGGACATACAATGCACACAACTTCCCTTAATATATAATATAGATTATGAATCAGATATGAAATACATCCACAAAAATACACCGGTAAAGGAACCTAAGTACCCATTTTTATCTCATATTCTAACAGTTTCTGGCATTAAATAACCCACAGTGTTATTATACCATTAAATAAACCAAACCAAACCAAATGAAGTTAATGAAAATTATTTATACCAATTTGAAGATATTAAGAACTTGAGACATAGAAACCTTTATAAAAATGGCATTGAATAACACGAAAAGGGTTGATATGCCGTAAAACAAACAAACCAAACCAAACCTTCTGCAGTCATATTCCAAGCTTCACTGGAATCGCGTGGTTTAATGGTTAAAGTCATGGGAAATAGACTCGTCGCCCCGAGTTCAAATCATGGATGTGGTAATTGCATTTCACTTAGCTCTAATACCATTGGGAAAGGTATGAATCCTACTATACCTCCAGCTATGGATATATAGTAGGACAGACTGGGCTCTTTAAGCTTGGTTAGGCAACCGGTCTAGAAGAAGGAAAACTCTGAATTCAAACCTGTTGAATTCCGCCTAAGAAATTGACCTTGTGACACGTCTTGCTCCTGCGAAAGGGTTGGTAAATATATATTCCAAGCTTCACCGAAAGGACGTTACAGTTTAATTATGTATGAACAGCAATATCTAAAAAGGTAATTTTTAAAATATAAGTGATAGATATAAAAGAGAACAAATATATGAAGCATTGGAAAACGGCTCTGTCGACAGGCGTGGCACGTATCCATAATTTCTGGTGTAATTTTAAGAGATGTTTAGCAAATTGATTTATTTATCAAGTAAATGCTTACAGAGTGTGTCAGGAGGTTTGGCCATTTTCCCATTGGGGTGATTTTAGGGTCATTGTTTGGGTAGAATTTGTGACATTAAGAACGGGATTCGAGGGGGGCAGCATCACCAATTTAATTATCTATCGATTTTGGCACATTAGATATCGAAAGGCTGCAGTGGTTGCTTCCTGTATCTGAAAATCTGATTATATTTTTTTGCTTGCGGCTCTGTTTTCCAATGTGTCTGATTACGAAGCAAAGCAACAATAATTTAACAAATTTGAGCCCTTAAGGTGATTGATATTATATATATATATATAATATATAATATTTTACTTGCACGTAACAAAATTGTACACAAAACCACCATAAATATATAATTACGTGCCATAGAATTCAATGATTTTATTAACACAGATAGATAAATAGATAGATAAATAGATGTGTATGTGAGCTCACGTTTTTATTTGATTTACATACAAACACAAATAAACACACACACACACACACACACACACATATATATTATAATAATATATATGTGTGTGTGTGTGTATTTGTGTGTGTATGTCTGTGTATGTATGGGTTTGTGTCTGTATGCATATTAACTAATATGCGGTCATACACATCCAATGACATCTACATATCTATCTATGTATCTATTTATATATAAAATATATATGAGGGATGCGTGTGCGCCCGCGTGTGTGTGTGTGTGCGTATTTATTTGCACGTCACGTAGTTACACACACGGATGTATAATCACATATAAATCAATTTATTGATTTCTATTAACACTCACACGTATATATATATTATATATATATATAATATAATATATATATATAGAGAGAGAGAGAGAGAGAGAGATGGACAGAGAGGAGGAGAGTAAGAAAGAAATTGGCCATGATTGAACCTGCAGTCCATCACGCAACTTAGAACCTAACCCTTTATTCAATCCACGGGGGTATAACTATAGCTGGGGTAGAGGCGTTAAGCTGTGTTAATTATTATTCTATGTTACTGCAGCCCTTGGTCATGATCGAACCAGCAGCCCAGAGATAACTGTCACTTAGAACTGTCTTAAAACTAACTCCTTTATCCACTAGGCCATGTATCCATTTAGACAATCCAATGTGAATTTTGGGAATTTATAAACCTAATGTCTTGTTTTGGCTAGAATATCTACCTATTCACTTATGTGTGATTTTTTACCTAGCCTCATATTGTGTGTTTTTATTTTTATTTTTTTCATCTAATATAACGTAGCATTTTTAATTATGGGTTCCCATATTGTGTTCATTTCTATACTTGGTCTACTTAAGAGACCACTACAGCCTATCATATGAGCTGATTCTTTGAGGCGTCTTCTCTTCAAGAATCAGCTCGTGCTGTAGTGGTCTCTTAAGTAGACCAAGCATAGAAATGAATACAATATGGGAATCCATAATTAAAAAGGCTAGATTAGATTTTTTTTAAAACACACAGAATATGAGTCTAGGCAAAAAATCATACATATGTAAATCATGATTATCTGGTATTGCTTATCAAAAAAGATTTGATAGAATTCTCAAACCCCTATTGTGCTACAGTTTAGACTCAAATTTAATCAGATTTTACATATTCCAAAATATTTTTGTGCTTTCCAAAATCATTATAGCACAGTTTTGTCATTTTATAGCTCTTAATTGGTATATGGGTAAAATACAACATTTATGGAATAGGCTAAGATAAGGTAACCTTGAAAACGATGTATCGACAATCTTCAAAAGCTCGTCATTTTTCATGGAGTTGAAATTTTAACTTGATTTTTTTTTTGTTGAACTGAAAATTGTTTCTAGTTTCACAAAAACTAAGACCCATAAATGTTTGATGTGGGTCTAATTTTGGCAATTTCCATGCTCCTGCCCACTGTGAGGCGGTAATGGTTTCTTAAGTAGACCAAGCATAGCAATGAATACAATATGGGAACCCATAATTAAAAAGGCTAGATTAGATTTTTAAAAAAAACACAGAATATGAGTCTAGGCAAAAAAATCATACATATGCAAATCATGATTATCTGGTATTGCTTATCAAGAAAGAATTAATAGAATTGAGAATAATACGTGTCCAAGTAGATTTTTTACCATCGGTAAGGCTGAAAAAGTTGAGAAGATGCGCACTCAGATGAAAACTTTGTGACGAGGGTTGCATTTCCGTTGGGTAATGCCAAGCCATTTTTACTTAACATATTTGTGGGTGAGGGACTGGGTATGAGATGAATTAGAACCAACTTTATTTTATGGTTTCTGGCGTATTCATCCTCATCATGTCACGCTGGTATCACGGATACCCATGACAATCTTTCGCCAATCATCCCTACCATTCATTGTACATGGAAGGTCCTCTACCCGGGTCCAGTATCCGCGCAGACTTTGTCTATGTACGTCTTTGCTTGACGGCCGACTCTGGCGTGCCTATGTAATGGCTTCCATAGAAGAACGTCACTTATGAGTTCGTCATTTCTTCTAATTCTTTCAAACAGCAAAAGATGTAAGTTGTTATATTGAATACTGATATCAAAAACGAGATATCTCACTTGCACCATTATATGAAGAAATAGCATTAAAGATCGTCCGCTAAAACACACTAAAAATCCTCGTTTTTTGCATCATTTAGCTTAGAAATTAGATTTCAATATCTAAAACAGAAAAGATTGTCATTTTAAACGAAACGAGTAAAATTGAAAACTAGAATTCAAATTGAAAATATGCCCATCATCACCACCGACCCCTTAAATATGTTTCTTTTTACCAAATAATTCAGCCGTAACAGTGATAATATTTTTAAAAGTTCAAATCTATTTCCTCAAACATACGCAAATTTTTGAAAGAAAATATTTCGTGTGGCGATTATTTATGTTAATTTGCAACTTCTGTCACATGGGAGATGTTACAGCTCTAAAATCAACCTACCCTAATGCATCATGGCAACTGATTTGTTGCAAGTTGCATATATTTTTGAAAACCACCATAGCAAATGAATCGGGGGTCTATAGTTACGATCTTGAAAATAAGGCTTAGGTATGTAGAAGTCTTTAGCATCAGAGAAATCTAACTTTTCATTTTTGAGAAATATAGTCTCATCAGACAGCCATTCAAGTTGAAGAATAAACAAAAAAATTAAATATATTTTTGCTGTGGGCTTCTTTCTCTAATTCTCTAAGTTTATATTATTGTAGGGTTATTTAGATTTTGTATTTGGTGATAGGGGATTGTTAAATGTGTATCTTTCTGAGGTGAGGCAGCTCTTATGCTATTTCTCAGATAAAATTTCGCTTCCTCTTTACTCTATTCAGTCAAAACAACAATAAAAACAACAACAACAAACAACAACAATAATAATAATAATAATAATAATAATAAACTTAATGGAATCTTCTCAAACCCCTATCAGGCTATAATTTTAGACCCAAATTTAATCACATTTTACATATTCCAACATATTTTCGCTTTCCAAAATCATGATGGCAAAAAAACCATTCACTTAGTTTTACTTTTTGTTTATTTTGTTTATCATTATAATTTTCTACACACACACACACACACACACCACACATATATATATTATATATATATATATATATATATATATATATATATATATATATAGAGAGAGAGAGAGAGAGAGAGAGAGAGAGAGATTTAGTCGTGGGTTGATATGTTTTGACGAATCCGGTTTGGAAGCCAACAACAAAGCGATTTGATCAATTCGCCTTAAGTTGTCTCGAAAGACTTCTCAGTCTGACAACTTGGAGGATGTCATCAACAGATTGTGGTTGGGATCAGATCCAAAAGTTAACAACATCCGGCTCCAAGCGCAACCGTACTGCAAACATTGCACCGAGTATGGACATTTGACCAGATACTGCAGGAAAGCCATCCCAATATTTGGTCCTCTGAGTAATGATGATGCTCTGTTTGAGGATTTGTGTTGTTAAATAAAGTGATTTTTTAAATTCATTGTTTCAAGAGGTTCATTTATTTTAATTCAATTTTCTTTTCAATATGATACGCTTCCAGCTGGCCCTCGCGAAGATACACCTGCAAATTTGTTTTTGGCCAAAAATGCCCAAATACAGTTTGATAATTTGGCCCCAGATCCCACAAGAATTCAATTTTTTAGAAAATTATTTTTGCATAGAAATTAGCTTAGCAATATGCTTCCAACGAGCTCTCAACGAATATCAGGGGATTATTTTAAGGGAAGATAATATATATATATAAATATATATATTATATTATATATAATATATATATATATATATATATATATATTTATAAGAGAAAACGTGGCACGGATTAAGGAAAAGTGAAATTGCCATGCGAATTAATTTTTTAAAAAGATATTAAAAAATACTAAAATGGTTTTGTAAGTTTTCTAAAAAAGATAATATAAAGATAACGTTCCATTCATTGTTCGTTTCTATCTTGGTAAATACAGCTTAAATCTCGATACTTTACTACAATTTATATATATATTATATATATATATATATATATATATATATATATATAATGTGTCATAAAAGTATCGAGATTAAAGCTGTATTTACCAAGATAGAAATGAACAATAAATGGAACGTTCATTTTTTTTAGAATACAAGGTGTGTCATACAAGTGATGAGTTTGAAGCTGTATTTACTAAGATAGAAATGAACAATGAATGGAACGTCATTTTTTTTCAGAATACAAGGTGTGTCAAAAAGTACAATTTTGATACTTTTTTGACATACCTTGTATATATATAAGAATATTTTTGGTAGCATATAGATTTAGATAATTTTAGTAATATATAGATAAATTTAGACGGATTTGTTTACACGTGTCAATTAGCCAAAACCCATGAGAAAACGTAATCTTATCTCTAAAGAGATAAAATGTCTGGAGATCAGAATCAGAAGAGGGACGGGAGTAGAACTCTAATGTACATGTTGAATTGATAGAATTAGACATAATTAGAATCGATACCGTTCTCCAAAATCCCAAGTCAACGCAGCCATTATTCAGTGCTGGACGTTTTGGTATTGTTTTCCTTCAAAAGTTCTATCTAATTTTTCCGATACCCTTGAACATTCTCTTAAGGATGGAACCCTGATAGCTAATGTAAGAATGGTTCTTAGTTATACATACTTTGATATACAAAACTCCGACGAAGGTTAACAGACAAAACATTTAATATAGTACAGCACATGGATATGACGAGATACAAAGTACATAGGTATAAGGGTACATAAACAAGGAGTACATAAATAAAGATGAAGACACATTCATGAATGGTACAAGATAACATATAAAAGTACAGACATGAGACTAGGGATAGTCCATGCTGTGTGAAGAACTTACAGTAATGTAAGTGGGGCCAAAAGCCCCAACGAGACGGGGGAGACCTTAACTACCCATGTGTCTCGTAGTATCAGGAACAGGAAAAAAGAGAGAAGCCTTTTGAACCAGCCGCTTAAATACTATCTCCCCTAGCGGGCACCAGCAAACTAAACCGGGTAGACAACTCTCCCAGGCAAATACGAAACTAACGCTACACTAAGAAGACCATAACAACCAACACTCCATTTTGGTCCTGACTCATGCTAGACGGGTGGTCGGAGAGGCCCCCTTTGATCAACCGGCTCGGCTAGCTTGCTAATAATTACACCATGATGGAGCACGTCCTGTCAGCTGGGACAGTAAAATACGCTGATTGCACTTCCTGTTGGTATTTGGTGGTGACTTAGGATGCTTAAGTACGGAATCCTGGCGGCTAAGCAGGCCATGATATGCAACACTGACCATATAAATACACAGAGAGATAGCTACCATAGTTCAAATTCACTATTAAAGTGTCTGCACAGACTTCCCTCAATAAGTTTTTATACTGTTCTGAAATTTAAAAATCCTGTTGGTGAATTAGACTGATGGTCACTTTAATGTGAACATCCCTTTTAAAGAAAGGGTATTTCATCCCGAAATATTAAGGAAACACTAAATACCACTGGTAAATGAACAACATATTGGTTGCCTCCAAACCATATATATATATATATATATATATATGTATATATATATATATATATATTTGGACGGTCTCATTTTTAACCAGAGAGTGTTGTAAGATGATAACGGTCATATCTTTTTAGGAACACCTGTATTATATATACTAGCAAAATAAAAAACACCCTCCGGGCGATATAAAAATATATTTTTGAAAGATATTGCTTGAGGAGGTGGAAGTTAAAAATTAAATGTCGGAGAGTTTGAACCATGAATCATGAAATCATCAAATATATTAAAGGAGTAAAACAAATAAAACAATTTGAAATCGAAACTAAGTTCTATTAACTTTGAATATCTATTAAAATAAAACAAACTTTATATAAATATATGATACTGGGGATGTATCTATTAAAACTTGTTTTAAAAAACAATGAGGACTGTCTAATGCTGCATGCTCAAATTTTGAGTGTATTTATTCTATGTTATGACGATTTCAGGTAATGTGACGTATGCATTAACGTAGTTTTTGTTACAGACAAATAGAGAGCAAATCTCCATTATTAATAGAGATATATCGGACAACTTCTTGCTGCTGACAGCACATTTTCTTTTCAGCGCTTTTTTCCAAGTTATCGTCTGCTTTTAGTCAAATTCTATTCGCTTGTAGCACCAAATCTAATCTATTTCTATCGAAAATAATGAAAATGAGATTTAAATCAAGATTATACTACTTTTTACATATTGAACTATTTAGCAACAGCTCTTAAGTATACATATCAAAAGTTGTAATAATTAAATTACCAT
>CM042150.1:27916773-27939273 GCA_023376005.1 Doryteuthis pealeii | reverse complement strand
AGTAGTGAGCTAAGATAAGAATCAGCCAGTATAAATAACAACAGCAGCAGCAGAGCACTGCCAGTGATTGGACAACAGGCTGCCTTCCCAGGTCACGTGCTTATAGGCGAGTCTATAAGTAGAGGTGAACATCTGGCACACGCCTAATATCCTAAAAAAATTCCAACACCATTAAGTAATCGAGGCTTAATGTAGAAAGCACTAAACTATACAACTTACCTCCTCCAATAGAATATAAGAGTCTGGCTTTAGAAGCCGGGGAACTCGCATTCACTTTGAATGTTGGAAAGTACCTTAGTGCAAATACTACTACTACAACTGCTAGTACTTCGTTGTTTTTAGATTTTATAATACGATGATTTTTTTTTATTTCGATATGGTTTTTAAAAAAAAGCTCTTACTCTTTTAGTTGTTGAGAAAACAATAGAATACACAAAGGTTTGATTTCTTTGAACACTTGACAAAAGAAAATGTCACGTAACGCATATACATTCTACAATGGACGAAAAAAAAGTTTTTGATATTTTTCAATCATATACAACAACGTATTTTTAAATTATTCTTTATTTATATCTTTGTTTATTATTTAAAAATGCAATCACTGATTGTGAGATTGCACAGATGTTGTTTGTAAATAAATAAGATAGAAATAAATCCGACATATGTTGAGAGGATGAATGGAAAAAACATAAATATATTTTTAGGGATGAAATCTATTGTATGCTGACACGTGTTTTGACGGGAATATATTAACATATACAGCATTCTAATTAAAAATTAGTTTAAAAGTAAAATGAAACAATGATAGAAAACCATTTGTAATCATGTCGACATCTTCAGAGCATTTTTTTTTTATTTCGAAGTCCGTCGCAGAAGACGATGACGTCACTCCATGTCTTCATTTGTGGACCCTATGGTGGCTCATTAGTCCAATTCTGGACTTGCAGATGCGGTCACACGCCTTGCAGGGGAAATTCCCATCTACATTTGGTTGTTCATGACGACGAAGACGTCGCCACTCTGCAGTCCTGTTTATCTCATTATTGAGCTGCTTAGCTCCTGTGCGGCAGGCGTCTCGCCAACCGTGTCTGTTGGAGGCCAGATCTTCCACGTTTGAAGGTGTGATGTTAAATTTCTTCAGCGTTTGCTTTATATGTTTTTTAGCCGCTTTTTTTGGGGGGGGGATCCTGTCCTCCGCGTGCCATTTGTGAGTTTACTGTAAAGTAGTTTACGGCTTCAGAGCATAATCTTAATGCTGTATATGTAAGTATATTCCCGTCAAAGAACGTGTTAGTATACAATAAATGTCATCCATACAAATATATTTATGTTTTTCCATTTATGTTCTCAACACAGTTGTTGTGTATAAACGTACACGACTATTACTTACTTAGTTACTAGTCGATCTGTCTAAAATCGTATATCGCCCTATCAGTGAGGTTTAGAATCTACTCGCAGTATCTTCATCGTCATTATTTCCCCGAGACTGTGATACTTCAGTAAACAATGTAGATTTACGCTTTCCCACGCTTGTATTCTCGGGCTGTACCTCTGTTGCCCACTAGGGTCACCCGTTGTCTGTGGAAGGCAACCCATGATGCTTAAGGAGAGCATCCTGGTGGCTAAGAAGTCCATGACATGCAGCACTCCAATTTCGCCCTTAGACGAGTAGTTGGAGAGGCCTCTCTGATCAATTGTCAGGTTATGTCAAGCCCTATCACCTATATGATTGTCCCAATTCTAGTATTCTTATGGTAAACGCCCAACCATTTTCATCCTATATGTGGTAAAAGGCGGTGGGTGAGTGTCTTAGTATCTTGGGTTGACGTTAAACTGCATCTTCAATTCTGAAGCTCCGGGGAATGTAGAAATACCCCTTCATCGCCAATACTCTCAGGTTTACTCTGACCCGGAATCGGAGAACCTATTAGTGTCTATTAAAGAATTATGCTTAGATGTTATTAAGAGATCATATAGATCTGTTAAGTGCGTGGTGTAATGGTTAAAATAATGGGAAATGGACTCGTCGCCCCGAGTTCAAATCCTGGATGTTGTAATTGCATTTCACTTTGTGCTAATACCCTTGGGAAAGGTATGAATCCTATTCTCCCTCCAGCTATGGATAAATAGTAGGGTAGATTGGGCTCTTTAACCTTGGTTAGGCAACCGGTCTACGAGAAGGAAAACTCTGAATTCAAACCTGTTGAACTCCGCTTAAGAAATTGACTTGTGTCGCATCCTGCTCGTGCGGAGGGGTTGGTAAATATATAGAGATCTGTTAAGAAATTAGTCGTATTCGGTAGAATTGTGTGCAAAATAACAACACAAAAGATGTAAATATGAACGTAAAATAGACGTGATTCTCTAACCTGTAGGTATAAAGTAACTGTGAATAAGTTGAAATAAACAAAACACACACACACACACACACACATATATATATATATATATATATATATATACACACATATATGCATATATATATATATATGTGTGTGTGTGTGTGTGTGTGGTGTGTGTGTGTGTGTTTGTGTGTGTCTGTTTAGAAATTAGTTGTATTCGAAAAGACCCTCTGCAAAATTTAAAAAAAACTTTCAAGAAACATCTACGCAAGAAATATTAATGTGAACATTCAATGAACGTGATTCTCTATCCTGAGGGCATAAAATAAACTGAAATGGCTTGATGTGTCTTTATCCATCAATAAAGTCATATAAATGAAATTAAATATAAAGAAATAAAGAAATAGACGGTAAATGGCTATTTGTATATTATAATTAAATATCTAATTGATCGTGAGCTATTGTGATTGTCGTTATTAAACAAAATCAACTGACGCCTTATTTTTGTTCAACTAGATTAATAACACGAAATGAAAAAGCGTTGAAGAAAAAAAAAAGAGTTAGACGAAAGTTTCAGTACTTACTTTACTAACAAGAATAAGCGCCATTCAGGTGTAAGTATTTAAGTTTTAATGTCATAAAATTACAGTATGTAAGTTTTAATGTAATGATATGTATTAAACTATAAATACTAACGAATTGAATAATAACACATATAAAAAGATTACAATTATTTTGATTACATTTTAATTGGCTTCCGTATGAAATAATTCATAGAATTAGAGAATAAAACAATAATTTCAGAGATCAATAAGACTAAGTAATTGTTACATAATCTATGCATAGATTATTGTCAACCCCCTGTATTTCTGAAGGGATGGCCCCTTTTCATATCACGGGCGGGACTTTCCATGGAATATTACAGAAAGTCCGCGAAATACGTTAAGTCACGTGGGACCTGCTTGGGTCTTCAGTTTCAGCTTGGACGTCAGGCAGAGAAGATGTAGCTGCCTTAACTGGAGCTCACTGCACGCGCGCGCTATGTTTAGTTAGAGAAATATGTTTAGTTAAGTAAATAAAGGTTTAAATAAATAATATGGTTTTGTGGTTGATGAATGTCTTGGCAACAAGACTGACCTAGAAGAAGAAATGAATCAAGGATGACCAATCAGCAAGAACAGAGACGTTAGAAGAACGTAAGATACCAAAGATGAGCAGAAGAATAATAGAAGTAAAGAAAGGGTATACAACATAATTATTTATTAAAACCAGTTTTATTAAAGCTAGTATGCCAATTAACCACACCATATATTATTTAAACCTTTATTTCTTAGTAATATATGAAACACATTCCAGAATTTTGAACGTACAAATGACCTGGGCGATTCTGAGGTCAATCCCACCCGGATTTTCAAAGAGACATCATTAATAAAATAGGATGTATTCTATTCTATGTATAAATGGTTTTGACTATAAATTTAATACTCATTGATAAACGTACGCAATTCCTGGGATCATTGTGACCTAAGCCGTGACATAGTTTCAGTCACACACAGACACCGAATCTCTAGTATAGATAAATTATATAAAACGCGGTCAAAAAAGTTTGCAAATTGCAAACTTAATAGAAGAAATAAAGAAATAACAGAAAAGGCAAATAAGATTATACATAGCTATATAAATTTTTTTAGCTTTTTTTTTAATGTTAAAAATGCTTATATATTTTTTTTTTTAATTTATTTTATTTTAAAAATAAAATACGCATTTTTAAAAATTATTAGAAAATTCCGGTACTGATCGAGAGCGTTCTGTGCCTCGTGATTAATGATATATTTATTTCATTTTTCCGTTTACAACGTTGCTTTGATAAAGACCTCATTTGGTCGAAACAGATTTCTGTCAGCAAAACTTTAAACATCTTTTTTCTACAAAACTTTCTGCACATATTGTCGGATTCATATCCATTTTACCTTTCATAGCTGTATAAGAAAAAAGTCCTAATATGTAGATAGTCTTTCGTGTAAATAAAGTACTTTGGGTTATTGTTTAAAGGAACAAAGTACAAACAGTTACTGGTTTGTGTATGTTCTTCTGTGCCATGCACACAGAATGATAAGAAGGGAGCCTCTCCAACTGGAGACACATCGGTCGAGTGTTACTTTGTCGAGGAAAGAAGTTGAAAGTGAGATTCTTTTTTTACTTTGGCGCTTCTGTATGGAAAGGAAAGAAAGAAAGAAAGAAAGAAAGAAAGAAAGAAAGAAAAGAAAAGTACTTGTTGAAGAGTGAAAAAAAAGGAAGGAGGAAGAAAGAAAGAAGGAAAGAAAGAAAGAAAGAAAGAAAGAAAGAAAGAAAAAAGAAAGAAAGAAAAGGAGAAGTACTTGTCAAAGAGCGAAAAGAAAGGAAGGGGGAAGAAAGAAAGAAAGAAAGAAAGAAAGAAAAAGAGAAAGAATGAGAAGGAGAAGTATTTGTCGAATGGGTAACAAAAGAAAGAAAGGAAGGAAGAAAAGAAAGAAAAAAAGAAACAAAGAATTTTACGGGCCATCTTTTAGGCTACACGCAAGAGCGCTTGTCCAGCGGAAATCTTTGGTAAGGAATCTTTTGGTTGTTCCTTGGTGCTCCTCAGTAGTGCAAGTCCTTCGTCAATGATTGCAAATAGACGTCTCTCAGTATCAGTGATTAAGTAGTCTACCAGCCACGCATTAGGGCTGTTGATTGACCAAGGTTTAAACCACGTGACCTCTCTTAGTCTATAAATTTAAGTGGTGTATTGTAGCACACCTTATATACCAAAATAATAATATACCAGAATAATAATGGAAGCGCGTGGTGTAATGGTTAAAGTAATAGGAAATGGACTTGTCACCCCGAGTTCAAATCCTGGACGTGGTAACTGTTTTTCACTTAGCGCTAATACCCTTGGGAAAGGTATGAATTCTACTCTCCCTCCATCTATGGGTAAATAGTAGGGCAGACTGGGCTTTTAACCTTGGTTAGGCAACCGGCCTAGGAGAAGGAAAACTCTGAATTCAAACCTGTTAAACACTTAAGAAATTGACCTTCTGTAACATCTTGCTCGTGCGGAGGGGTTGGTAAATATATATATATATACCAGAATAATCCAACAGTGTTTTTATAAGGCTGCATGTAAAGACACCTAGTGCCTAACGTGAGAACCATGGGAAGTAATCGTGTAAAGTAAAGAGTTTGTTTTCTGTATTTTTTTATTGCCGTTTAATATGCCACATTTTCCAACAAACATACCTTGTAATATCAGCTTTAATTGTAATTTTTTTAAAGAATTTTTAAAATCTTTTATTTCTTTTTTAGCTCAGTAGGTAGAGCGTCCGACTAGGATCCACAAGAATCCAAGTTCGTTACTGGCCCTTGCCAACTCTGTGCATGAGTAGCACAGGGATCTGTGCAGAAAAGTGAGGAGCTGATGGTAGATGTGGCCCTCGGCCTTAGACACAAAATCAATCTCCTTGATCTAGCGCTAGTGAAAAGGGGATAGACTTCCTTGCTGTCTGGCTGATATCAACTTTAGGCCACCCTGACGACTTTACTTATTTCATTAAAGGTTTTTGGTATTTTACAAGTGGAATAAAGAACACAACATCTTGTCATCTGTCTTCAGTAGAATATTTGGTAAAAAGAAGGAGAAAGAAAGAAGCCAAGTCAACTCATCTTCTTTAAGAGATGCTGTTTGCGTCAGGTTTTCTTTTTTTTCTTTTTTTTTCTTATAAAAGTAAATAAATAACAGTGAACCGTTGATAAACTTAGGTATGTGAATCGTGATTTGTTTTCATTGCCCCAGGAAGTTGTATCTGGATGATTACCGACTCGTGCCTTTCATTAGGACTGCTAAATATTATTTCTTTTCTTACTCTTCCAGTTTTCACTAATACATACATATATATATATATATATATATATATATATATATATATATTATATATTTGGAGGATATGTGCTTAATTGAAGTCGTACCTAATTTTGAAAATTAATTAGTTAATAATTAATGAATTTTAGGCGGGCATATATGTTCAAATGTAAGGCTAAACGAATCGAGAAAATGTCAATCCCTGAATGTACATTTCGACCTATTAGGTCACATCAGCAAGGTTATAGAGAAATATAAAGTAAAGTCGTCGGGGCGGTCTAAAGTCGGTATCAGCAAGTCAGCGAGGGAGTCTATCCCCTTTTTAATAGCACTAGACCAAAGAGATTGTTTTGGCGTCTGAGGTGGAGCGCCACACCTACCATCAGCTCCTTACTTTACCGCGCAGATCCCTGTGCTACTCAAACGCTGAAGGGTCCGGGTTAGCTCAGTCGGTAGAGCGTTCGGCTAGAAACCACAAGATTCCTAGTTCGCTACCGATCCTCGCCAACTCAGCGTATGAGTAGCACAGGGATCTGTGCGGTAAAGTAAGGAGCTGATGGTAGATGTGGCGCTCCACCTCAGACGCCAAAAACAATCTCTTTGGTCTAGCGCTATTGAAACGAGGATAGACTCCCTCGTTGACTGGCTGATACCGACTTTAGGCTGCCCCGACGACTTTACTATATATATACATATATATATATATATATAATATATATATATATATGAGATTATTTTGGTATACGTATCCGTTTGTGGGAGGTACATATATCAGGTTTTGGCATATGTATGAAGCATTCAAGAAATGAATATCAGAAACTCGGTTGTGTTTTTAGTAGAGTTTCGTTTATTTAGTAGTAGTAAATTTTCCAGATTATTATAGCTCCCATCTTCAGACTGTATAAGGATAGTAGTGTTGCTGGCTGCTGGTTGTTTCTTCTAGTGGGGATAGCTGTTTCATGTGGTAGTGTAGTTGTCATATTTGTGTGTGGGTGTACAAGGCGTTGATTGGTCAGTTGGTAATTTAGGAGGTTGTACTCTGTGTCCCTGGTAGTCTGTTAGGGGTCATGGAGTTGGTGGTGGTGGGGGTATTTTGGAAATATTTATAGGCTTTTAGTGTTCCTGTATCGCTGTTGAGACCTTTGGCGTGAGTGCTTAATCTAATTATCCATTTCAATTCTGCTAGTTTTCTTGATTGAGTGGATGGAAAATCATGCTCTATCAAAACACACACACACACACACACACATTATACTTACGTCATACTTTCCGATCTGATGCTCGATTTTCCCAAGCACACAGGTTTATATTGAGGCGTTTCAAATTGTCCTTCAATTTGTCTTTATAGCGAAAGAGTGGATGTCCAATAGAACGCTTAGCATTTTGGTAATTGTCCTTATAATATCTTCTTTGGGAGCCTGTTCTCATTCATGCTGACAACGTGACTAGCCCACCTAAGTTGAACCTTAGCTTGTAAGGTTTCAATGCCAGTAATGTTACATTTGTTTGATATTGTGCTATTTTTCACTCTATCCTTCCATTTAATACCGCAAATGGCACGAAGACAGCGCATGTGGAAGGCGTCAAGTTGGTTTATGTGCTTGCGGTAAAGTGCCCAAGTTTCAGCATCATACAGAAGAGTTGAAAGCACAACTGCTCTGTAGATGTAAATTTTTATTTTAAGATACATCTTTGGTATTCCATAATCGATGTTTCAAATTGCCGAATGCAGTGCTTGCTTTACCTATTCTGGAATGGATTTCTTTGTCCATTTTCCATCAGAAGTGGTATATATATATATATATATATATATATATATATATATATATATATATATATATATATATAACAGCTACTTATATATAAGTAGCTGTTAAATCCAGCCTCACTGGGTCTCTAAAATTGTGTTAATAGAATTTAAATACCAACAGTAATTAATTAAATTAACCCTGAACTTTAATTTTTTTTTAAATCACAATGATATTTCAGATAATCTTTTATACAGATTAACAAAGGATTAGGAAACAAAAACAAAAAAATATAGGATGATAAGATTATTGAAAAGAAAGGAATATTTTATTTTTTGATTTGGCGATATTTTGGTAAGTTCTTTATTTAAAAAAAAAAATTATTTTTCGTGTGCCTCACGATATTGACTTTCCATTCACATTGTTCCCATTCATATTGCAGCAAATTTTGCTGTAAACTAAATTATTTTTAATTAACCTTCAATTAAACAGCTAATCGAATTTTGGGTCACGCATTTTGATTTTCAGAATTAAAAGATTTCTCATTCTTTAGAAGAATCACATTAACCTTTTTTTTTCTTTCATTGTTTATGTATCTACGTTATCGCCCATAAATAAGTACACCCTTACCATTTTTTTAAATAAAAAATTAATCTTCTTCTAAATCAAAGATACCAACATTGTATAATTTTTGCTAGAGCATTTTTCAATCAAAACGGTTATAATTAGGTGTTACCTACAAAAAAACTTTAGTCATCGGGATTGATTAAAGTCAATTACAGCCAGACAGCGAGGGGGTCTATCCCCTTTTTCCTAGCGCTACACCAAGGGATTATGTTTAGTGACTGGGGTGGGGCGCCAGGTTATATATATAACGTCTTTTTAATCAAATGTATATCAACCAAATATTCAGTCTTAATCAAATATATATATAATATAATTTTCATTACTTTTTAATATATATATATATAATATATATATATATATATATATATATAAATTTTATATCTCAGAATAAGGAGAAAGGCGAGTAATAGTCCTTGTTTATAGGTCTGTTTAAAATTTGAAGTCTGAGAAAAAAGAACGTATATATATATATATATATATTATATATATATATATATATATATATATAATATACGTTCTTTTTTCTCAGACTTCAAATTTTAAACAGACCAATAAACAAGGACTATTACTCGCCTTTCTCCTTATTCTGAGATAAAAAAAAAAATTGTTATCACCTTCCACATACCAACAAAAGCCCTGAAGATGATCTAATTAATAGATCGAAACACTGCAGCGTCGACCAATAAACTCACCACTTCACTCATTTAAACCTGTGTTTTTTTCAATTTTTTATTATACTACATACCGTCGGATTCACTTCCTTTTATTTACACACACACACACACACACACACACACACATATATATCATATATATATATATATATATATATATATATATATATATATTATAGTAAGTAAGTAAAGTAAAGTCGTCGGGGCGGCCTAATGTCGGTATCAGCCATGCAGCGAGGGAGTATATGCCCTTTTCACTAGCGCTAGACCAAGGAGATTATCTTAGCGTCTGAGGTGGAGCGCCACACCTACCATCAGCTCCTTACTTTACCGCACAGATCCCTGTGCTACTCATACGCTGAGTTGGCGAGGGCGGGTATCGAACTAGGAACTTTGTGGTTTCTAGCCGAACGCTCTACCGACTGAGCTAACCTGGCCCTTATATATATATATATACAAAAAGAAATTAAAAAGACATTAACAAAAGACAGTCTTAATTCTGGTGGTTTCTAGAAGATACCAAAATCTGATAGTTTCTTATTCTAAACTCTTGGCCTAAGAATCCTTAGATTTAATTTAACTTGACCGTCTTTATTGACTTCAAATGGAACTCCTTTAAGGATTGCCACCTCACAGTCAGGAAGATTAATCCTTTGCTGTATCTGTGTGTAGGATTCACCAATTTATTTGGTTATTGACCCGCACTTAAGATTTTCGGTTGAAAGGATTATTCTTTTTTTATTTCTTACCTGCCATAATGTAACACAATCAATGAATAGTTGGGTTTTTTTTTTCAATGTGATCGCTTTCTTTTTGAACACACCTCGTATATTTTATCATTGCGTTTTCTTCGGTGACGCACATTGGTCTTTATTTTCACTCTGTTGATTATTTATGAGTTCAGTCAAAAGCTGGATTGCTTGGGCGTTCAATAATATTCATTACACGACGAATAAGAGTTAATTTGAAATGTCCGTCAAGATGCATTTCTTCCCGCTTGGATTCATATTTCAATCACGATTAATTCTCTTTGCTAATGTGTTGGTCCTAGGGAGATTGATGTCAACGTCTATATTATATATATATATATATATATATATATATATATATATATATATAATATATATATGGAACTGATATACACTTTTTGTTGGTGGGAGAAGAACACCTGCCAAGTTATTACGTTAAGACTATTTACATATGGATATATCTATTTCACAATTACTGTGTTGATGAATTTTCATTATTATAAATTGAACTATTTAGAACACAGTAAAAAATGAAAATCGAAATAAAATTGAAGAAATAAGAAAAGAAAGAAAAAATGAAGATAAAAGAAAAAAAAACGCAATTAACGAAAGAAAAAAAAATGGAGGGACAAAAAGTAAAACATAAAAATATTTTAAAAATTGCAATAGAGAATGAGGTAGAATCGAAATGAAAGAAAATCAAAAAATGAAGAAGGAAAAAAATTTTATGAAGAGAAGAAAATTGAAGGAAAATGTGGATCCATTTAAAAAGAAAATTGAATGAATGTTAAAGTAAGTAGGAAAAAGAAGTTAAAAAAGAAAGAGAACAAAAACGAACGAAAAGATGTGATGAGAAATATTGAAAGAATGAAAAAAATAAAGAATAAAAGAGTTTAAAAAAATAACTATATCACGTGATTTCCCCCCTCTCGGGTCAAGGTTACCAACATCCTGGTATTTTTCCACTTGGCTCCTTTGAATTCTGACTACAGGGTCCATCAACAACCCACGCCACCACACAATTATGTAACAGTTGGTTATGCCGACTCTTTTAGTGTGAGTTTATCTTGTTAATTGTTTGTTCTTATTTGTTCTGTGTATGTATCCGTTTAGCATTGGATGCTAATTATTAAGCACAACATTCATCTGTGTGTCTTTTTACCTCGCGATACAACAGAAAGTAAGGAAAAAAGGTAAAAATGAAAGAGAGCAAAAACACAGAAAAAATGTTAAGAGTAATATTCTTGTTTTTAGACATGTTTTAGTACAATTCACATTCTAAAAAAGCTTTTTGTAACTATCTAGTCAATAATCTATTAATAATGGAGATTGCTTCAGGTTTTCGTCTGTAACAAAAACTACGTCACTGCTTACGTCACACTGCCTAAAATCGTCATAAATAGAATACAATCAAAATTTGAGCATGCAATGTTAGACAGTCCTCATTGGTTTTTTAAACAAGTTTTAATAAATACATACCTGGTATTATCTATCTATATATAGTTTGTTTTATTTTAATATATATTTAAAGTTATCAGAACTAAGTTTCCATTTCAATTTTTTCAATTTTTTACTCCTTTAATAAATTTATTTCATTTTTTTACTCCGTTAATAAATTTGATGATTTTACTTTACTTATGATACAAACTCCCTGATATTAAATTTTCAACTCCCATCCCCTCAGGCAATATTTATTTTACGCCGCCCAGAGGACGTTTTTTATTTTGCTAGTTTGTATAATTTAGTTTGCTAGTAAAGTAACTCAACGCTGTTTTTTTTTATCTTTTTGAGTAATTAGTGAATGTGTCAAAATCATAATTTTCATTTGTCACTTTTTACTAGTTTATTAGTATATATTGTTATTTTGCTGATGCTTTCAAGATAAACAGTGAACATTATGACTTGAAATACTCCCCATTTGAGCGAAAGAAATATACATTTTAGGAGAGAATAAACTATTTTTACCGATTTTATTAATAAAGCAATATATATATATATATATATATATATATATATAATATGTATGGTTGGCAAACTTCCGTCTATTTTAGACGATGGCGTAGTTTTTTTTTCCTTCTCTCTCTCTCTCTCTCTTTCTCTCTCTCTCTCTCTCTCTCTCTCTCTCTCTCTCTCACACACACACACTTACAGCTACGTGAGTGGCTGAACAGACCGATACTCGAATGGCAGTCTCTGGTGCAGTGGCTGCAAACAAAAGGTGATGCATTCTGTGGGTGTTGGGGGTGCTGCTGTTTCTCCTTTCTTTTAGCTCTCTTTTCTGTGGCAGCATTTTTCCTCTCTTTTTCACTTCTTTTTGTTCCTTGTTTGATGAGGAGGCGCCAGGTTGTAAGGTCTTCTGCACAAGCCTCACACGTGTCTATGTCAATGCGGCATGTCTTCAGGTCTTTCTTGCAGAATATATATATATATATACTAGCAAATATATGCACCCTCCGGGTGCAAGTATTTAAGTTTTAATGTAATAAAATATTGTATTAAATTAGAAAGGCTAATGAAACTAAATAAGAATACAGATAAAAAGATTTGAAACAGGAGTATAATAAAAGATTTGAAACAGAGGGAGTATAATCGAAAAATAGAACAACTGAAACTTACTCTTCCATCACTCTCGTCTTTCATTATTATTTTTTCTAATTTAAGTATTTAGTTATAAGAGGAAGTAAAGAATAAAATGACACTTATTTTATCTTGTTAATGGATTTCATTTAAGATTCATTGAAGAGATTTTTGCTTATATTCATTAAAATAAAACCAAACAGTTAGAAATCAATAATATTAAGCACATATTTATTAAATTCGATTTTTTAATATCAATATGCAAATTTGCCTTCCCGTTCACATTGTAAACCGCTATTTTGTTGTATATATAATTATAATTGCATGTTGTCAGTATGTAGACATAGTTAACAGTATCAATAATGTAAGACAATTTTATTAATAATTGAGGTTTAGATAAAAATAAAATCATGGGGAATGTGATGTCAATAACTAAGAGAATTGTGACTTGAGTAGGAATATAGTTTCGGTTACAGACAGAAAAACACACAATCTCCATTATAATAAGATATATATATATATATATATATATATATATATTAGGAAACCTAAATTGAGTCAGATACTACTTATCAAGTTTTCCCCTTCAGGATAATGCTGACTAAAAATGCTGGTACATTAAGTGGCTTCTTGAATAAAAATGTCGTTCTATCAATCTCTTTCGCCGGAATTATCTTGAAGATCCTTAAGCTGAAATCTAGGTAGGTAGTATATGATTCAAGTTAGGTTTTCTACTCTCTCTCTCTCTCTCTCTATATATATATATATATATATATATATATATATATATATATATAGCAGCAAAGTATTTAAGTTTTAATGTAATAAAATGTTATATTAAATTAGAAAGGCTAATGAAACTAAATAGGAAGGCAGATAAAAAGATTTTAGACAGGGAGGGTATAATCGAAAAATAGAACACCTGAAGCTTACTCTTTCATCTCGTCTTGCATTGCTAAATTTTCCTAATTTAACTATTCAGTTAAAATAGGAAGTAAACAATAAAATTACAATTATGTCTTCTTGTCAATGAATTTCTTTTAAGATGTATCCATAAGACTTTTGCTCATATTCATTAAGTTAAAACCAAATAATTAGAAATCAATAATACTAAACACATATTTATTAAAATCAAATTTTTAATATGACTATGCAAATTAGCCTTCCCTTTCACACTGTAAACCGCTATTTTGTTGTATATATAAATACAATTACATGTTATTCGAATGTAGATATGACCAGCAGTAATAATAATGCAAAACAATTTTATTCATATTTGGGGTTTAGATAAAAAATAAAATCACGGTGAATGTGACGTAAATAACTAAAGGAATCGTGACTTGAGTAGTAATATAGTTTCGGTTACAGACAGAAAAACACTCAATCTCCATTATATATACTAGCAAATATATGCACCCTCCGGGTGCAAGTATTTAAGTTTTGATATAATAAAATATCATATTAAATTAGAAAGGCTAATGAAACTGATTAAGAATGCAGATAAAAAGATCTGCAACAGAGGGGGTATAATCGAAAAATAGAACAACTTTAAAACTAACTATTCCATAATTTTCCATTACTCCCCTGTTTCATTGGTAAATTTTCCTAATTTAACTATTTAGTTAAAATAGGAAGTAAAGGATAATATTACAGTTATTTCTTCTTGTAAATAAATTTCTTTTAAGATTTATCCACGAGATTTTTGTTTATATTTCTTAAGATAAAACCAAACATTTAGAAATCAATAATACCAAGCACATATTTATTAAAATAAAATTTTAAATATCAATATGCAAATTAGCCTTCTCGTTCAAACTGTAAATCGCTATTTTGTTGTATATATAAATACAATTGCATGTTATTAGTACGTAGATATGGTCAACAGTATTAATAATGCAAAACAATTTTTATTAATAACTGAAGGTTTAAAAGAATGAAATCATGGAGAATTTGACGTAAATAATTAAGGGAATTGTGACTTGAGTAGTAATATAATTTCGGTTACAGGCAGAAAAACACACAATCTCCATTATAATAAGATATATATATATATATATAGAGAGAGAGAGAGAGAGCGCTATATCTATAAGTAAATAGTGCTCAATATCGTGTATAGAGAATGTATATCAAAGTTAGAATAGCGAGGATCTGAAATCAATGGCGTTTGATTACCGATAGTTTCTCACGATGGGATTCTCACACTAATAACTTGGTTTTAGAATCGCCTATTCAAGAAACTCTATTAAATATGTAACGCCAGAGTCAATGCAGCTTGCTTCCAAGTGACAACGGCACAATAGAGCACAGATAATACACTCTGATCTTTGGTCATTTTAATGGAAACTCTGCAAGTATCCATATATCATTACTTGTATTCCCTAAAAGTACGAACTTTATCATCTTGCAACACCCTCCGGTTAAAAACGAGACCGTCCAAATCGTCCAACATGAAATACAAAAAATGTAAATCCTGATGATCTGGTGTTGCTTATCCGCCGAATTCTTACTTCCTATGAGTGTCGTCATCTCAGCTACATAATGAACCATTACGTTTTTTATTATAAAGAGAGAAAGGAAAGAAATAGGACATGTTACACGGGAAAAATATAAGAAAGAAAGAAAGAAGAAAACGGAACAGCAGGAAGATAGAGGGGTAAGCGTGCGGAAGAGATATCGCTCGTCTGCTTCAATCGAACATAATGAAAAGATGAAAAAAGAAAGGAAAGAGCGAAAAAAGAGTGAGAGTTAAATCAAAATTATTATACTTTTTACAAGTTTAAATTTTTTTTTCAATAAGTCTGAAGTAAACATATCAAACATCTTATTATAATGGAGATTGTGTGTTTTTCTGTCTGTAGCCGAAACTCTATTACTACTCAAGTCACTATTCCCTTAGTTATTTTCCTTGATTGTATTTTTATTTAAACCTCAATTATTAATAAAATTGTTTTACATTATTAATACTGTTAACCATGTCTACATACTGACAACATGCAATGATATTTATATATACAACAAAATAGTGGTTTACAGTGTAAACAGGATGGCTAATTTGCATATTGATATTTAAAATTTGATTTTAATAAATATATACTTAGTATTATTGATTTCTAATTGTTTGGTTTTATCTTAATGAATATAAGCAAAAATCTCTTCAATGAATCTTAAATGAAATCCATTAACAAGAAGAAATAACTGTCATTTTATTTTTTACTTCCTCTTTTAACTAAATACTTAAATTAGAAAAAATAACAATGAAAGACGAGATTGATGGAAGAGTAAGTTTCCGTTGTTCTATTTTTCGATTATACTCCCTCTGTTTCAAAACTTTTTATCTGCATTCTTATTTAGTTTCATTAGCCTTTCTAATTTAATACAATATTTTATTGCATTAAAACTTAAATACTTGCACCCGGAGGGTGCATATATTTGCTAGTTGTAATAAATAAATCATCTTACTGTGGTATATCCACTGCTAGTTATATATAAAAGCTAACAGACAGACAGTGTGTCTTAAAAGGAAGCGTTTAATATTCAATATGAGAAGAAAAGAAAATTATATTAATATTCATTCCGGATAATTCTTAATGTGGCGCATATCTGGAGACGATCCGGAGTGGAAAATGATTTTATGAATTTACTTTGACCTTTTTCGTGCCAATGGATATTTCTTGATAATCTCAATAAGCATTAGATTATGGAAATAAGGCATAGCGATTTTGTTGATTATTCACGAGTAAAAATCAAATAAAAAGTGTGATTTATTTTGGCGTTATTGAAGTGATTTTATTCTCACTAAGTGACCTACAGTTGTGGCTTTAAACAACATTAATATGAGCTTAGTAATCTCGAGAAAAAACATTAATCCAGAGGAATATTTAACACAATTTTTCGTTCACCCTCAATATAAAAACTCCAACATCCACACACCCAAACACACCTACATATATATATATATATATATATATTATATATATATATATATATATATATATATATATATATATATATATATATATATTATCTATGGAGGTATGTGTGGTATATAGTGATAAAACAAAAATAAATAAAAAAACAACAGCAAAAGCAAATACAATACTAACTAATAATACTTTTAAAAAATAAAAGATAAATAACGAGTGAAAGTAAACAGTAAACAGCAACCCAATGAGAATTCTTCACAATGAAAGACAAGAAAAACCCAGCATGCAACAGAACTATAAAACGGACCTCCTCTTGCCACAGAACCAAAAAACAAAACTCCTCCAGCCTCAGAACTATAAAACAAGACACCCTCTCCCAACAAAGCAATACAATACAGTATTTAATGGAACAGAAAAACAAACCCAGCCACTTGGTTAGAAATCTCTTCGACGAGAAACTGTCAGTTATCAAGGTTAAGGAATCGCGTTCATTGCACGTTTATATTGATGTTTTTAGTAGTTGATTTTTAATGGGTTTTTTTTTTTTTGTTCAGAGCAGGGCTGCTCGCAACTGCAAGGGACTGGGATCTCCAAGACGAGCTAGAGAAGCAGTTAATGTTCCCGGAAAAGATCCTCATCATTTCACTCCGGCCAGGCATGGTTTTAACATCGAAGGTAACAACACAGGTGGAGCTATTAGAATTAACAGTCACGTGGGAAGAGAGAACAGAGGGGCGAATTTCATCCAAATACCAAGAGCTCGTCGTGAATGTGTTGCCTTTAGGGTATAATCATTCAGTCAACAACTACTATGAGACTGCTAGGGTAGCGAAGACATAAAAACAACGGCGCTTGATAACTGACAGTTTCTCGTCTAAGAGATTTCCAACCCAAGTGGCTGGGTTTGTTTTTCTGTTCCATTAAATACTGTATTGTATTGCTTTGTAGGGAGAGGGTGTCTTGTTTTATAGTAATGAGGCTGGAGGAGTTTTGTTTTTTGGTTCTGTGGCAAGAGGAGGTCCGTTTTATAGTTCTGTTGCATGCTGGGGTTTTTGTCTTTCATTGTGAAGGATTCTCATTGGGTTGCTGTTTACTGTTTACTTTCACTCGTTATTTATCTTTTATTTTTTAAAGTATTAATAGTTATTTTTGTATTTGCTTTTGCTGTTGTTTTTTATCTATTTTTGTTTTATCACTATAATTTTCTACACACACACACACACACACACACACACACACACACACACACACACAAGCTCGTCGTGAATTTGTTTAAGATCCTTGACATTAGGGGCCAGCAGTGTCAGAAAGCCATAACTGAAATAACAGGGGTTGCTGCGAGAGCGTCGAGATGGCTCTGGATCCGCAGGAGCGAGGCTTGGACAAGTGCCACTAGATAGCAAACCGGGAATTGATCGTCCCGGTTTGGGGTCTCCCGGGTGAAAGTGTATGATGATTAATGACCCGAAACACCCATTGACCCCGGATTCATCACTGATGATTGCAGCCTATTAGTCACCCAACGGTTTGTTCAGGAATATCAAATATTCCTATCAAAGTCTCGCCGACAGAGCTGTCGTAATAATTGTGACATTCAATATATGACATTTATATGCAAAAGGTGCGATTCTTATGAGAGACAGGTGTGGAAAATTTATAAACAATAAATCAAAGGAAAAAATTCCTATATTTATTCATCCGTACAACAGGTGCAGCTTTAAAATAACCCAGATTTAAAAATGCGAAACAATGGCTACGTAGTCTTCTTTTTTTTCTCTCTCTCAAAGTCAGCTCAGCATATTTAATGGGGAGTGATTTATGGGCGCTGTTCCGATGCCTAATGTCACGGCTCTGTGTTTTATGGCAATGGTACCTGGAAGAGGCAGGCGATCAGTTTGGCGAGATGCCAAGCTAGCCACAGGAAAGTGGACAGGTAGAATTTATGAGAACTAAACGATAGCATAGTTAATAATGCACCAGTGGGCAGAGTCGGACAAAATCGATCGGCTAGAAGTTTAAAAGGGAAAGAAAATATTCCAAGTCACCACACCTGAAAAACTAACTCTGAAAATAAGATAGATGACCGAGTAAAAATAAAATATATTTAGAGTGTTCCAGTATATATATATATATATATATTATATATATATATATATATATATATATAGAGAGAGAGAGAGAGAGAGAGAGAGAGATAGAGAGAGAGAGAGAGAGAGGGAGAGAGAGGGGGGAGAGAGAGAGAGGGGAGAAAGATACCCTGCCCTTCACAATCAATTGGTTTAAAAGACCGTGATATAACCCAGTTTAAGACGTAACTCAGTTTATGATGTAAACCGTACATTATTCCTTTAAATTTCCTTAATATCAGGATAGACACCGTAAAACTAGTGTTTGGTGACAAAATAGAATTGTCTTCCATTTTATTTAATAAAAAAGGTTAAAATGAAATAGAACAAAAACACAGAAAAAAATGTTAAAAGTAATATCCTTGTTTTTAGACATACATCTAGAACAATTCACATTCTAAAAAAGCATGTTTAACTATCTAGCCCATAATTTGTATTATTTAGTTTGCTAGTACAGTAACTCAACGCTATTTTTTTATCTTTTGGAGTAATTAATGAATGTGTCAACATCATAATTTTGTTTTGTCACTTTTTACTAGTTTATTAATATATATATTGTTATTTTGCTGATGATTTCTAGATAAACAGTAAACATTATGGCTTGAAATCCTCCCCATTTGAGAGAAAGAAATATACATTTTATGAGAGAAGAAACTATTTTTTACAGATTTTATTAATAAAGCATTATATATATATATATATATATATATATATATATATATATATATATATATATATAAACAAACGCACAATATATTTGACCATAATTTTCTCATTTTCAAATTTTTTTCGTTGCGTGACGATTGCTCTGTTTAAACAATTAAGCTTGGATAGCATGGAACCAAGAGTAGCAAACTTGTTTTTAGACAAATAAATATATATTCAAATATATGTTTATTATTCATTTATTTATCTATTTATTAACGCACTATCACAGATATTGAGCACTCTCCTAATAATTCTGTACGTTGGCTCACTACTGCTTCTTCAAGTGTAATAGTGCCAACCATACACATTGATATATATATATATATATATATATATATATATATATATATATATATATATATATATATGAAAGTAATTGGTAATTTGCTTGAAGCATTGTTAATTATGTTATTATATATTTATGATTTGAAGGCCAATAAAATACACATAAAAAATAAAAACAAAAAGATCTTTTTTTATCTTATCGATTTTAAAGTAAACTTTATCTTCAGAGACGATTTTCGGAAATGGATGCGTTATTTTTTTTTATTTTTAATGTTATAAACACGCGTTTCGTGGTGTTCTTTTTTTTTTAAACACCACGCGGAAGGTCGTGATAGTCGTAATAGCCGTTGTTCATTCAATTTCAATTTTATTATTTTCATCTATTTATATATTTATGTATTTATGTATTATTTATTTTTATTTATTTGATATATGTATATATATTAAAATATACATAATATGCACTATATACTATGAGGAACGTGTAATTTAATACAGTATATATAGTAAAATATACATATTATGTACTATTTATTATGAGGAACGTGTATTTTAATTAGTTATGTATTTTGTGTTTAATTCTAATCTATTGTTTATACTAGGACCTAATTTAGATATTAATAAACTTTCTCTAATTCTGAGATTACCAATGTTGCGTATATATATATATATATATATATATATTGTTGTTATGGGTCCAACTGATGAAAATTAGATATCTTATTAAAAAAAAAGATTGAAAGATTTATTTTTATTTTACAGGAAATAGTAAAATTTAAAAAGTCTTTTAAAATCATAATCCATTTTAAAAAAATAATATATATATATATATATATATATATATATATATATATATATATATATATATATATATAATAGATAGATCGATAGATTGAAATAGATAAATAAATAGATCTTTAACAGTTCACCCCCCCCCCCCACCGACCGTATCAACGTAGAATGTGGCATTGTGGGGATTATTGCGGATTCTACACCCCGTACAAGTGAATGATGCCAAAAATGACTCAACTCTAAGGGTGCCTCAGGCAAAAATTGATTAACCCCGACCCTGCTTCTTGTGATGTTATGTAGAATGTGCTGCCAGGGCCAGGTACGAAGCCCAGCCAGACAGTTACGCCGACTTCGGAAAATCTAAAGCTTCTAAATCTATTATTCTTATTATATTTGAGTTGGTTGGGTTGGAAATGTGTACAATGACTAAAGTAAAAAGTAAAGTCTTCGGGGTGGCCTAAAGTCGGTATCAACCAGACATCGAGGAAGTCAATCCACTTTTCAATAGCGCTAGACCAAGGAGATTGTTTTTAGCGTCTGAGGTGGAGCGCCACATCTACCATCAGCTCCTCACTTTACCGCACATATCTCTGTGCTACTCATACGCTGGGTTGGCGAGGACCGGTATCGAACTAGGAATCTTGTGGTTTTTAGCCGAACGCTCTACCGACTGAGCTAACGTATAATAATCTTGATTTACCTCTCTCTCACTGTTTTTTATATTCTTTACTTCTTTTCAGCTTTTCATTATGTCTTTCTTTCATTCATTCTTTCTTTCTTTCTCTCTTTCTTTCTTCCTGTGTAGGATCATCTCCTCACTTTACCGCACATATCTTTGTGCTACTCATACATTGGGTTGGCGAGGGCCGGTATCGAACCAGGAAATTTCAGGTTCCCAGCCGAACACTCTACCGACAGAGCTAAACCGACTGCTGCTAATGATGATAGCATCATTCACTTTGAAAATGCACAGTGATATCATCATCATCATCATCATCATTATCTTGTCACACTGACGGCACGGATTCCTATGATCTCTTTTTCATCACCCGTCTCTGTCTGTCCTTACTCCTGGGAGGTTTTCCCCGCGGAATCCAGAATTCGCACAGAGGTCATTGATGTACGTTTTTTTCCCTGGTCGGCTTACACTGCTGTGTCCAAGTGTAGGTGTCCACTGGATAACGTTACTTACGAATCCGTCCTTGATTCTTCAGCATTGTCCAGCATCTCTTTTTCGTTTTGGATGTTTTGTGCAATAATAGATAAAAATAGTGACCGTTGCACTGCTTTTTGTCGGGTGCTGCTCCCCGACCGCCTGTCTAGCCTAAGTATGGATCAAAGTGGAGTGTTGCCTGTGATGAACTTCTCAGGCAGTAGGAGTGCGTCTGAAGCGTCACGGGTCGATACTCACAGCTAATGGGCGGCCCCACTAGAGGGATTTTACCTCCCTGTAGAGGTACAGTCGGTGTATTTTACTGCACCAGCCGACTAGGTCGTAAAATATCAGGAATCACAGATATATTGATGTTAACAAAATTTAGCCTATTCCGGACAAAACTGAGATATTACAAATGATGACGATTTCTGAAATTCCCCTAGAAAAAATATTTCGTACAACATTCAAAACCCGCCCTGTCGGCTGGAGCGTTAGAATACACCGACTGCACCTCTGCAGAGGGGTAAGACTCCCCCAATGGTGCCACCCGTTGGCCGTCGGTGGCGACCCGTGATGCTTAAGGATAGAGCCCAGGTGGATGAGCAGTTCATGACATGCAATACTCCACTTTGGCCCTATCTTGGGCTAGACGGGCGGTCGGAGAGGCCCCCTCCGATCAATCGGCTGGTCACGTCAAGCCCTAGCACCTATATGATTTTCCCAACCCCATTGGCCTTATGACAAGCCCCAACCCCTTTTTATCATATGGGTGCTAGAAGGCAGTGGCTGCGGGTCTACATGTCCTGGGAATGACGTTAAACTCTATCTGATGGTGAGGTTCCAGTTTTGGAGGTTTGGGGAATGTGGAGCACCCCTTCATCACCATTGCTCCCTGGTCCACTCTGACCTGGAG
>CM042150.1:27886773-27911773 GCA_023376005.1 Doryteuthis pealeii | reverse complement strand
GAGAGCTAGTGAGGACAGTGAGTGAGTTTGGATTATTGTCTTCAGCCATGTCGTCGTTTTTTTTTGTTTTCTTTCTCTTGCTTCAAGAAGTTTTCTGAAGACAACTTTCTGCTTTGAATTTATGTGATCAAGCTTCAAGAATAATAGAACACAAAAACCAACACAAACAACGGCATAGCGCAACAAGAGAAATAAACCCTCGTGTTATACCATTATAGATTTCAGTTAACTCAAAGTAGCCATCTGCTAAATAGAGAAGAAGAAGAAGAAGAGCAAGAAAGAAGAGAAGAAGAAGAGAAAGAAGCAAGAAAGAAAGAAGAAAGAAGGGAAGAAAGAGAAAGATGCCAAACAATCACCACAACAATAGATTTTAGAATAGAGCAGGACAAGAAGGAGCTAACTTAACAGTAAGACAGAAGCAGAAAAATGTGGAAGAAGAAGAGAAGCAGAAGCAAAGACAGAAGAATTGAAGAAGAGAGGTGCAACAACAACAAAACAGGATTTTAGCAATGAGAGGACAAGGAACGAAAGTAACATTAAAAAGAGAGAGAAAAATGTGAGAAGAAGAAGAAGAATAAGAAGAAGAAGAAGAAGAAGAAAGAAGCAGAGGTTGCAACAACAACAAAACAGGATTTTAGAATGACGTAGGACAAGGAAGGAAGGTAACATTTAAAGAAGAGAGAAAAATGTGGAAGAAGAAAAGAAGAAGAAGAAAAGAAGAAGAGAAGACAGAAGAGGGCACAACAACAACAAACGACAGAGATTTAGAGAAAAGGTACAAGGAAGAAATAACATTAAAAAGAAGAGAAGAAAAAATGTAGAAGAAAAGACCTTAAGGACGAGACAAGGATCAGCAATAAGAAATAATAATAATTAATAATAATATAATTAAAATAATTAATAATAATAATAATAAAATAAGGAGAAAGAAATGAAGGAAGAACGAGAGAAGACCTTACAGAACGGAAGAAAGATAGACAATGACGAAAGAGAAGAAAGAAGAAGAGAGAAGACAGAAGAAGAAGAAGAAGAAGACAGAAGAAGTCTGATGACGACAACTACGAACATCACACAACAATAACACTGAAGGATAGTCATTACAACATTAAATCAATTGTAAAAAAAAAAAGAGGAGAAAATGTTAGATAAAAAACTTTATACGTATAATCCCACCGAACAGTTTGAAAGGAAAGAAACCAAAAAGAAATAAGAAAGATTAAGGGTGAGTGGAATATTTAAACTAGAACAATAAATATAGAAGCCACAGTAAAGCATGGGTGTGAAGGTTATATCCGTGATGGGAAAAAAATGTGCGCACTGAACTGGCACGTCCGGGTCCGTTCAGAGAAAGTACATAAGAGTTTATATGACGGATAACAAATAGGGAGGGAAAAAGCAAAGACCGAAGTTTGGTTTGGTTGGTGGTTGGATTTTACGCGAATGTCAACTCCTTGGTTTATTATTTGTCATGCCGAATTACGTTTGTTTGATTTCATTCTTTTATGATGTACGAGATGGAAGGTCCTGAGTTTTTTTGATTACTTAGAAAAGGAGGAAGAAGAAATAAGAGATACGTTAAAGGTCTTTTTAAAAAAGGTGACATGAACCATTAAAACAGGTTTGTTCGTGAGTTTGACCGGGACGTCAACACCCGAATGAGAAATTGAAAGCCAACCGAAGTTCCTCGGGTGTTGACCCGGAACCGATAGTCCACGTGTACGTGGAACGACGAAGAAAAATAACCGGCCCTCTTTTTGCTTTCCCGCCAGCCTAGGGAATCGGACGGGCCTCTGGTTCATGTGTGGATCACCTAAATTAACAGTGTCCTATCTCTTCTCTTTCTCTCTGCCATTCCTTCCTCTCCGACACAACCACACGGACGAGCCTAGCCTGAAGATAAAAAGCTAAAGCAGGCTTGTGACAATATCTTCTCGCGTTGTAACTTTTTTATCGACAAGAATAACCGCCACGTTCGAACCCTTTTTAGTGTCGGTGAATGTTTGAGGCACCGTGACAAGACCCGCTATACAATATATATCGGCTACGCGCCACGTTACAATGGTGTAAACTCAATTTTCTTGTTTAAAGTCAATATTCTTAACACCACATTTTCATAACTCTTTTTTTTATTTAACCATTAGGGTCCCCGATAACAGATGCTACCATACTCCTGCGTAACGAGCAGACCTGAGCGTAAACGGCCGATGAAAGGGTACTCCACACTCCCAAAGGAAGGGGTGGTATATCATACGATAGGTAGGGATGGAGGTATCCTTCAGGGGTTTGTGATATTACTGAGGTGCGAGAAAAAGAAGAATTTTACTTACGTTTCTTATGGAGGGTGTTAGGGTTGGAATGGTGGTCGGTGCATAGAGTATTGGTTGGTTATTATGAAGATGTGGTATGTTATGTGTATGATAGTGTCGAGGTGGTGGTGCTAGGTGTAGTAGTGGTGAAGCGTTTAAGTGTATGTGGTCGAAACTTGGATACAGGTGTTGGCTAAATTCCTAGCAAATATAGACCATATAGAGTAAGCTCCTTGAAGTGCTAGCCCCTTTTGAAAGTCTCCGTGCGGAAATAAACAATCTTAGAAAACTTTTTTCGAAATGCAAATACAACTGAAATGATTGTAACACAAAGATATAATAAGAAGTTTCTTAATAACAATTAGTTTCATATTCAGAATAAGTGTCGCACGCACATTCTCTTGCTAGGAATTTATAGCCGACTGAAAGGTGAAATATTTACCAAAAATTTACACGTATAGTTTTATTTTAGAGTGTTCAATCTGAGATAATTTCTTTCTGGTCTGACCAAGGATAAGAAAGTATACTCATTTTAAGGTCCAACACTGATATCCAATTGTATTTGATCAGATAGTTTGCCAACAACTCAATCGATTACTCTCCTTCGTTGTATTCTATTTCTATCAATACCCTTTGTTCATATATTCCTGAATAATATCCAACTTTAATTTTTACCATTTTCTTATCGTTCCTTCCTTACGTAAGATGATTTCAACTCGTGCAATGTTTCCTCCTCTCTCACATATTTTCCGTGCTGGATATGCGCCGCGACAGAACAGCCACGTTCTCCATTCTCTTGAGAGGCCCTTCGCTGTCTGTGCATGTGTCAGGAGAATGAAGAAATGGCCGCACTCCCTAAAGACTAGGCTCAAACAAGCTCTTTTTGTAAGGCAAATTAGTGTAAAGGCTCACCCGATCGTGTTGGTAGACCACCACGCTGACGATTCAAATGTACTGCAGGAGATTCATGAGGATATGCATAATGAACAAACACGGGATGGTAGATACAAGAAACAGTGCGGTCCTGCGTCGCCTTAACGTGTAAGCTAAGTCACGGGAGGAGTTGGAGGTGGCGAGGAGATAGTAGCCTCGACAAAAAAGAAGAGCAGAAAGATGAAGAAAGAACAGCAGCCGCCCCAGAAAGCATCACAGTTTTGGTGTGCATTCAGCTGCACCACAGACTGGCCACTTAAAAACTGGTCTGGCCGGAGTCCAGCTTGCGCAGATGCTAGATAATCTTTTGGACACTAAGCCACCGGTCGTCCTTACGTGGATGGAAAGGCGCGCCAAAAAACAACATTCATATTTCTATTCACTTACTTTGTCATATATATTCTGAAATATCTTTCATACTTAGTATTATCTGCGTTTTCTGGTACTTTGTCCCCATTCTTCTTGTTATTGTGATACAACGTTTTCGGTCCATAGCCCTCCGGCCTCTTCAGGTATTTCTTGTCGGAAACATCGGGAACCTTCTCGGACTCTGGGAACCTTCTTTTCTGAACTCGGAAACTTTCTTGTCGTAGATCGGTGAGCCATCGACGGAAACTTTGACCAACCCTTTATTAGCTTCCACCGGGGGTATTCCTGTTCTCATTTCCGCTAACCATAGCGGGGTAGAGAGTTTGTGTTAATTTTTCTATCGTTACCCGCTCTACTCCAGGATTGAACGCCGGAATCCAGAGATAGCTGTCAGCTTAGAAACTTCTTGACCTAGACTACCTTATATCCCTAGGCCCATCTGTCCGAAACGTTGTAAAATTAACAATGAAGACGGGTGGACGAAAAGTGCCGAATAACGCAGATAACTAATCATCCATGCCTTCGATCTCATAACATTCGCAGAAGAATCTTTGTCAATTTTTCTTGTTAATATATTTATCTTATTTATTTATTTACCATTTGTTAGCTTTTTAATTTATGAAATTCAACTGGCAATTTTCTGGTTCCCTCCTCATTTCTCAGTTAGGATTTTTCAAAACCGCATCGCTCAATTCTAATCGAAGAATTACTATTATCAATTATGACACTTGTCGCTCTTCAGGTGTGAATTCAATGTTAACTCCTTTCTTTTAGAGAGAATGGATTAGATTCTAATCATATATTTTGCATGTGAACTGCCAGAAATGAATATGAATTTTTATAAGATAATGACGCTCTTCTTTTAATTTAAACGCTAAGGAAGAACAAAAAACCATGACATATTCTCGTTATCTATTAGTGGATATTTATTCATGTAGTTATTTTACCGCCAAAAATTAATGTTTTTCTTTTTTGCTTTTTTTTTGTTGGGCTTATCCAGTGGTACATAGTATATAATACTGGGTGTTTCCTAAAAAATACGAACCCGATATCTCCTGCAACACACTCTCTTTCATGAGACCATCCAAATAATCCAAGATGAGAAAGCACAAATGTAACATCATCTGATTATCTGCCTGTTGCTTAACCGCCGAATTCTCTTAATTCCTTATGAGTGTCGCTCACCGTCGGAAGAAATAATGGACGCATTCCAGTATTTAATATAAACGAGAAAGAAAAGGACATGCTACATAGAAAATATGATTATAAGCAACCAAAAACAAAGGCCATGATGAAGCAAGTAGGGGAAAGAATAGAGGACGAGGGTGAGCCCACGGAGCGATAACGCTTTAATTTGTTTCCAATTGAACATCATAAAGATTGAAAATAAAGGGAAGAAAATTTAAGGAGATGCGACGTAGAGTCAGCGATTAAGTAAGATTTCTATCGCTGTCTATACGTCGGAAGAATCTATTCTCTAATAGCTCATAAGCAAACAAATCTCAACGTAGTATTCTAAAATTCACTCATACCTGCCGTGTATATAAATGCATTCTTCAGAACTGAATAAATTAAACCTGGTCTTCGCTATAAAATGACCCCAAACAAGAGTTGACAATGCCGTGAAATCAACAAACCACAAAATATTTGTTAATTTAAATGGTGTCCCAGCCGGATAGATTTGATCTAAGTAGCAATAATTATATGCAGAACCTAGATAGTAGATGATACATGATTGATTAGATAGATAGATATTTAATGTTTATGCTGCAACCACGGAGTCTCTCTCTCTCTCTTCTCGCCACTCTCTCTCTCTCTCTCTCTCTCTCTCCACTCACCACACACAATACACACACTTATACTAGTAGTACTTATATGATATATATACTATAATTATATATACAAAGGTGTGTCAAACAGTTATCCGAGCGGCATGAAGCTTGTATTCATACCAAGGATAGAAAAGAACAAGAATGTAACGTGAATTTTTCAGAATTACAAGGTTGTCATGAAAGTGCGAGTTCGAAGCTGTATTTACCAAGATAGGAAATGAAACAATGAATGGATCTTGTTAATCTTTCAGGAATACGAAGGTGTCGTCAAAAAAATACAAAAAATATCGATACATCTTTTCGACACACTTGTATGGTATTATATATATATAATAATATACTATCACGATTATATTAACATATATATACTGTTGTGTGTGTGGTCGTGTTGTGTGGTGTGACTGTAAAAATGGACATTGGAAATGAACTTCGACAATATGAGAAGAATGAAATAAAGAAAAGAAAGACAACACGAATGAATACATAAAATATCGCTAATTCTTTAAAAATTCTCCTGTTTACATGTTCCCAACAAAAATTTTTCATTTCAAAACATAAATTTCACTCTGATTTTAAACAGGTCGAATCTTCTCTGCGTGCGTGACAAATTTTCACACAGTATGACCTGACCGAAAACACATGTGTAAGTGATATGTATTAAATTCATCTTGTATTATCCATTCTGTTCTCTTTCTTTATTCATTCTTCCTCATAGTGATATATGTTGGTGTGTGTATGTGTTGTCGTGTTGCTGTGTGTGTGGTCGTGATGTGTGTGTGTTGTACAATTATCACCAAAATTTCCAATGATGTTGTCTTTCTTTTTAACAGAGTGGTTGTCCGGTTTAAAAAATACTCATAATTATCCGAGAATTATAAATGAATTTTATGTCAAATATTGTCACCACTAGATCGTTATTCAGCGTAATAAGATTTTCAGGTGAGAAATGAGTTTTCCTTATTGTTTTTTTTGCGTTTCTTTTTGTTTCCGTAAACAATCGAAAAACATCGTTTTCAACTTTAAATGGGTTGCACAATTCAAATTTCCCAAATCCCATTGTCAGTGAAAGTTCCATCTAAAATCCGGAGAGTCGGTCATATTTAAATTGAAAAAAGAAAGTGTACATTCGATTGTCGTTTAAGGACAAAACCAAAAGTTAAAAAGACCTACAACATTTATGCGGTCTTTAAGAAAGAAAAAAAAACAGTTTTAAAAAAATTGTGTTTAAAAATAATTTGAGTTTAAAGTAATTTGAATACAAAATCAAGACAAATTAAAACAAACCACTTTGGCCATAAAATAACCCTGCAAAAATCCAACCAGCCAACAAAAAAATGACTTTCAATTTAAAATGCGAAGCACAATTGATAGATTTCTGCTAACTAGATAGTATATATGTAGACATGGCATAGATATATTGATATATATTATTTATGATTTTATATATATACCGAGTATATCATATTATATATATGTGTGTGTGTGTGTGTTGTGTGTGTACTGTATGTGTGTGTGTGTAGTGTGTGTGTGCTGTGTGTGTGTTGTGGTGCGGTGTGCTATGTGCTGTGGACATTATCAGCAAATATTCGAAGATATTATCTTCATTCTTAGCATGAGCGGTTGTCGTGTTAAAAAAAACTTCATATATGCGAGAAACTATAACATGTATTTTACGTCGAATATGTAATATATTTTTAAGCCAATAAATTTTACGGATGAACGAGTTTCTTTTTGTTTTCTGTTCTGTCCTAAAACAATTTCGAAAAATGCATATTCAACATTAAAAATATGATGGGCAACAATTTTATAAACTTCCTCTAAATTCCAACAACTGGGCCGGCTTGTAGTTTTCCATTTAAATCTCGGAACGGTCGGATTTAAATTGGGCAAAGAAAAATATACAATATTGTAAAATCAAATTGGACAAAACTAATAAATTTTAAAAACAAGATCTACACAATCTCTACCACTAATATTATTGCTTTAAACTCGCGCTTCAAGTTTCATCAATTAACATGCCACTATTATTACGGTTCAAATACGTGATCGTGTTACGACTATTGATCAATTATTTAGCCTTAATGTAATGAGGTATTCAAAAAGCTTTTCTTGTCTTGTTCTTCTACCTGCAGCATAGATTGATTACTGAATATTTAGCAACGTGAATCCTTTCCTACCCAGATGCTACATTGCCCGTTTAGTACGTCTAATTGGTTTTTTGCCCAAAAGTAAAACTTTACTAATTGCATTAGATGATATTGCTGTTCGGTGATAAAGCGTTAATTCTTATTTTGCGAGGCTCTACTCAAGTCTTTAATAACAAGAGTCTCCGTATTACTATAAGTTAGAAAGGTGGTTAGTTATCCAACGTGTAGATGTCGCAAAAATGTAATTTGAGCATGTTTTCTTATTAGTTTTAAAATACAAATACAAATTGAACTTAAAAAAAGCATGCCTTAAAATATATCGAGATTGAATATCTTCTTTTTTAAAATGAAATATCTTACAGCTGATTGAAAAGTAACACCCTATTTTAAAAGACTATTTTTATAATTTTCTGTATTTATGTAAAAAAGAAGGTCCGGCGAAATGGAAATTAAGTTTTTTTTTTAAGAAAAAATATTTATTATTTTACATTGACGCACAACGCTGTTTCAGATCTTCCTGAATATCTTTCTTTCAACGTTAATTAACCACATTCTCGTTAATTAATGCCTGAAAAATGAAATTTCCCTCGGTATGTTAACGAAGCTTGCCTTCAGAAGATTTATTTGAGTTTCTAGAACTACAGTGTGTTTAATAAATTGAAAAGGTAGAGGAAGGAGGAGGATTAGATTTGTCGCAGAAGTGCTGGGAAAGAGCGGTATAAGGGAAGTCAACTAAGTAATCGGTCGCGCTTGGATTTCAAAGCCTTTTATAATAATTTTTTTATATGCAGTTACATGTGGCCCGTTGACAAAAATGTGGAGCAATATTGTACAGAGCTTGATTTTTATACACGATGAAGCTCATCCGCATCTTTGCTATTGTTTTCGTGAATGGCTGAAATTCAGCAATTTTTCTCGGAGATATTATGTTTAGATGTGATACGTATAAGTGGCCGGCCTGGTACCCTTGATTTAACAACCCTGCAACTTTTTTTTTAAATTTACGTATATATATATTAACCACTCGTAGCTGCACTCGAGTAGGATGTGACACAAGTTCAATTTCTTAAGCAATGTTAATTAAAGCGGTTTGTATTCCTTCTCTTAGATTAAGTTTTTAGAGCACAGTCTACCATATTATTAACCCACACTGGAAGAGATAATTGGCGAAACGCTTACCTTTCCAAGCCCGGCTAGCTGCCGTTCGACCATCTTCGATTATTTTATTGGCTTAGAAAACGCTAGTATTTTTCAAGAATCGATTACTACAGAAGAACGGTTCGATCTACGCTAGAATATTAAGAAATTCAAAATTCAAAACAGATTTAAATTATTACATATTTATTAATTACATTGAAGATCGCGTTCAATTGTTTTGTCTGTGTAACAAAAAACCACGTCACTGCTTAGCGTCACCACTACCTTAAAATCGTCATAACATAGAACTAAATACACTGAAAAATTTGAGCACGCGAATGTCTTAGACACGTCTCCATTTTTTTTTAATACAAGTTTTCAATAAAATACATAACCTGTTAATTATTCTATCTATATATATGTTTTTATTTCACAATATATATTTAAAGTTATCAGAACTAAGTTTCCATTCTCATCTTTTTTAATTTTTTTACTCTAAAGGCAGTAATAAATTTGATGATTTTACTAACTCGATGATACAAAACTCTTCTTGATATTAAACTTTTCAACTTCCATCCCCCTCATGGCATATTTATTTTACTACCAGAGGGCGTTTTTATTTTGTCTAATATTATATAAAGTAAGCACCGGGTTACATTGCACCTTTCCCAAGGAAAATTTAACATTAGTGTTCTTTCATGCCCAAAAGACTGTCAACATGAACTTTCTTTAGCTGTACTGCTGCGTCCGAAACTTTTTTCTGTTACCAATAGATTCGAGCTGTAATTTTCCACTCCATGGACTGGAGTTTTGATGTCAGCCATAATAGATGACAAACCGCATTTTAGTCCATTTGTAAATATCTTTTTTACTAAAACAGTTCTCTGTTATGACCTCACTCGTTCTTTCAATTCTAACATGATTTGCACTTCTAAGCCACCAAATATATGATGACAGACTCGTTGTTTGCCACTGAAAGACAAATATTTTTGACTATTATAATAGGCTTAGCTACAACTCAATCCCAAACAATGCAATTCTTACATTTTGAAAAAGAATTCATAAAAGAAAAAGTTATTTGCATGCCATTTGTTATAGCCTCAAAACAAATATTTTTGTGACATTACAAATGACATTAGCTGTAAAACAGTTCCAAACATGCGCAAACATGCATACATGGAAAAGAATTTCAGAAAATGAAAATGTATTCACCCACCATTTCTATGGAATGGCCTCAAAACAAATGTTTTTTTTATAAGATTAAAATTAATTATAGCTGTCTAAACCAATCCCAAACAATGCAGAATGTTACATTGACTGAAAGGATTTTCAGAAAATTAAACATTTTTCATGTCGCCCATTTTGAATAGCCTCAAGAACGAAAATTTGCGCATGATTTACAATACCATTTTAGCTAGACACAATTCCTAAACAATTGCACGTTGCTCTCACCCTGTAGCATTGACTGCTAAAACATAGATTTCAGAAAAGAGATAAAATTTTCTGTCGCTCATGCTCTCTAATCATTACGTCCGTCATAACTAGACCTTTTTGCGATGATTACAATTAATTTATGCCGCCATTAAAGTCCGGATACGATAACGAACCTACATTGAGAGGAAACCACACAATATGGCGCTATCAGCTGATTAGAATAGATAGATAGAGTGACGTACCGACAGAGACCCTACTCGCTAATCGCCCTCAATAAACATCGGCAACACTAACCCTAAGCCACTTGTAATATCAGCCTTAAAATAACACCAACATTTTGGATTAAACATAATTTTAGGCTATAAACCAATCCTCAGGTTCTATATCGCATAACAACGCACATCCTTTCGTCGTCCTAGTAAGGTCTTCTCTCTCTCTTTCTTCTTCCTCTTCTTTCTTCTTCTTCTTCTTCTTCTCTTTACAAGATGGCTACTTGATGTTAATTGTACTACTTCATGGAAAAAATTCAGAAAAAAAATTCAAAAACGAATTGTAGTCCCTATTCAATGAACAAATCTTCTATATACTAGCAAATATATGCCCCCTCCGCGGTTGCAAGTAATTTAAGTTTTAATGTAATAAATATCGTCATTAAATTAAAAAGGGCTAAATGAAACTAATAAGGCTGGCAAATAAAAAGGATTTTGAAACAGAGGAGCTCTCGACCGTCGTGCTTATCGGCGTTACAGTGCTGTTCCTGGTCCGTTTTTATCCCCCTTGGTCACTCCATTCCGTTCGTCGGCTTCCGCGTTATCACACGTCAATTATATTGCTTGTCAAGTAGCGTGCTTGCTTTAAATTGCATCCATGCTCGTTTTTCATGTGCAGTAATTATGTTCTTATATCCTGTCCTATTGCCTGGTTTCAGTCCCATGCCTCGCTCGTCCTTTTGATGCCCTTCTCACCATGTGTGATACTTAACTCACGTTACTGTTGGGATTTGGTAGTTCGATATGGATTGTAATTACGGCATATCCTTCTTGGTGCTTCATGCTAGCTTTCGGTTTTATTACTTATTCTGTAGGGAACTTCCTTACGAGTTTCGTAAGCTTCCCTAGTTGTCACGATGTATCCTTTGGATACGAACTGCTTATTTTCTTGTTATCTCTTCTCTCTTCCATTGAATCCGGGCCCGCTGCCCTATCTTTCCTTTCTGTCCCCTTCAACGCGATTCGTCCATTTCTTTTTAGTCTATGTCTTTACTTCTTTGCTCTTCTTTCCCTTCCACATGACACGCCATTTTCCGTCTTCTGTTCTTGCCCGTTGGTGATACTAGTCGTTTCTTCTCAGACGATCTAAAGAGCTCCTGGGTCCTGCCTTTGCCCAACTCGAGCTTATCTCATATCCTTCCTATCTATAAATCTCGAAGAAAACAAATAACCAACATGAAACCCTACTCTCTATCACTCGCCCGTCTTCATTGTTATTTTTTAAAATTTAATACTTATTAAAAGACGAAGTACTAAGAATAAAATCGACAGTGTTATTTTTATCTTGTTAATGGATTTCATTTAAGATCATTGAAGAAGATTGCTTATATTCATTCAAAATAAAACATCAACAGTTAGAAACTCAATGAATACTATTGCAAATTAATTAAAACTCACCTGATTCTTCATACTCCAATATGCAATAGCCTTCCCGTTCACACTGTAAACCGCATATTTTGTCTGTTATGCTATATAAATATAATGCTTGTTGCTTAGTATGTAAACCGCCCAACAGGGTGGAGGTTCCATGTGGCTTTCGGCCCAGAGTCTTTACGCATTAATAGCGTCGATCCAGGGGGGGGGCCATTCCCCCAGGCAACACCTGCCCCCTCGATCTTAAAGGGGCTTAGGGGCGGGTTTCATTGCCCGAGTTGCCCGTGCGCGCCCCCCCTTAAAAGAGAATGCCGACGTCCCACGTCTAATAGGGACTTTGTGCCTGACCCGTACAAAGTGGGGTACGCCGGGTAAATACTATGTAGACTCTCGCAACACTGGGGGTCCAGTGCTTCGGCCCTGGATCTTTACGAGCGTTAATAGCGTCGATCCCAGGGCTATCCCCCCAGGCAACACCTGCCCCCTCGATTTAAAGGGCGCAGGGCTGGCGTTTATGCCCAGTGCCCGCAGGCGCACCCCTTGAGGGGGGTAATGCCGACGGGATCGGACCAATTTTTTCATTCCTCACCCCAAATGAGCTTCGGTTTGGGTGTCCCACGTTAATAGGGCCTTGTGCCTGACAACCGCTACAAGTGGGGTACCTGGAAAACTATCATGTAGATATGCGTCACGGTATTAATAATGTAAAAACAATTTATAATAATTGAGGTTTAAATAAACTAAAATCATCGTCAAGTTGTGACTTGAGTAAGTGATTTAGTTTCGGTTACAGACAGAACAAACATACAATCTCCATTATAATTAAGAGATAAGTAAATATATTTGTTTTGCGTATAGATGTTATGGGTGCAAAAGCCCGAATATAATATAATTATTATTTTTTTTCAAGTCGCTAACATTTCACAGTGTTTGGAAAAAGTGTTGTTAAATCTTTTTGCTAAGTTACCAGTTTTTATTAGATTTATCCTTTGCAAATATTGTTCTCCGTTGATGCAGTTCTTTTCTCCTTATGAAAATTAATGTACACAGCTGAAATCTTCATCACTTCTCTGTAGAATAGAGTCCGCTTCAGCAGCTGACACTCTCGGAATTAAATGGATGAAAAAACATCGACAGTGATTACTGTTGTCAAGAGCTAATCAAATAAAATATATTTGTTTTTCGACCATATCCAGTATTGAAAGCCTTATGTCACCCAAAAAGAAATTAAAGGTGCTCTTTCTAATAAATGGACAGTTACTTACATTTTGAGTCTTTTATTTCGTTGAAAGAAAAACAAGGGCCGGTTCAACCTGGAAGGTTGTGAGGCTATATCGCCCAGGCTTAAAATTGAAGGAGACCTATTCTAAACAAACCTTTTTACAGTTTGCATGGGAAGACTCAAAGTACTAATTGCCCCCTTATTTCTTCTCTCTTTCTCTCTCTCTCTTCTGTTCTGTCTGTCTGTCTGTCTGTCTCTCTCTCTCTCTCTCTATCTATCTATCGATCTAATCTTATCGTTATCTATCAATCTTTTTACCTCTTCTTTATTTCCCTTCGATTGAATACTCTTTCTCTCCATCTCTCTTTCTTTCTCATCTCTCCCCCCTCTCTACACTTCTTCTTTCTTTCTTCTTCCTTTCTTCCTTTCTTTTTCGGTGAAGTCCCAGTATATACATGAATACACCTCTCTCTCTCTCTCTCTCTCTCTTCTCTCTCTCGTTTCTCTCTCTCGTCTCTCTCTTCCCTCTCCCTCTCTCTTCTCTCTCTCTCTCCTCTCTCTCTCTCTCTGCTCCTCTCTCTCTCTCTCTCTGTGTGTTTCTTTTTTCTCTCTGTCCTCTTCTTTCTTTCCTTTCGATGTTCTTCTTTTCTCTCCCTCTCTGTTTCGTCGTCTGTCTGTCTCGATTTTCCGCCTCCCCCTCCTCCTCCTCCTCCTCCTCCCTCTCCTTCCTTCTTCTTCTTCTTTCTTTCTTCTTGCTTCTTCTTCTTCTTCTCATTTTTCTCTTCTTTTTATGTTACTTCCTTCCTTCGATTTTTTTTTACTTCTCTTCACATTCAAACCATGTTGTTGTTGTTGTTGTTGCATTTCTTCTTCTTCGTCTTCTCTTCTTCTTCTTCTTCTTCTTCTTCTTTAGCAAATGGGGATATATCCTGACTTTGTGAGCTAGAACTACTATATTAGAAAAAGGAGCGAAGAAGGAAAAAATAAGAGATGGATAAAGGTTTAATAAATAGTGATTTGAGCCAAAACAGAGAACGATGTTTGACCGTAGCGTGACCCCGAATGGAGAAAATAGAAGTGTTCAACCGAAGTTTCGGGGTTTGACCGGAAGTCACGTGGGTGACGTGGAACGACGAAGAAAAGGTACGGTTCCGTTTGCTTCGCACCGTAGGGGAACGGACGGGCCTTTGGTTGCCTAGTATGGCGGTCACAGTAATCAAGTAAGTGCTCCTTCTTCTTTCTCTCTGCCTTTCCTCCTCTCCGATACAGCACACGAGACGGCACGATAATAAAAGGCTAGCAGTTGTGACACATATTTTCTCGCGTTTGTAATTTTATCAACAAGAATACATTTTAGTACCGGGAAATATATCGCCGCCACCACCTACCTCCCCGTTAGTCTCTCTCATGGCTTTTCTGAGCTAGCTTGAACACACAAGACTGGGCGTTTAAATAAAATAATACTTAGTCTTATTGTATCTCTAGAAATATTGGGTTATCTCCTAATTCTCTTTCTATGGATTATTTCATGACGGAAGCAATATAATATGTAATCAAATAAGTTCTAAGTCCTTTTATATTGTTCTTATTTTAATTCGTTAGACTTTAAATTTAATATATTCCATTACATAAACTTAAATACTGTAGTTTAATTACATTAAAACTTAATACTTACAGCCCCGGATGGCGCGTATTCGTGTTAGTAATTGTAAGTTCTGGAAATTTCGTCTCACTCTTTTTTTCTAGAGGACAATGCTTTTTCATTTCGTGTTATTAATCTAGTTGAACAAAAATAAGGCGTCAGTTGATTTTGTTTAATAACGACAATCACAATACCTCACGATCATTAGATATTTAATTATAATATACAAAATAGCCATTTACCGTCTATTTCTTTATTTCTTTATATTTAATTTCATTTATATGACTTTATTGATGGAAATAAACAACATCAAGCCATTTCAGTTTATTTTATGCCCTCAGGATAGAGAATCAACGTTCATTGAATGTTCACATTAATATTTCTTGCGTAGATGTTTCTGAAAGTTTTTTTTTTTTTAAGATTTGCAGAGGGTCTTTTCGAATACAACATTTCTAAACAGATTACAGAGCGCACGCGCACACACACACACACACACACACACACACACAATACGCATATTATATATATATATTATATATATATATGTATATATATAATAATATATAATGTGTGTGTGTGTATATATATATATATATATATATATATATATATATATATATATATTATATGTTTTGTTTATTTCAACTTATTCACAGTTACTTTATACCTACAGGTTAGAGAATCATCTTTTGTGTTGTTATTTTGCACACAATTCTACCGAATACGACTAATTTCTTAACAGATCTATATAGATCTACCAACCCCTCTGCACGAGCAGGATGCGACACAAGGTCAATTTCTTAAGCGGAGTTCAACAGATTTGAATTCAGAGTTTTCCTTCTCCTTATAGACCGGTTGCCTAACCAAGGTTAAAGAGCACAGTCTACCCTACTATTTATCCATAGCTGGAGGGAGAGTAGGATTCATACCTTTCCCAAGAGTATTAGCGCTAAGTGAAATGCAATTACCACATCCAGGATTTGAACTCGGGGCGACGAGTCAATTTCCCATTATTTTAACCATTACACCACGCACTTAACAGATCTATATGATCTATGATAACATCTAAGTATCTATAATAGCATCTTAGCATAATTCTTTAATAGACACTAATAGGTTCTCCGATTCCGGGTCAGAGTACACATGAGAGTAATGGCGATGAAGGGGTATGTCTACACTCCCCGGAGCTTCAGAATTGAAGATGCAGTTTAACGTCAACCCAAGACACTAAGACACTCACCCACCGCCTTTTACCACATATAGGATGAAAATGGTTGGGCGTTTACCATAAGGATACTAGGATTGGGACAATCATATAGGTGATATGGCTTGACATAACCTGACAATGGATTGGAGGGGCCTCTCAAACTACTCGTCTAAGGGCGAAATTGGAGTGCTGCATGTCACGGACTTCTTAGCCACCAGGATGCTCTCCTTAAGCATCATGGCTTGCCTTCCACAGTCAACGGGTGACCCCAGTGGGCGACAGAGGTACAGTCGGTGTATTCCACAGCCCGAAAATACAAGTGTGGGAAAGCGTAAATCTACATTGTTTACTGGAATATCACAGTCTCGGGGAAATAATGGCGATGAAGATACTGTGAGTAGATTCTAAACATCGCCGACAGGGCGATATACGATTTTAGACAGATCGACTAGTAACTAAGTAAGCAATAGTCGTGTACGTTTATACACAACAACTGTGTTGAGAACATAAATGGAAAAACATAAATATATTTGTAAGGATGACATTTATTGTATATCAACACGTGTTTCGACGGGAATATATTTACATATACAGCATTCAAATTAGATTATGCTCTGAAGCCGTAAACTACTTTACAGTAAACTCACAGATGGCACGCGGGGGACAGGATCCCCCCCCCCAAAAAAAAGCGGCTAAAAAACATATAAAGAAAACGCTGAAGAAATGTAACATCACACTTTCAAGCGTGGAAGATCTGGCCTCCAACAGACAGGGTTGGCGAGACGCCTGCCGCACAGGAGCTAAGCAGCTCAATAATGAGATAAACAGGACTGCAGAGTGGCAACGTCTTTGTCGTCATGAACAACCAAATGTAGGTGGGAAGAAGAAGAAGAAGAAGAAGAAGAAGAAAAGCTGGTGGACAATTTTCAATATTACAGCGGTATGACAAATAAAATGGCTAGTTGGTGTGTTACAATGAGCGATGATTGCAATAATCATGAAATTGTAGTGGGCATAATGACAGGTAATAAGGAATGTATGTGGGAATTTCCCCTTCAAGGTGTGTGACCGCATCTGCAAGTCCAGAATTGGACTAATGAGCCACCATAGGGTCCACAAATGAAGACATGGAGTGACGTCATCGTCGTCTGCGACGGACTTCGAAATAAAAGAAAAATGCTCTGAAGATGTCGACATGTTTACATATGGTTTTCAATCATTGTTTCATTTTACTTTTAAACTAATTTTTAATTAGAATGCTTTATATGTAAATATATTCCCGTCAAAACACGTGTCAGCATATAATAGATTTCATCCCTAAAAATATATTTATGTTTTTTCCATTCATCCTCTCAGCATTTGTCGGATTTATTTCTATCTTATTTATTTACAAACAACATCTGTGCAATCTCACAATCATTGGTTGCATTTTTAAATAATAAACAAAAAGAATAAAGAATAATTTAAAAATACGCTGTTGTATATGATTGAAAAATATCAAAAACTTTTTTTTCGTCCATTGTAGAATGTATATGCGTTACGTGACATTTTCTTTTGTCAATTGTTCAAAGAAATCAAACCATTGTGTATTCTATTGTTTTCTCAACAACAAGAGTAAGAGCTTGTTTTTTTTAAAAACCATATCGAAATAAAAAAAAATCATCGTATTATAAAATCTAAAAACAACGAAGTACTAGCAGTTGTTGTAGTAGTATTTGCACTAAGGTACTTTCCAACATTGAATGTGAATGCGAGTTCCCCGGCCTCTAAAGCCAGGCTCTTATATTCTATTGGAGGAGGTAAGTTGTATAGTTTAGTGCTTTCTCCATAAGCCTCGATTACTTAATGGTGTTGGAATTTTTCTAGGATATTAGGCGTGTGCCAGATGTTCACCTCTACTTATAGACTCGCCTATAAGCACGTGACCTGGGAAGGCAGCCTGTTGTCCAATCACTGGCAGTGCTCTGCTGCTGCTGTTGTTATTTATACTGGCTGATTCTTATCTTAGCTCACTACTACTTGGATCTTCTTGGACGATGGACCTAAAGGATTCACGACCACAGGACTTATTCACTTACCAAAGGATTCTCTATAGCTCGGGACTTACTTACTTATTTATTTTGAGTTCTTTCCAACTGGCCAAGGATGGAGGTCAGATACTTAACAAATGGCACAGACCATTTCTACTCTACAAGTATAATACATTTGATGATAGAGCTTAATGGTTAGTGCACAGTTCTTAAGGTAAAGTGCTCCTTTCTTTATCTAGTTGGATAATTACATGTCAAATCATCCAGGCCATGTCACCCAATTTTTCATTTTTTCTGATTTTTTTCCATATGTAAAATGATAATATAATTTTTTTGTCATAGATGCAGTGCCATATAAGGATATTAATCTTGCTATGAAAGAATCAGAAATCATCAATAACTTAAAATTGGTTTAATTTAAAACTATTTTGATGCCATTTTTGGATTTCATGAACAAAAATGCTTTTATAAACCAATTTTTAGTAGTAGGGAAGCACTAGAACTCATTTTACAAACAAAAATAGGTTACAAAAAGTCGCCATTTTTCGCTAGCTCTACCAAATTTGGAGAGCTAAAAATTGACATAACTCCGCCAATTCTTGGAATTGGAAGCGCAAATTTTGGGGATCGTCTAATATTAACATAGTCCACGTATGAAAAAAAAATTCAGAAAAATTGAAGGGGGTGGGTGACAATTTTACTTTTTTCTTGGTGATTGGACATGAAATTACCCAATTGTATATCATTTTATTTAATTGTATATTATAATATTATGTTATCTAATTGAATATTTTTCATCTTAACTACTTGCATATCATAATATCCTATTATGTGGCTGGATATTATAATGTATATCAACTGGGATATTATAATATCCTATTATCGTGTTAGATATCATACTATAAGATAGTTGGATATACCCACATCATATTATCTAGTTGGATATTATAATAACATATATCTAGTTAGAACTTATGAGTATTGGTGATTTTTATCACTGGTTAACTTCGGTGAACTAGCGGGAACCGGTGGTTTCAACGCGACTTGATCGTAAGTCACATTGAACTGAAATTCGTGTTAATGCACTTATCCGACGTAATCGTGGTTGACTGTAATTACAGCGGTTATCGGGGTTTCGTATCAGGTGATTATCTCCCCCCCCTCTCTCTCTCTCTCTCTCAATATATATATATATATATATATATATATATATATACTATAGTGTGGGATTGTCACTGTTTCAGCTTTTACTGGAACGGTGTGCCAAACACAGTATTATTGGTAGAGTGCTCAATATAAAATAGAGCTGTTATATAATATAATAAAATAAATATATAAAGGTTTTACATATCTATTTATTTGGTGACAAAGGAACATTCACGACCATTTTGGTTTCATGCGTTGAAACCTGACGATTGTTAACGCATGAAACCAAAATGGTCGTGAATGTTCCTTTGTCACCAAATATATAGATATGTAAAACCTTTATATATTTATTTTATATATATATATATATATATATATATATATATATATATATATATATATATATATATATATGGCGCTCCACCTCAGAAGCTAAAATAATCTCCTATGTCTAGCACAAGTAAAGGGGATTGGCTGATACCGACTTTAGGCCGCCCCGACAACTTTACTTTTTTTTACTTACATATTACACAATGGCCGGTTTAGCTAAAGGGTTGGTTCAGCTCGATCGGTAGAGCGTTCATCTAAGAATCACAAAGTTTCAAGTTCGATACTGGCCCTCGCCAACTCAGCGTATGAGTAGCATAAGGATCTGTGCGGTGGTATGTGTTGCGCTCCGTCCCAGACACCAAAAACAATCTCCCTGGTCAAGCGCTAGTAAAAAGGGGATATACTCCCTCGCTGTTTCGCTGATGCCTACTTTAGGCCACCCCGACGACATTACTTACTTTTATTTTACTTACATATTGTACTATTTCGCAATAGCTCTAAAGTGAACATACCAAACGTTGTCATAATTAGATTATCATAATGTGGTATATTCACAGGTCCCGCTAGTATATATAATGTGTGTAATCTATTAATAATAGAGATTCGCTTCCGGTTTTTGTCTGTAACAAAAACTACGTCACCGCTTACATCACATTACCCAAAATCGTCATAACATAGAATAAAATTTATTCTACGATTTTTGACATGTTCAAATTTTGAGTGTATTTATTCAATAAATACACTCAAAATTTGAACATGCAACATTAGACAGTTCTCATTGTTTTTTAAAACAAGTTTTAATAAATACATGACTGGTATTATATATCTATATATAGTTTGTTTTATTTTAATACATATTTAAAGTTTACATTTCAAATTGTTTTATTTTTTAATCCTTTAATGAATTTGATGATTTTACTTACTTAGGGTACAAACTCGCTGACATTGAACTTTTTACTCCCACCCCTCAGGCAATATGTTTCAAAAATCTATTTTTACATCGTCCGGAGGGTGTTTTTTTATTTTGTACTAGTATTGGTAATATTTTATTAATCACTACACGCATTAGATACCTAATATTTATGTGCAATAGTGTAGAAATCCAAATGGCCGTTATAAGCTGCAGCCCATGGCCTTGAAGGATTTGAATGATAAGGCTTGACCTGCCCTGATCCTTCCTTCCGGTGGATACCATGAGAATCGATGGAGAAGACCCTCTTCCGGTTTAGATTAGAAATAGATTTTAGTCAGTCGGTGAGTCGTGTTATACACGCTCCGACTCGATCTGCGCATCTAGTCTGGTGGGGGATTTCGAGAATAAAATCTTGTGTTATTATCTAAAAACAATGACACATGACTTCTGATAAAGAGAAATCCCCAATGGAAGACCAGACACAAAGTCCCCAAGAGAAGTCCAGACGTTAGAAGAGATCTAGAAGAACTTAAGATGTCAGAAGAACAGAAGAAGAATAGAAGTAAGAAGTAAGTAATGAGAAGGGTATACAACATATGTACGTGTGCGCATGTGTGTACTCATGTGTGTGCATGGGATCTTGCAGGAACCGGTGCTTTCAGCGTGGCCCAACCGTAATCTCTTTCACGTAACACCTTGAACATTTGCTTTTGACAGGGATCGAACACCAACCTCTGTACCGTGTTGGAATTCATATTTATCTTACTCGCTTGTGAAACAGCTTGTTTCTCTGTAAATTCTAATTCTTCTGCTAGGGTAAGTGGGTAGGGGGAAACCAAAAATTGATAGATTTTTCAAGATTACACAAGGGTCTCTTTGTATTACCGGAAGGAAGGAACGATTTCTTGATAGCCATTATTCTTTCAGAGTTTTAAAATTAGATGTCTGGCTTCTGAAACTAATTGTAAGTGTCTCGGGATTTAATAGAATAATAGAATCGCCAAGTTCACTTTCCGTAACAAGACTAATTGGCACCTACTCTACTGGCTTTAAATAGTCGAGCATAAAGCACAGAAAGTTGCTAATACCAAAGAAGCATTTTAAATTTCATTATTTACCAGTCACTCACGTATCTATATATTATCATGTAATATATATATATGTGTGTGTATGTGTGTGTGTTTATGTATATATATATATGTGTGTGTGTGTATGTATATATATATGTATGTATATATATATATATATAAAAGTAATTGGTAATTTGCTTGAAGCATTGTTAAGTATGTTATAAAATAATAAAATTCGAAGGCAATACAATGCGTAAAAAATAAAGACAAAAAGATGTTTTATATGTCTAATCGATTTCAAAGCAAAGCTTTATCATCAGAGATTTTTTCAGAAATGACGTGCTTATGTTTTTTTTTTATTTGTGTGGTTATAATTTCTCTTCTTATTTCCTTTTCCTCTCCTTTTTTTCCTCTCTTTCTTCTTCTCCTCCTTTATGAATATGATGACTTCGAATTTTATTATTTTATAATATATATATATATATATTTACCAACTCCTCCGCACGAGCAGGATACGACACAAGGTCAATTTCTTAAGCGGAGTTTAACAGGTTTGAATTCAGAGTTTTCCTTCTCCTAGACTGGTTACCTAGCCATGGTTAAAGAACCCAGTCTGCCCTGCTATTTACGCATAGCTGGAGGGAGAGTAGGATTCATACCTTTCCCAATGGTATTAGCGCTAAGTGATATATATTATATATATATATATATATATATATATATATATATATGTGTGTGTGTGTGTGTGTGTGTGTGTGTGAGTAAGTTGTAAAATGGAAGTGAATCCGCCAATTACGTTGAAAGATAAAAGGAAAGAAAATTTTGTATGGATAAAAATTATTTATTAAAATATAAATAAAATAATCTTGCTCTGATGATGACCCCTTTTTATACTTAATTTAAAAAATATTTTTTATATTATTATTATTTTATTTTATTTTGTATTTTAAATAATAATGAATAGAATACACTGTATATAAGGACAACCTCTTGGTCGAAACACGTCTCGCTATTCCAATGAATAATTTTTATCCATGCAACATTTTCTCTCCTTTTATCTTTCAATATATATATATATATATATATATATATATATATATATATATATTAGCGGGACCCGTAGATATACCACAGTATGATAATTTAATTATTACAACGTTTGATGTGTTTACTTAAGAGATATTGCGAAATAGTTCAATATGTAAAAAGTATAACATTCTTGATTTAACTATCTCTCTCACTCTTTTCTTCTTTCCCTTTATCTATTCATTATGCCTGGCTGCTTTCTTCTTATTTATCAACAGATTACCGTTATCGCTTCCGTGCACTCACTAACTCACTCTGTTTTTCCCCCTTCTCTTCCTTTCTTTCTTTCTTTCTTAAATGAGTGTAAACAGAAAATTCGGTGGAGCAATCCCATGGCTTGTGAAGCTCAAATTTTATTGTTAAGAGATAGAACTAGCAGGATCTGTGGATATGCCACAGTATGATAATTTAATTATTACAATTTTTTATATGTTTACTTAAGAGCTATTACTAAATAGTTCAATATGTAAAAATTATAATAATCTTGATTTAACTCCCGCGCAATCTTTTTAAAAATCTTTTTTACCTCATTTCGTCTTTTCATTATTTTCGATTGAAATAGATTAGCGTTATCGCTTCCGCTCATATCTTTTCTCTATCTTTTCCTAACTCTCCCTCTCTATCTATCTTTCTTATCATATTTTTTCTGCGTATAATTTTCTTTTTCTTCCCTTTCCTTGTGTTTAATAAAAACAGAATGGTCCATTATTTATCTGAGGAGACGACACTTTCATCTTCGACGATTTGGGCGGTCATATTTTTTTAAAGAACACCTGTATTATATATATATATATGAAGGCAACCAGTATATTGTTCATTTACCTGTGGTATTTAATGTTTTCTTAATATTTCGGGATGAAATATCCCTTAGCTCAGTCGGTAGAGCGTTCGGCTAGAAACCACAAGGTTCCTAGTTCGATAGCGGTCCTCGCCAACTCAGCGTATGAGTATCACAGGGATCTGTGCGGTAAAGTAAGAAGCTGATGGTAGGTGTGGCGCTCCACTTCAGATGCTAAAACAATCTCCTTGGTCTAGCGCTATTGAAAAGGGGATAGACTCCCTCGCTGACTGACTGATACCGACTTTAGGCCGCCCCGACGACTTTACTTTACTTATAATGGATGTTCACATTTAATTGACCATCGGTCTAATTCACCAGCAGGATTTTTAAATTTCAGAACAGTATAAAAACTTATTGACACTTTAAAAAAAGAAAAACAATGTAATTGGTGGGCCTTGATAGCGATCAATATAAGATTGTAAGGTGAAAGTATAATAGGGGTAGATTGATAAAAAATAGTTGGTTTTCAAAGGGATATGCCGCAAGACAAGACAAAATAAAAAAGCAGTATCGCATTCAAGTAGATATGCTAATTTCAGATCTTTGTGAATTCTTGTGACGAGAGAACAACAAAGAAAATAATAGGCTATGGGCCAGAGTCGATTTTTGTTTACTTTCGTGGTCATACAATTTATATGAAAAAAGTTTACTGTTTTCAAGAATATGAATGTAGTCGAGTCTAAATGTCAGTTTATCTCCGGGTGAAAGTTCCGCATTATTTTAGAATTTGCCTTTTAAATACGGTATTTGATCGATAAATTTAAATGTAAAAATCAAGTAAGGGAGTTAATAATTTATTAAAAATGGCCTTTCAGTGACCATAGTTATCTCCCTTAAATTAGAAAAAACTCAAATTAGCTTTATCTGTTCTTTTTTTCTTTTCCTCATTCTTTATTTTCTTTATCATTTTCTTTATCATTTTCCTTCTTTCCTTCTCTTTCTTATCTTTTTCTTTCTTTTCCTCATCATTTCTTTCTTTCGTTTACCTTTTCTTTCTTTCTTTCTTTCCATTACCTTTTCTTTCTTTCTTTTCTTTATCTTTTTTCTTTCTTTTATTTATCTTTTCTTTCTTTCTTCCCCTTACCGTTTCTTTCTTTCTTTCCATTAACTTTTCTTTCTTTCTTTTCCTTGTTTTTATTTCTTTTCCTTATCATTTTCTTTATTTTCCTCATCTTTTCCTTATCTTTTCTTTCTTCCTTTCTATCTTCATCATTTTTCTTCTTTTATTTTCCTCGTTCTTTTCTTTCTTTCTCAGTTAGGAGATTGGGCGCTTTACCTTCAATCTGCAGCAGAAATTGTCTCCTGATATTTTGCATATGAATATTTGAACTATGGTAGCTACCTCTCTGTGTATTTATATGATCAATGTTGCATATCATTGCCTGCTCAGCCGCCAGGATTCCGTACTTAAGCATCCTAAGTCACCACCAAAGACCGACAGGAAGTGCAGTCAGCGTTTTTTACTGTCCCAGCTGACAGGACGTGCCCCATCATGGTGTAATTATTACCAAGCTAGCCTAGCCGGTTGATCAAAGGGGGCCTCTCCGACCACCCGTCTAGCATGAGTCAGGACCAAAATGGAGTGTTGGTTGTTATGGTCTTCTTAGTGTAGCGTTAGTTTCGTATTTGCCTGGGAGAGTTGTCTGCCCGGTTTAGTTTGCTGGTGCCCGCTAGGGGAGATAGTATTTAAGCGGCTGGTTCAAAAGGCTTCT
>CM042150.1:27879273-27881773 GCA_023376005.1 Doryteuthis pealeii | reverse complement strand
TCTCTTAAGTAGACCAAGTATAGAAATGAACACAATATGGGAACCCATAATTAAAAATGCTAGGTTATATTGGATGAAAAAAAAAACTAAATAAAAACACACAATATGAGTCTAGGTAAAAAATCACACATAAGTGAATAGGTAGATATTCTAGCCAAAACAAGACATTAGGTTTATAAGTTCCCAAAATTCACACTGGATTGTCCAATTAGACACATAGCCTAGTGGATGAAGGAGTTAGTTTTAAGACAGTTCTAAGTAACAGTTATCTCTGGACTGCAGGTTCAATCATGGCCAATCTCTTTCTTTCTCTCCCTCTCTCTGTCCATCTCTCTCTCTCTCTCTCTCTCTATATATATATATATATATATATATATATATATATATATATATATATATATACGTGTGATTGTTAATAGAAATCAATACATTCATTTGTATGTGATAATACATCCGTGTGTGTAACTACGTGACGTGCAAATAAATACGCACACACACACACACGCGGGCGCACACGCATCCCTCATATATATATTTTTATATATAAATAGATACATAGATAGATATGTAGATGTCATTGGATGTGTATGACCGCGTATTAGTTAATATGCATACAGACACAAACCCATACATACACAGACATAAATACACAAATACACACACATATATATATATATGTGTGTGTGTGTATGTCTGTTTATTTGTGTTTGTATGTAAATCAAATAAAAACGTGAGCTCACATACACATCTATTTATCTATCTATTTATCTATCTGTGTTAATAAAATCATTGAATTCTATGGCACGTAATTATATATTTATCTGTGGGTTTTATGTGTACATTTTGTTTACGTGCAAGTAAAATATATATATATATATATATATATATATATATATATATATATATATATATATATATATATCACCTTAAGGGCTCAAATTTGTTAAATTATTGTTGCTTTGCTTCGTAATCAGACACATTGGAAAACAGAGCCGCAAGCAAAAAAATATAATCAGATTTTCAGATACAGGAAGCAACCACTGCAGCCTTTCGATATCTAATGTGCCAAAATCGATAGATAATTAAATTGGTGATGCTGCCCCCCTTGAATCCCGTTCTTAATGTCACAAATTCTACCCCAAACAATGACCCTAAAATCACCCCAATGGGAAAATGGCCAAACCTCCTGACACACTCTGTAAGCATTTACTTGATAAATAAATCAATTTGCTAAACATCTCTTAAAATTACACCAGAAATTATGGATACGTGCCACGCCTGTCGACAGAGCCGTTTTCCAATGCTTCATATATTTGTTCTCTTTTATATCTATCACTTATATTTAAAAAAAAATACCTTTTTAGATATTGCTGTTCATACATAATTAAACTGTAACGTCCTTTCGGTGAAGCTTGGAATATATATTTACCAACCCCTTCGCAAGAGCAAGACGTATCACAAGGTCAATTTCTTAGGCGGAATTCAACAGGTTTGAATTCAGAGTTTTCCTTCTTCTAGACCGGTTGCCTAACCAAGCTTAAAGAGCCCAGTCTGTCCTACTATATATCCATAGCTGGAGAGAGAGTAGGATTCATACCTTTCCCAATGGTATTAGAGCTAAGTGAAATGCAATTACCACATCCATGATTTGAACTCGGGGCGACGAGTCTATTTCCCATGACTTTAACCATTAAACCACGCGATTCCAGTGATGCTTGGAATATGACTGCATCCCCTGCAGAAGGTTTGGTTTAGTTTGTTTGTTTTACGGCATATCAACCCTTTTCGTGTTATTCAATGCCATTTTTATAAAGGTTTCTATGTCTCAAGTTCTTAATATCTTCAAATTGGTATAAATAATTTTCATTAACTTCATTTGGTTTGGTTTGGTTTATTTAATGGTATAATAACACTGTGGGTTATTTAATGCCAGAAACTGTTAGAATATGAGATAAAAATGGGTACTTAGGTTTCCTTTACCGGTGTATTTTTGTGGATGTATTTCATATCTGATTCATAATCTATATATATATTAAGGGAAGTTGTGTGCATATGTATGTCCAAAGGGAACTTCCAAAATAAAACAATTAACAATAAAGTAAATATATATATACACATTACATATCTCCAGGGCTTGGTTTTTGAGCGAAAATAATAGAGATATTTATTTTCGCGAAGATATTTAAAAAATAAAATTTAGATGATAACAGCATGGATTTTTTCATTTGATATCATAGATAGTAGACATTAACATTTCTTTTCAGAGTGGCTGGCTCAATGCAAGGTCTATATTTTTACATAGGGATTTAAATGGGGCATCCCACGAGGATTCAACTCTCGATTCAGTAATAATGGATCTGCGGGACTAACTTTAAAAAATCCTCCTCTACCCAGGCAACGTGAGGTAGCTGCTGCTAGGTTTAAATATATCTTTATTTCTCTCACGAAGGATGAAACGTCATCCATATTAGTACACTCGTGAACAGAAAAAATGGGCCAA
>CM042150.1:27866773-27874273 GCA_023376005.1 Doryteuthis pealeii | reverse complement strand
GGAAATCTGTCAAGTTTTAAGAATTGCAAGAATTGCAAGAATGGCGAGATGGGTGTGGGTGTGGGTAATGTGGGGTGGAGTGGCGTGGGTGTGTGGCGTGGGTGTGTGGCGTGGAGTGGCAGGGGTGGGTGGGGTGGTGTGGGCGTAAAATTGCAGCGGAACAAATTGATGACATTTATTTATTGAACTACTTTATTATTGCACACTTCGATCTCTTCCTTACTGAGCGGGGGTTGGGGCGACAGGGGTGAGGGGTCGTATTTCGAAAGGGGGCAATGCAGATAAGCACTGATCCATTGGCTTTTAATCCGAATCTAACGGACTGTGGAAAGATTTCTTCGGGCATCTTTCGCAATGTTCACTGATCTTGAAAATTCTTCCTACTCCCCCACTCTCTTTCTCTCTCTTTCTCTCTCTCTCTCTCTATATATATATCTTTTTCTCTCTCTTCCACTCTTTCAGTTTCTCTCTTTCTCTCTCTTTCTCTCTCTCTTTTTCTCTCTCCATCTAAGTCTCTCTTTTTCAATGTCGATCCGTCTGTCTATCTATCTGTCAATCCTAGTATGTTTATATCTATCTTGGTTTGTTCGTATCTAACCAACGAACACATATTGTGTTCGTTGGTTATTTGGTTGGTTGATTGGATTTTACGGCATGTCAGCTCATGCTGGGTTATTTCATGCCGAAGATGCTTTTGTTTTAAGTTTTTTTTGTTGGGTATTCAATTTCTTCCCACTCTCCTCGTTCTCTCTCTCTCTCTTTCTCTCTCCTCTCTCTCTCTCTCTCTCGTTCTCTCTATCGATCAGTCTGTCCATCTATCTGTCAATCTTAATATGTGTATATCTATCTTTATTTGTTTGTATCTAAGAATATGAGTACGTTGGTTGATTGGTTGGTTGTGTGGTTGGTTGGATTTTACGGCATATCAGCCCATGTTGGGTTCTTTTATGCCGAAGATGTATTTGTTTTATTTATTCTTGTGTATTCAATTCCCCCCTCTCTCTCTCTCTATGTTTCTCTCTCACTCTCTCTCTTTCTCTTTATCTATCCGCCTGTATGTCTAACTGTCAATCTTAGTATGTTTATATCTACCTTGGTTTGTTCGTATATAAGTACGTTGGTTGATTGGTTGGTTGGTTGGTTGGTTGGTTGGTTGGTTAGATTTTACGGCATGTCACATCTTGGCTTATTCTATTTCGAAGATGTTTTTGTTTTATTTATTCTTGTTGGGTATTCAATTTTTCTCACTCTCTCTCTCTTTCTTTTTTTCTTCTCGCTTTCTCTTTCCCTCTCTCTCTTGTGTACGCAGAATTTATTGATTTCTTTTCTGCCTATCTGCGCATTCATGTCTCCCCCAATGATAAGTACGTTGTGTTTGGTAGTGCGTCTGCATAAGATAGCCCGTTGTCCATTTCATTGCAGATGTTTGTGGGGCCGCAACACGGGACTACAGTCAGGCAGGGATTGCCATTAAACGTAGTACTCATAATTCTCATTTTTTTCGCTGTTGTTTAGTGATTTTAATGCTCGATGGCTGAGAAGCATTCCTACACCTTCTATGGTGGCATTAGCCGAGTTTTTCCATGCAGATGCGGATACAAATTTCCAACCATTACCAGATTCATGGTATTTTATTTCTAGATCACTGATCACTGATCACTAGATGCAGAGTCAGTTAGCTCGGGTAGATGGCTTATTGTTCTTAGCGTTCGAACGTTAAGTGTTGCTTGGTTAAGAGTTTCATTTTGCATCAAAGTAGATTTGTATCGTTTTTAATTTCTGTGACTGTATTTTCAGATAATGTGTCCAGAGCGGCGACCTTAGTAGTGTGTGTGTGTATGTTTTGTTTGTGCTGAGAATTATGTGTTTAGCAGGTGTGATTTTATTGGGTCTCTGTAACTTATTTTTCGAACATTGTGTCAGAACTCGAAGCTCAACAGAACTGTTATGTCAAATGTGATGGCGATCCCGCATGTTTTTATCGATATTGCGTGCTGTCATAGAGATTTGGCTTGTTTCGATGTCATAGATATCTACATGTGGCTGTTTTGGTGACTCATCAATAAGCGCTAGTCTTAGGTATGAGGAGCAGCAGTTTCATAACTGAACTATTTGCCGTTGACCCGTTTAAGGTTTCTCTGCCCAGCATTATATGATCAACACCATTTCCCCATCTGCCGTGTCTCATATCCACTACGCTGCTACCCATGGTTTCCTGTATAACATGATTTCATGGCATGTGTATTTCTGCATAAAACTCTTGCAGAGAGAAAAAAGGTGACCCACATTAGGTAATCAAAGTTTTAACTTAGTTAAAGTCCATCAGTACTTTCCCATGTTAATATAAAATAATTATCCTTCGGTCTATGTATTGTTTTCTCTTAATTAACATTTTTCTATAAGGGAATCAGGCTTTGAAATTATTCAAGCTTTCCTAGCTATTAATTAGTGCAAAAAATGAAGGGGGATACAGTTTTTTTGTTTTTTAGTGTTTTATTAGTTACTGATTTCCTAGGTATAAATTAAAACTAAACAAATTTCTTAATTAAAATACATTAATAATAACGAAACAATAAAAAATAGAATAAAAACAACCCTGTGTTATATACACTCAAAATTTGAGTAATCTGTTTATAAAAAATGTTGTTTTTTTTTACTCTTACCCTTAGAAGCTAACTAAAAGGTTTACAAATAAATAAATATCTACGATTTTGTGTAAAATTTATGAGCTAAATATTCAAAATGATTATTTAATTAATGAGTGATAAATGCACGCAACATTTTATTTGAGGTGGACATAAGTTTCCATTTGAAATTGTTTTATTTATTTATTTTTACTCCTTTAATAAATTTGATGATTTTGCTTATGATACAAACCGTCTGACATTGAACTTTTAACTCCCAACCACCTCAGGCAATAACTTTCAAAAATCAATTTTTACATCACCTAGAGGGCGTTTTATTTTGTTCTTGCAAGTTTAACTAATGTAAAGAACTTCAAGAAAATTGTCGACAAAAGTGTACTCACAATTATAGGTCGTTTGGAATTGAATGAGAAAAAACAAATATTTAAATACATGCATCATTTTCATTTAATTTATATAAGTAGCATATGTAGAAGATGCATTTCAATATATATATATATATATATATATATATATATATATGTGTGTGTGTGTGTGTGTGTGTGTGTGTGTGTGTGTGTATTTTGTCGTGAGCACGCAGGTGGTCCACGGGTCCAACTTTTTTTTATGTACCGTCACGCATATGAACCCTCTCCCCGGCTTCGTCTCGTATGCGACAGTACGTGACTGAGAATCCCTGATCTCGACAGGAAGGCCCTGCTACACACGTAATATATATGGTCAGTCTTAAATGTAAGAAATGTGTCCACGGCGTCCGTCATGTGTCGCTTACATAGAAACCGCTTCGGGATGGGGTACTCGGGCTGCCTTACCTAAAGCCACTTACAGCTACCATCGGCCTGTCCTTCCAGAAGAATGTGTACCCAGTTGAAAAAATTTTAGGGATAAATAATAACAATTTATTTTTACAATACAAAATTATTTCTACCATAAACCCTAGAAAAATCAAATATCCAAATTCTAACGGTCTATTTCAGCGTTTCAAATGTGATTTCAAAAAATTCTCCGTTTTTCCTCAACAAATTTTTTCATTCAAAATAAAATTTCACTCTGATGAAGGTCGAATCTTCTCTGTGTGCGGAATATTTTCACACAGATGAACTGACCGAAACACATGTGTAAGTGATATTGATTAAATTCTTCTTTTATTATCCATTCCTTTCTTTCTTTTCTTTATTCATTCTTCCTCATATATATATATATATATATATATATATATATATATATATAAACTTCACTAATTTCAGGAGTGAGAACAAAGTTTTAGTCGGTTTATATATTTCAAAAGGAACTATTCGGAAGTTGATTCATGAAAGAATTGTTAATATATTTACACAATAAGTTTCATTACTGAATACCTTAATATTTGATCTGAAATCCTTTTCTAAATAATGTAGACTTATATTTCTAACCGTTTACCCAAAAAAGAACAAATAAAATAAATCTCAAATATTTGGTTGCACAAATCCATTAAAGAGAAATTTAATGTTAGTGAAAAGAGAATGACGTATTTGGTTTTCCCGTTTGGTTATAAAAAATAGAAAAATGAGATTTGAATTATTGTATAAAGTTTCGCTTTTGGTATGTTACTTTTAACATATATCAGATTAAATAACACAACTTTCTTTGAAATGAAACGCTGAAGTAATCAACCGTGAATGTTTGGTCAGACTTAGCGATTATTATATAATCTAATAAATACATAAATCTTGAAATTGATTCGTGTCGCAACAATAATAAAAAAAGAAAAGAAATCGTGTGTGAAGCAAGATGTACAAATCTGATAAAAATTAGGTAATATAAATCAAATAAATTTTGGTTGTGAATAACTAGCGATGTAAAATTCTTGATAGATTTAACCAGTAAAGATTTCTTTTCTAGTGTTTTTATCGAGTGAAGCAGAAATATTTAACATACAATTATTCAAGGCAAGTTGAGATCAATACATTGTCATACTTCTTCTCATGTACACTGGTGGGCAAAAAATGGGTAATTTTCACCTTTAGTTGGCTAAATTCCTAGCATAAAATTGTGCGTGCGCATTATCTGAAATGAACTTAATTGTTATTAAGAACACAATTTATGATATGTTTGTGTTAAAGCATGCAGTTGTGTTGTTTTCTAAGATTTGTTTATTTCGCACGGAGACTTTCAAAAGGGCTACCGGCTGGTTTTAAAGTGAAATTCAAGGGAGGTTACTCTAATTGCCTTATTTTCTAGGAATTTAGCCAAGCTAAAGCGACATTTCTTCCAGGCTGTAGTCATATCAGTACTGCTGTATGGCTGCACTACCTGGACCCTAACGAGGCGCCTCGAGAATAAGTTAGATGGGAGCTGCACAAGAATGCTGCGAGCAGTTTTGAACAAGTCGTGGAAACAGCATCCCACAAGGGAGCAGCTGTATGGTCATCTGCCCCCTATCTCACAGACCATCCGAGTGAGACGGACTAGTCATGCAGGGCACTGCTGGAGAAGCAAGGACGAACTCATAAGTGATGTTCTCCTGTGGAAGCCAACACATGGACATGCCAGGGTGGGCCGTCCAGCAAGGATCTACATTGACCAGCTATATAAAGATGCTGGTTGCAGCGAGGAAGAACTCCCTGGGGCTATGAATGATAGGGAAGGTTGGCGAGAGATTGTCATGGATATCCGTGCTGCCTGCACGACATGATGATGATGGTGAAAGGTGAAAATTACCCAAAAATGAGTGTTCTGCCATTACCATTCACATACATAAACACATACCTACACATTTACACATTGTAAGCCTTTTTTCTGTTGTTGTTGTTGGTAACTGACTTGTTCCTGCGACCCGTGTAATTGGGTCAGACACGTGGCTGTACACGCGCCCAAGTCGCGGGAACACCGCATCCCTTTGTAGCGTCTTTGGATCGATTGAAATATCTTCAACAACGGGTATACAAAAAAATTGAAACTCTGAGAAAAGACGTGTTGTATCCCGAGATGTAGGATATACAGAAATGATAATAAACAGAGAATATAACAATATTTGTTCTATTTATTTTTCACTGACAGGGAATACAGTGGATGCATTTGGATTTCTGGCTTGATGTAGGATACACGTCACCTGCTCGTTTCTGATCTGCTGTGCAGTCTCTTTTCCCCTCCTCTTCACAGAGTCCGGTTCGAATCGTTAGGGGAGATAACTCTCCCTAACAAGACACATCTCCAATCTCTCCATAGCTGAATTTTTTTTTTTACCTCTACTTTTTATTTACGGTCTGTTTAAGAAAATTGAACTTTTTCCTTTATTTTATTTTGTAAACTTATTCGTTCGTGTTCGACAATACATATATTTATCATTCTAATTCATTCCATCGTCTTCGGTTTTTTTCCTTTATCTTTTATTGGGTACTCTTCGCAGAGAACGCGACCTGGCTCCTGCTGTCAAAAATCGCTACCGGGTGGCTGCTGAAAAAAAACACCAGCTACGATTGAAGTCCGTAGTCGAAGCTGTGTCACTTGCAAAACCCCCCAAAAAACAACGAATGTAGAGCGTTTTCTCAAACCCTTACCCTAAACCCCCCTAGTTAAAATTAATAGTTTTATTACAAAATTTGTGGGTTCTGTTTTTTTCTGGGTCACCCTGTATACAGAGCCCACATTATTTATTCATTTTCCCATTAAACTAACCCCAACCCCAACCCCAACCCTAACCCTAGTTTTTCTTTTGCAAGTGACACCGCTTCGGCTATGAACTTCAATCGTAGTTGGTGTTTTTTTTTCAGCAGCCACCGGGTAGCGATTTTTGAGGCAGGAGGCCGGGATGGTTCTCCGCGAAGAGTACATTTTGTGGTTTTCGTAGACCGTATCGATTAAACTATCTTTCAAGTTGTCCAGCTTAACAGCACAGAATAATGAATCTGAGTTGCTTTTTGCTACTTTTTAAAAATATCACTTCAGTAAGAAAATTTGAGACTTTTAATGAAATTTTTATTTTTCTGATAAGATTGTTTCGCAAAATTTCCTATAATCTTAGGTGAATAAGCTGTTACAGAAAAATTGATATATTTCGTAATCTAATAACTTGACCAGTTCGCAATCTAATGAACTCAAATTCTAACAGCATGAGTGGAAACAATTCAAAATAAGTGTTATGCAATATAAATCAAATAATTTTGGTTGATGAATAAATAGCAATATAGAATTCTGGGTAGATTTAACCAGTAATGAATTCTATTAGGGGTACGAGTTAGCTCAGTTGGTAGAGCGTTCGGCTAGAAACCACCAGGTTCTTGGTTCGATACCTGCCCTCGCCAACTCAGCGTATGAGTAGCACAGGGATCTGCGGCGTAACGTTAGGAGTTGATGGTAGTATGGCCCTCCACCTCAGACGCAAAAGCAATCTCCTTGGTCTAACGCTAGTGAAAATGGGATGGACTCCCTCGCTGTTTGGCTGATACCGACTTTAGGCCACCCCGACGACTTTTTAAAAAACTTTTAGTATTGTAATATGGGGTGAAGCAGAATTACTTATCAAGTCAATAAAACTATATAAGGAAAGTTGAGATCAGTATGCTGTCAGAGTCGGTTGGTTGGATTTTACGGCATGTTAACCCATGTTGGATTATTTTATACAGAAGACATTTTGTTTTATTCCTTCTTGTTGGGTATTTCATTTTTCTTAAGCCCAATTTTTAAACATTTTTAAACTCATTGTTTTTATCTATTTAAACTATTTAAACTAAAGGAATTGTGACTTGAACAGTTTGGTTTGTTTGGTTTGGTTTGGTTTGTTTTAAGGCATATCAACCTCGGTGGGTCTTTTAATGCCAAAAAAGTTGTGAAATAAATTCATTCTTAATGCATAATACAATTTTCTTTATAAACT
>CM042150.1:27859273-27861773 GCA_023376005.1 Doryteuthis pealeii | reverse complement strand
ATGCTTTTTTTTAATAGTAAAACTTATTTCCAATGTATTTTTATGTTAGAAAACAACATTTCCAATGCATTTTATAGTAAAACACATTTCCAATACATTTTATAATAAAAATAATTTCTAATGCATTTTTATACTAAAAATCATTTCCAGTGCATGTTTATACAAAAATTAATTTCCAATTAATTTTTATGTTAAAAATCATTTCCAATGAATTTTTATAATAAAAATAATTTCCACCAATGACAAATCCTGTCTTCAGTATATATGACTTGTAAGAAATATTTTTCTGGTTTTATAAACTGGTCAAAATAATTTTCATTAATTCAATGTGTATCCCTTTATTTGTAGAAATTATTTTATGTTAGATTTTTCATTAACTTCATGTGTATAAGCTAATTGGTAGAAATAATGTTAATTAACTATATATGTATTAATAAATTAGAAAAAAAAACAACTTCATATGAATTAATAAACTGGTGTTTGACCCTCGGCCAGTGCCTTCAAGTATCTATACGAGCAAAAGGCAGCGTGTGGTGTAATGGTTAAAGTCTTGGGAAATGGACTCGTCGCCCCGAATTCAAATCCTGCACGTGGTAATTGCATTTCACTTAGTGCTAATACCGTTAGGAAAGGTATGAATTCTACTCTCCCTCCAGCTATGGGTAAATAGTAGGACAGACTTGGCTCTTTAACCATAGTTAGGCAATCGGTCTAGGAGAAGGAAAACTCCGAATTCAAACCTGATAAGCTCCGCTTAAGAAATTGACCTTGTGTTGCATCCTGTGGTGGGGTTGGTAAATATATATACGAGCAAAAGGCGTAGGTATTTTCCATAAGAGCAATTTAAATAATACGGTCAGAACATTCATATAGGTGTTAGGGCTTTACATGACCTGCCGATTGAGCGGTTAGAGTATCTCCAAACACCTGTCTTGCCAAAGTATAGATCAAAGGGGGGTGTTGCATGTCACGGGACCACATAGTACCAGCGTTACAGACCGCTCAGCCATCATAATCCTTTCCTCAGGCATTACATGTCGCCATTTACGGCCAAAAGTTGCCCCATTTAGAGGGGGCTTACTCCTCTACAGTCCCAGCCAACAGGGCGTAATCCCAGTCGTTACGATTTTTGTGGCCACTTTTAGGATTCAAGCGAGAGCACTTTACAATGGAGATCCTTAATGTTAAGCAGAGGCTAATTTTTAGTGAATAATCTTTTGGTTATTCCTCGGTATCCCTTACTGTTGAGTAAAATCCTTTGGTTGTTCCTTGATGTCCCTTAGTGTTGGGTAGAATCCTTTGGTTCATACTTGGTGTCCCTCGTTTTGGGTAGAATCCTTTGTTTGAACAGAGTCCTTGGTTGCAGTCCCGTTCGTCAATGTTGAATACGTGCAAATGAACGGTTTTCAAGATCGGGGATTAAATAGTTAACTAACCACGTATTCGAGCTCTTGATTAGCTGGCGTTAATCTACGCGCCCACACAGAGTCTATAAATTTAAGTGGTGGATTCCAGCACAGCTTATATGCATTAATAATCCAACACAAGTAATAACAAATTAACTCGGAAATGCTAACTTAGAAAACAGAGGGCATATCTATTAATAATGGAGATTCGCTTCCGGTTTTTGTCTGTAACAAAAACTACGTCACTGCTTACGTCACATTACCCAAAATCGTCATAACAGAATAGAAATATATACACTCGAAATTTGAACATGCAACATTAGACAGTCCTCATTGTTTTTTAAAACAAGTTTTAATAAATACATGACTGGTATTATATATCAATATATAGTTTGTTTTATTGTAATACATATTTAAAGTTTACATTTCAAATTGTTTTATTTCTTAATCCTTTAATGAATTTGATGATTTTACTTACTTAGGGTACAAACTCGCTGACATTGAATTTTTTACTCCCACCCATTAGGCAATATGTTTTAAAAATCTATTTTTACATCGCTCGGAGGATGTTTTTCATTTTGTACTAGTATAACATAATAGATTGATCCTAGGCAGTGGATCAAAGAGTGATACTTAGACACTTGACGTTGTACACTAACACGTTGATCCAAGGCAAAGAGCCGATCAATATGAAAATAGCATAACCGTCTAACGATTTCAAGTATACTCATTTTCTTTTTTTCATAAAGAATCCATTTTATTTTCTCCTTTTCTTTTCAACCAAATATCCCAGGATTTTATTATTCATAGCTGAGCAAGATGCACTCAAAATAGTTGTGATTTAGTATTAAAGATAATAATACCATTTGATAATAATATTTTTGGTCTAGAAGAAAAGTAGCTTTTATTAAAACTCACTTATATAAGTCATATATTTACTTATTAGCGATAATATATATGTATGTTTCTATCTATCTATCTATCTATCTATCTATTATATATATATATATATATATATATATATATATATAATATATATATATATAAGGTGTGTCAAAAAAGAGATCAAGATTTTAGTACTTTTGTCAAACCTT
>CM042150.1:27839273-27846773 GCA_023376005.1 Doryteuthis pealeii | reverse complement strand
TTCAATGGCAATTTTCTCTCCTCTCATATTTCGTGCTGGATTGCGCCGACATGAACAGCATGTTCTCCATTCTCTGTGAGAGGCGCCTTCGCTGTCTTGGGCATGTCAGGAGAATGAAAAATGGCCGCATCTCAAAAGCTCTTTTGTACGGCAAATTAGTAAAAGGCTCCCGATCGGTTGGTAGACCACACCTACGATTTAAAGATGTCTGCAGGAGATTCATGAGGATATGCCATATTGACACAAACACGTGGGAGGTAGATACAAAAACAGTGCGGCCTGGTGCCTTAATGTTAAGCTAGTCACGGAGAGGAGTGAGGTGGAGAGGATAGTAGCCTCGACAGAAAAGAGAGCCAGAAAGATGAAGAAAAGACAGCAGCCCCAGAAAGCATCACAGTTTGTGTGCATTCAGTGCACCAAAGACTGCCACTTAAAAACTGGTCTGCCGAGTCACTTGCGCAGATGCAGATAATCTTTTTGGACACTACGCCACCGTCGTCCTTAGTGGATGGAAAGGGGCCAAAAACAACAATTTATATTTCTATCACTACCTTTGTCATATATTCTGAATATCTTTAAACTTAGTATTATCTGCGTTATTCGGACTATTGTCCCCATCTTCTTTGTTATTTGTACAACGTTTCGGTCGATATGCCCTCCGGCCTTCTTCAGGTATTTCTTGTCGGACTCGGGAACCTTCTCGGACTCGGGAACCTTCTTTTCGAACTCGGGAACTTTCTTGTCGTAATCGGGAGCCATCACGGAACTTTGATCCCAACCCTTTATTCAGTCCACGGGGGTATCCTGTTCTCATTCCGCTAACCATAGCTGGGGTAGGAGTTGTGTTAATTATGTTTCTATGTTACTGCCTCTACTCAGGATTGAACCCGGAATCCAGAGATAACTGTCACTTAGAACTGTCTTAACCTAACTACCTTATCCACTAGGCCATCTGTCCGAAACGTTGTACAAATAACAATGAAGACGGGGACAATAGTCCGAATAACGCAGATAATACTAATCATCAAGCCTCATCTCAAACATTCAGAGAAAATCTTTCAATTTTTCTTTTATTTATTTATTTATTTTACATTTTGTTGCTTTTTTATGAAATTCAATGGCAATTTTCTTTCCTCTCATTTCTCAGTTAGGATTTAAAACGCCGTCAATTCTAATCTGAAGAATATTTCATTATGACACTTTCGTCTTCAGGTGTGAATTCAATGTTAACTCCTTTCTTTTAATGAATGGATTTAGATTCTAATCAATATTTTGCTGTGGAACTGCCAGAAATGAATATGAATTTTTAAATAAATGACGCTTTCTTTTATAAACGTCAAGGAAGAAAAAAACATGACATATTCTCGTATCTTGTGGATATTTTATTCATGTAGTATATTTACCGCCAAAATTATGGTTTTTTTTTGCTTTTTTTTTGTTGGGCTATCCAGGGTATCGATATAATAATACTGGTGTTCCTAAAAAATACGACCGATATCATCCTGCAACACACTCTGGTTAAAAATGAGACCATCCAAATAATCCAAGATGAAATGCAAAAATGTAAATCCTGATTATCTGCTGTTGCTTAACCGCCAAATTCTTATTCTTTATGAGTGTCGTCACCTCGGCAAAATAATGGACCATTCCGTTTTTAATATAAAGGGAAGAAAAAGGACATGCTACATAGAAAATATATTATAAGCAAAAAAAAGGCAAGAAAGCAAGTAGGGGAAAGATAGAGAGAGGGTGAGCCCACGGAAGCGATAACGCTAATTTGTTTCAATTGAACATCATAAAAAGATGAAAAAAGGAAAGAAATTTAAATGTGAGAGAGAGTTAGATCAAGATTATTATACTTTTTACGTGTTGAATTATTTCTAATAGCTCTTAAGCAAACAAATCTAACGTAGTAATAATTAAATTATCATACTGGGTATATGCATTCCTGAGAATGAATAAAATAAAACGTCTTCGGCATAAAATGACCCAACAAGAGTTGACATGCCGTGAAATCAACAAACCAACCAAAAATATTGTTCAATTTAAATGGTGTGCCCACCGGATAGTTTATCTAAGTAGATAATTATATGCAGATATAGATAGATGAATATATTGATAGATAGATAGATATTATGTTTATGTGCACATGAGTCTCTCTCTCTCTCTCTCCCACTCTCTCTCTCTCTCTCTCTCTCTCTCTCTCTCAAACTCACACACACACACACACACACAACACTATATATATATATATATATACAAGGTGTGTCATAAAAGTATCGAGATTGAAGCTGTATTTACCAAGATAGAAAAGAACAATGAATGTAACGTGATTTTTTTTCAGAATACAAGGTGTGTCATGAAAGTGCCGAGTTCGAAACTGTATTTACCAAGATAGAAATGAACAACGAATGGAGCGTTAATTCTTTCAGAATACAAGGTGTGTCAAAAAATACAAAAAATATCGATACATTTTCGACACACCTTGTATATATATATATATATTATATATATATGTGTGTGTGTGTGTGTGTGTGTGTGTTTGTGTGTGTGTGTGGGTGTGGGTGTATGTGTGTAAAAATGGAATTGGAAATGAATCCGACAATATGAGGAAGAATGAATAAAGAAAAGAAAGAACAGAATGGATAATAAAAGATGAATTTAAAAATTCTCCGTTTTTTCCCAACGAATTTTTTTCATTCAAAATAAAATTTCACTCTGATGAAGGTCGAATCTTCTCTGTGTGCGGAATATTTTCACACAGATGAACTGACCGAAACACATGTGTAAGTGATATTGATTAAATTCATCACTTATTATCCATTCTGTTCTTTCTTTTTTTATTCATTCTTCCTCATATATATATATATATATATATGTGTGTGTGTGTGTGTGTGTGTGTGTGAGTGACAATTATCACCAAATATTCCAAGATGATGTCTTCTTTTTAGCAGAGTTGTTGTCCTGTTAAAAAATACTGATATTATCCGAGAATTATAAAATGAATTTTATGTCAAATATGGAATAGATTATTCAGCGAATAAATTTTAGGAGAAATGAGTTTCTTCTTGTTTTTTTGTTTCCTAAACAATCGAAAAAATGTTTTTCAACTTAAATGTTGCACAATTCAAAATTTCCCTAAATCCCATTGTCAGTGAATTCCATCTAAAATCTCGGAGAGTCGAATTTAAATTGAAAAAAGAAAATGTACATTCATTGTCGGTTTAATGACAAAACCAAAAGTAAAAGACCCAAACATTTATGGGTTAAAAAGAAAAAAAAACAGTTTTAAAAAATTGTGTTTAAAAAAATTGAGTTTAAAAATTGAATACAAATCAAGACTAAATAAAACAAAACCACTTTGGCATAAAATAACCCGCAAAATCCAACCAGCCAACAAAAAATGACGTTCAATTTAAATGGAGCACAATTGATAGATTCTCTAACTAGATATATATATATATGTAGACATGGATAGATACATTGATAGATATTATTTATGTTTATATATATACGAGTATATATATATATATATATATTATATATATATATATATAATATATGTGTGTGTGTGTGTGTGTGTGTGTGTGTGTGTGTGTGTGTGTGTGTGTGTGTGTGTGTGTGTGTGTGTGTGTGTGTGTGTGTGTGTGTGTGACCATTATCAGCAAATATTCCAAGATATTATCTCATTTTAGCAGAGCGGTTGTCATGTAAAAAATACTCATCTTATGCGAGAATTATAACATGTATTTTATGTCGAATATGTAATATATTTTAAGCCAATAAATTTTAACGGAAACGAGTTTCTTTTTTTTTTTTTTTCTGTCCTAAACAATCGAAAAGTGATATTCAACATAAATGATGCACAATTTATACTTTCTCTAAATCACACTGCCGGTGTAGTTCATTTAAAATCTCGGAAGGTCGGATTTAAATTGGAAAAGAAAAATATACAATCATTGTAAAATCAATGACAAAACTAAAATTAAAAAAAGATCTACACAATCTCTACCACTTAATATTATTGCCTAAACTCGCTCAAGTTTCATTCATTTACATGTACTATTATTACGGTGTCAAATACGTGATCGTGCTTACGACTTAATGATGCAATTATTTAGCTAATGTAATGAGGTATTAAGCCTTTTCTGTCTTGTTCTTCTTACATGCAGCATAGAATTGATATCTGAATTTAGCAACGTGAAATCCTTCCTACCCAGGTGGTACATGGCGTTTAGCACGTCTAATTGGTTTTTGCAAAATAAACTACTAATTGCATTAGATGATAATTGCTGTTCGGTGATAAAGGTTAATTCTTATTTTGCAGGCTCTACTCAAGTCTTTAAGTAACACGAGTCTCCGTTTACTATAAGTAGAAATGGTGTAGTTATCAACGTGTAGATGTGCAAAATGTAATTTGAGATGTTTTCTTATAGTTTTTAAAATAAAATAAAAATTGAACTTAAAAATAAGCATGCTTAAAAATATCGAGATTGAATATCTTTTTTAAAATGTGAAATATCTACAGGCTGATTGAAAAGTAACACCCTATTTTAAACTATTTATATTTTTTTTTTTTATTTTATAAAAAAGGTCTGCGAAATGGATTATTTTTTTAAGAAAAAATATTATTATTTTACATTGGCGACACGTGTTTCAGATCTGATATCTTCTTCAGACGTTAATTAACCACATTCTGTTAATTAATGCCTGAAAATGATATTTTCCCTCGGTATGTTAACGAAGCTTCGTCAGAAGATTTATTTGAGTCAAGAACTACAGTGTGTTTATATATTGAAAAGGTAGAGCGAGAGGAGGAGGAGTTTAGATTTGTCGGAAGGTGTGAGGAAAGAGGGTAAGGGGAAGTGTCAACAAGGATACGGTGCATTGGGATTTCAAAGCCTTTTTATATAATTTTTTTATATGCAGTTACATGTGGCCCATGGATAAAATGTGGGAGAATATTGAAGGCTTGATTTTTATGCACGATGAAGCTCATCCCCATTTTGCTATTGTTGTTCGTGAATGGCTGAATCACCAATTTTCCTGGGAGATATATGGGTAGATGTGGTCCGTATAAGTGGCCGGCCAGGTACCCTGATTTAATACCCTGCAACTTTTTAAAATGTACAATGTATATATTACCAACCGTCTGCACGAGTAGGATGTGACACAAGTTCAATTTCTTAAGCAATGTTAAGTAAGCGGTTTGTATTCCTTCTCTTATATTAAGGTTAAAGAGCCAGTCTACCATATTATTTACCCATATCTGGAGGGATAATAATTGGATTCATACCTTTTCCAAGGGTAGCGCGTCCCATTTCCCAGTATTATGGTTAGAAAGCTAGTTTTTCAGAATCATTACTACTAAAAGAACGAGTTCGATCTACGCTAGAATATTAAGAAATTCAAAATTCAAAACAATTTAAAATTATTACATATCTATTAATAATGGAGATTCGCTTCCGGTTTTTGTCTGTAAGAAAAAACTATCTCACTGCTTACGTCACACTACCTAAAATCGTCATAACATAGAATAAATACACTCAAAATTTGAGCATGCAATGTTAGTCTTTCCTCATTGGTTTTTTAAACAAGTTTTAATAAATACATACCTGGTATTATCTATCTATATATAGTTTGTTTTATTTCAATATATATTTAAAGTTATCAGAACTAAGTTTCCATTTCAATTTTTTTAATTTTTTACTCCTTTAATAAATTTGATGGTTTTACTTTACTTATGATACAAACTCTCTGATATTAATTTTTCAACTTCCATCCCCTCAGGCAATAATTATTTTACGTCACCCAGAGGGCGTTTTTTATTTTGCTAATATATATAAAGTAAGCACCGTTTACAGTTGCACCTTTCCCAAGGAAATTTAACAGTTATGTGTTCTTTCATGCCCCAAAAGACTGTCAACATGAACTTCTTTACTGACTGCTGCGTCCGAAACTTTTTTCTTTACCAAAGATTCGGCGAATTTCCACTCCATGGACTGGACTTTTGAGTCAGCATAATAGTGACAAACCGATGTTTAGTCCATTTGTAAATATCTTTTTACTAAAACATAGTTCTCTGTACACCTCACTCGTTCTGTAATTTTACATGATTTGCACTTCTAAGCCACCAAATATATGATGACAGAACTCTGTTTTGCCAGAAACAAATATTTTTGACATATTATAATAGGCTTAGCTACAACTCAATCCCAAACAATGCAGATTTTACATTTATGGAAAAAGAATTCATAAAAGAAAAGTTTATTTGCTGCCATTTTGTATAGCCTCAAAACAAATATTTTTGTGACATTAAAATGACTTTAGCTGTAAACCAGTTCCAAACATGGCAGAACATGCATACATGGAAAAGAATTCAGAAAATGAAAATGTATTTACCACCATTTTGTATAGCCTCAAAACAAATGTTTTTTATAAGATTAAAATAATTTTAGCTGTAAACCAATCCCAAACAATGCAGAATGTACATTGACTGAAAAGGATTCAGAAAATAAACATTTTCATGTCGCCATTTTGAATAGCCTAAAAACAAATATTTTTGCGAGATTACAATAATTTTAGCTAGAAACCAATCTCAAACAATGCAGTGTGTACATTGACTGAAAATAATTCAGAAAAGGAAAATGTTCTTGTCGCTATTTTAAATAGTCCCATAATAAACATTTTTGCGAGATTACAATAATTTTATGCCGCCATTTTTAAAGTGAGAAAAGAAGAACATTGAGATGAAAAAGAAAGAAGAGGAAAGAAAGATAGATTGATAGAGAGAGAGAGAGAGAGAGAGAGAGAGAGAGGTGCATTCATGCACATACATGTGCATAAATCCTTGCCGCCATTTTGAATAGCCTTAAAACAAATATTTTTTGTGAGATTAAAATAATTTTAGCTATAAACCAATTCCCAGTTCCAAACAACGCATATCCTTTCTCGCCCTGTAAGGTCTTCTTCTTCTTCTTCTTCTTCTTCTTCTTCTTCTTTTCTTCTTCTTCTTCTTCCACATTTTTCTTTCTTTTTAATGTTACTCTTCCTTGTCCTCTTCCTTTGTTGTTACATCTCTTCTTCTTCTTCTTCTTCTTCTTCTTCTTCTTCTTCTTCTTCTTCTCTTTTACAAGATGGCTACTTGATGTTAATGTATTATTCATGGAAAAGAATTCAGAAAAAAATTATTTTGCTTTTTTTCAAAAACAAATAGTCCCCTATTCAATGAACAAATCTTCTATATACTAGCAAATATATGCCCCCTCCGGGTGCAAGTATTTAAGTTTTAATGTAATAAAATATCGTATTAAATTAAAAAGGCTAATGAAACTTAATAAGACTGCAATAAAAAGATTTGAAACAGAGGGAGTATAATCGAAAAATAAAACAACTGAAACTTACTCTTCCATCACTCCCGTCTTTCATTGTTATTTTTTTTAATTTAAGTATTTAGTTAAAAGATGAAGTAAAGAATAAAATGACAGTTATTTTTTCTTG
>CM042150.1:27804273-27834273 GCA_023376005.1 Doryteuthis pealeii | reverse complement strand
GGAGACGTGATACGCTGAGAAACGGTGTCTGCGGATGACTAAGGATAGGCTCTCAACTGGTAGAGCGCTCTGAGGTGGAATTTAGCAGATGGTTACCGTTTACATTTAAAACTAACCAGTGTATGTATTTATCAGTTAAATTTTCATTCGTGCTTGTAGGTGCTGATAATAGTCCAGTGGTTAAGAAAGTTGGCTGATGATAAATCGGTCGGGTTTCGATCTCGGGTGGAGGTAGCCTAGCCACACACTGAGAAGATGGGATACGTCGAAACACGGTGTCAGCGAATAACTAAACATATACTCCCAAAGAGCGCTCTGAAAGGGAATTTAGCTGACGGTCACCGTCTACGATTAAAAAAAATAGCAAAGCCCTCCTAATAAACGGATATGAGCTCTCTGGTGAACTTGACTTAAATAGGTATGTGTGTATTTATCAGTTAAATTCTCATTCGTGCTTGTAGGTGCTGATAATTGGTTAAGAAATAATAATTGGCAGATGATAAATATGTAGGTAGCCAGCGAAGGCTAGCCACACTGCACTTAAGAGACGGTACGTCGAAATACGGTTTCTGTGGATAACTAACTCTCTCTCTCTCTCTCTCTGTCTCTGTCTGTCTCTCTCTCTCTCTCTCTCTCTCTCTCTCTCTCTCTCTCTCTCTCTCTCTCTCTCTGTCCCTCTCTCTGTCTCTGTCTCTCTCTGTCTCTGTCTATGTCTCTTTCTCTCTCTCTCTATATATATATACACACACACATATATATATATATATGTGTGTGTATATTCATCAAAAACTGCTACCCCGTTTTCATTGTATTAGCATTAGTAGTTAATTCAAAAGGGCTCAATATATTTCGTAAAATGTAGAGCAGTTATAGTTTTAGAAAAGAAAAAGAATCTCTAGAGAATTTTTTCTACGTCTCTCTCTCTCTCTCTCCCCCTCTCTCTCTCTCTCTCTCTCTCTCTCTCTCTCTCTCTCTCTCTCTCTCTCTCTATTTACACACATATATATATATATATATATAGTATGAATACATTCTGATTTTTCCACTGATCTACGGTTTCTTCTGTATCTCTTGAAAGATTCATAAGTTGGATCCAAGAGGTCTAGTGTCTGCGAGGGCGATACTCGTGCTGCATTCCACGGAATAGTTGTTCGTTTCTTTCGTTAGGTTATGATATTCATTTCTCTATTTTAACTTTCCTTCCACGACACCATGAGATCCTCTGGGAAATCCACCCTGTCTATTGGAATACACCAATTCACACGAGTTCGTCGAACTTTCTCGCCGGCGAATTCACACGGTCACCAAACTTTCTCACCAGTGAATTCACAATCTCGCATAATCTCGTCGTTATCGAATCTTATCTTAACATAGCTTACGTTTACTTTATTTACCCTACATTGTCATAAACTTCCTTCAGTTGCTTCATATACAGTGCGTTCATAATTCCTATATCAAGTTTTATGGAGTTGCGTGATGTAATGGTTAGAGTCATAGTAAGTGGACTCGTCGGACCGAGTTCAATTCCTGGACGAAGCTTTTTGCATTTCACATCGCGCTAATGCCCTTGGGCAAAATATGAATCCAACTACTCTCTCTCCAGCTATGGGCAAATTGTAGGGCGGATAGGTCTCTTTAACCATGGCTAGGTAACCAGTCTAGGAGAAAGAAAACTCTGAAGCAGGATGCGACACAAGGTAAATTTCTTAAGCGGAGTTTAACACGTTTGAACTCAGAGTTTTCCTACTCCTAGACAGGTTACCTAGCAAAGGTTAAAGAGCTCGGTCTACTTTGCTATTTACCCATAGCTGCAGGAAGAATTGGATTCATACCTTTCCCAAGGGTATTAGCGCCATGTGAAAATGCAAACAGCTTCGTCCAGGTACTGAACTCGGGTCGACGAGTCCCTTTCCTACGGCTCTAACCATTAGACCACGCGCCTCCATAAATTTTTTCGTTATATATATTTACCAACCACTCCGCACGAGCAGGATGCGACACAAGGTCAATTTCTTAAGCGGAGTTCAGCAGGTTTAAATTCAGAGTTTTCCTTCTCCTAGACCAGTTGCCTAACCAAGGTTAAAGAGCCCAGTCTGCCCTACTATTTACCCATAGCTGGAGGGAGAGTAGGAGTCGTACCTTTCCCAAGGGTATTAGCGCTAAATGAAATGCAATTACACGTCCAGGATTTGAACTCGGGGCGACGAGTCCATTTCCCATGACTTTAAACATTACACCATGCGCTTCCGATTTTTTCGTTATAAGTTATTGCGCAATTGTGGGTCAATAAATATTTGTTGCTATCAACGGAGAGTTTTCTTGTCTGTAGTGTTGTCAACAACTACAGAAACTCTTTTCTACTAATTTCCCAACCCGTCACAAAGATGCTCCGACCAAGTTGCGTCGATCCAAATTAAAGAAAAGCACGACGTGGGCGCAAAAAGCATCAACAGAACAATTAGGCTGAAACACATGTGGTAGTCAGGGAACGAGGCCATCTCATCAAGTACCGTGACTGATATATATATATTTATCAACCCCTCCGCACCAGCAGGAGGTGACACAAGGTCAATTTCTTAAGCGGAATTCAACAGGTTTGACTTCAGAGTTTTCCTTCTCCTAGACCGGTTGCCTAACCAAGGTTAAAGAGCCCAGTCTGTCCTTCTATTTGTGCATAGCTGGAGGGAGAGTAGGATTCATACCTTTCCCAAGGGTATAAGCGCTAAGTGAAATGCAATTACCACGTCCAGGATTTGAACTCGGGGCGACGAGTCCATTTCCTATGACTTTAACCATTACACCACGCGCTTCCATGACTGATATAGGAGCGCACAGCTAGTTAGGTGCCCTCTACATTTCAAAAATATATCTCGTGCAATAAACTACCCCTTGTTTTTGTTGGAATACAGGGTGTTTCAATAAATCATACCATTTAATATGTACAGGATGTTTTATAAAAGTTATATCATTTCGTAAGATCATCATCATCATCCTCATGTGCCGGCAGCACGGATATCCATGAGAATCTCTCGCCAATCATCCCTATCGGTCATCGCCCCGAGCAGGTCCTCCGCACAGCATCCAGAATCCGAGTAGAGCTGATCGATGTAAGTTCTTCTCCAGCAGTCTCCAGCATGTCTTGTTCGTCTTGATAAGGGGTAGGTGGCCGTATAGATGTCTTTTTGTTGTGTGTTGTTTCTTTGATTTGTTAAAACTACAACTCAGTATTCTTCTGCAACTCACATTTAGATTATTATCAGGGCACTTTGGGTTCGAGTAGTGCAGCCATAGAGTAGCATTGACACAAATATGGCTTGAAAGATTCCTTTTTTTATTTCGTAATATCTTGTTGAAATGAAATAGAATGTTTCAACGCGTTTTATTTTCCAGCTGAAAGAAACAAAAAGAAAACATTAAGCATTAAACATGGAAATGTGGTTATTGTCCTCATCTTTATTGTTATCAGTACAACGTTTTGGCCAATGTGCCCCCCGGCCTTCTTCAGGTATTTGTTGTCGGACTCAGGAACCTTCTCGCCCCGGGAAGCATCTCGGACTCGGAACTTCATGTCGTAATCCCGAGTCCGACAAGAAATACCTTATCCCTAGACATGCAGGTTCAATCCTGACCAGGGACAGCAGTAACACAGAATAATAATTAACACATCTTAACGCCTCTACCCCAGCTATGGTTATCGGAATGAGAACAGGATATCCCCGTGGACTGAATAAAGGGTTAGGTTCAATGTTCCGTGATGGCTCCCGATTACGACAAGAAGGTTCCCGAGTCCGAGATGGTTCCCGAGTCCGAGAAGGTTCCCAAGTCCGACAAGAAATACCTGAAGAAGGCCCGCGGGCACATCGACCGAAACGTTATACAGATAACAAGGAAGATGAGGACAATAGTCCGAATAATACAAATAATACTAATTATAAAGGCTCATCTCAAAAAATTCCGAGAAATAGAATTTTGATTTGTTTCTACACATGCTGTTAAAATTTGATACCATATGAACGAGAATTGGTAAAGTTATTTGGTTACGAAATTATATCAGATTTTCTTAAACACAATATATTGGTCTTAAAACATCGTTTATTACGTTATATACGCTATTTGTTCACTGGGGGTTTCATTATTCGTATTCATGAGTCCATAATGTCTGAAATTGTTAAAAGAATCAGTACTATAATATAAATAAATAAATACATTTCAAAATTCATAGCTGTAGAAAAATATTCATAAAACTGAAGTAAAAATGACGGAAGTAAACGGGAGAATTTGTTTGGTTTTGTCTTTCTTTCGTTTTTTTTTGTTTTTCTTTTTTCTTTTTTGTTTTGTATTTGTACACAGAAAGAGAATGTCTGTTCACTTAACAAAAATAGTTTTTTGGAAATTGAAAACTGAAATATAAATGCATATTTTTTAAAAAAGGGTACGTTGAAAAATATTCAATAACGGAAAAACACACAAAAATATTTTCCTGGAATTATTTTGACAACGTACGGTTATATTTTTGCATTTCCATTGTTTAATAAATCGATGTATATATATATAATATATATATATATATATATATATATATATATTATATATATATATATATATATATTGTGTGTGTATATTTATATATATATATATATGTGTGTGTGTGTGTGTGTGTGTAATTGAAAGGGAGGTACGCATACGTTATCTTATTTAAATAAAATAACGTATGCGCACCTCCCTTTCAATTACACACACACACACACACACACAACACACATATATATATAATATAATATATATATATATATATAAACGCATACATGCACACTATCTTTCTATCATGCTCCAGTACTCACATATATATTTAAGGACATGTACAGATAAGCTTTATATCTCTTTCTTCTCTCTTTCCTCTCTCTCTCTCTCTCTCTCTCTCTCTCTCTCTCTCTCTCTCTCTTCTGTCTCTTATGCACACATACATACACACACATATATTCATATATATACCCATATGCTCACTCGCTGGCTGCCTGTCTGTCTGTCTGTCTTTCTTTCTTTCTTTCTTTCTTTCTTTCTTTCTTTCTGTCTCTTATGCACATACATACACACACATATCCATATATGTACCCATATACTCACTCGCTGTCTGTCTGTCTGTCTGTCTCTCTCTCTCTCTCTCTACGCCACGAACATATACGTTCATATACCAACATGCATATACACACACTCAAAATCCTTCTCTCTCTCACACACACAAGACACAGTGACACACAATACACATTTATAAACAATGACACGTGCCTTTCTCTAATATAATATATAATATATATATATATATATATATATATATATATATATATATAGGAAAAGGTATGGAATGGCATTAACAGATTATCGATCGCATGGAAAACAGATCTCTCTGTTAAGATAAAGATATAATTTTTCCAAGCTGTAACCCAGTTAGTGCTACTATATAGTTGTACTACTTGGACTAAAACGAAAAGTCTGGAGGAAAAAAGTAGATGGGAACTACAGTAAGATGTCGTGTGCTGTCTTGGACAAATCCTGAAAACCGCATCCGTAAAATGCAGCAATATAATATATATATATATATATATATATATATATATATATAAGGGTTCCGAAGAAGAGGCGCAAACGACAACCGAAAATTTAACGAAATAAACGAAATTTAGCATTAAAAAACTTTAAATTCGTTATTTCATACCCAATGCTTCATACTAAATCCAAACGATATATATTATAAACAGATATATATATATATATATGAATACGCACCCCCCCACACACACGTATATATATATATATATATATATATATATATATATATATATATACTGATAGAAAATAACAATTCAACGCTTTCTTTAGTTAATTGATTATTAACTAGAAGGAACTGTGGATATACCCAGTATGATAATTGAATTATTACGTTTGATATGTTTACTTAAAAGCTATAAAAATACTTCCATATTTAAAAAAGGATAATAATCTTGATTTAACTCTTTCTCACTCTTTTTCTCTTTCCTTCATTTTATCTTTTAATAATGTTAGAGTGAAAAAATTAGTGTTATCGCTTCCACACGTTTTCCTCTATTCTCTTTCTTTCTTTCTTTTTATGATATTTTTTCTGTGTAGCATATCCTTTTTCTTCTCTTTCTTTCATTATTTAGCTGAGGTGACGACACTCATAAGAAATAAGAATTCGGCGGATAAGCAAGAGTAAATAATTATGATTTACATTTTTACATTTTATCTTGGGCGATTTGGACGGTCTCGTTTTTAACCAGATGGTGTTGTAAGATGATAACGGTCGTATTTTTTAGGAACACTAGTATTATATATAATATATATATATATATATATATATATATATATATATATATATATATATATGAATAAATAAAAGGCTTAGCTTTTTTATTATCATTGGAACAATTATTGCCACCATTTGGTTTCTTGCTCTGTGTCAGTCTTCAGGAAACGAAATTGTTTTGTTATGACTGTGTTATGTAATGCGTTTGTATTATGATGTCATAATACAAACGCATTACATAACACGGTCATTACATGCACACATAATCATTATTGTACTAATAATATACTCTATTAATCACACAAAAGCTATACGTCACCAAGAACACCGAACACAAATACGCACATTCATACGCACACACGCACATTATGCGATCATGACGTCGCAGCCCTTACGTACTTTCATGTGTACGTGCATGCCAACATACGCACACATACAAACAGAACACGCATCCGACATCACACACGCAATCACGTAAACAAGTAACACGCGAATACAGTTTAAAAAACGCACATATCTAACCATATTTATATCATTTGTATCATATCATTTTCGAAAACAATTTCGTTGCCTGAAGACTGCCCACAGAGCAAGAAACCAAATGGTAGCAATGATTGTTCCAATGATTATTTAAAAAACTAAACCTTTTATTTATTCATTTATTTATCTATTAACGCTCTATCACAGTTATTGAGCACTCTTCTAATATCATTGTACTTTGGATTACTACCGCTTCTTCAAGTATAATTGTGCCAACCATACACATGGAATATATATATATATATATATATATATAAATTAGAGAGAGAGAGAGAGAGCTAATCTGTAATGTCTTTAAATATATATGTGAGTACTGGAGCATGATAGAAAGATAGTGTGCATGTATTGTTTTATATATATATAATATATATATATATATATGTGTGTGTGTGTGTGTGTGTGTGTATAAGAGAAAGGGAGGTGCGCATACGTTATCTTATTTAAACAAATACACACACACACACACACACACACATATATATTATATATATATATATATATATATATTTTATAAAAAGGAAGGTCCGCAAATGTTATTTTGTTCTCAGAAAAAATTTTTTAATTCTTTTTGTTTTACATATGAAACACGTGTTTCAGTTTTCATATTATCAATCAAAGCCTGAAGAAGATACCAGAAGATCTGAAACACGTGTTGCATATGTAAAACAAAAAGAATTTTTAAAAATTTTCTGAGAACAAAATACATTTTGCGGACCTTCCTTTTTTATAAAATATTGAATTTTCTCCCGTTGGAACCAGAACAACATTTTATATATATATATATATATATATATATATATATATATATATATATATATATAAACAAATTATATATATGAACAAGTAAATAGACGAAATGATAAAAAAATTTATATAGGAATTTATTCAAATAAGCAAGTCAATCACCAAACAGTCCCACAGTTTTTAATTGCGCGCTTGCACGTCCTATAAAGATACATTTTTGCATTCATATTGGAATTTTTTGACGGTCTCATTTTTAAAGCAGAGGGTGTTGCAAGAGAATAACGGTCGTACAATCAAGGAACACGAATTTTTTCTCTTATTTTTCCTTTTTCTCAAAAACCTTTCATTTTTTTAATTATTTTCTTTGTCCGTTTTCTTTTTCGCTGTCATCATTTCTATTTTACTGACAGTTAAATTTGATGGCTGAACCCTTTTTCTTTTTTCTTTTTTTCTTTATCCGATGTCACGTAATCTTAAATATATATTTGCGCTTTATCTTCTGCTGCTAGAACTTTTCTGCCATTTATTCACGCTGAACTCTTATCTTCCCGCCATTCCCGTCGGCTCAATTGGATTCATCTTATATAAAATTAATATGTATTTTTCATCCATTGATAATGTTAGTTTCTCTATCTCAGCTTATCCGACAATCCGACCTTTTTGTTATAATGATATATTTCAGTCAATCGCCGAAATTCATTCAACATCTTCAAATATCTAGCGATCTAGGAATGTCACGTGGTTCAAATCTACCTATATATCTATCTCATATATATATATATGTGAGTGTGTGTGTGTGTGTGTGTGTGCGTGATTGTCATATAAAGCTTCTTTTTTTTCCTCTTTTTTTTTTTCTATCTCATGAAGTTATACCTATCTCTCTATCTTAAAATGGTCTTATTAATTGTCTATCTCACACGATTTATATATATATGTATGTATGTATAAATATATATATTATATATATATATATATATATATATATTATATTATATATATGATGTTCAGGAGTCCAAATATGCTTTCCTGTCCGTATATCTGCTGAGTTTGTTTATATCTGTATATATATATTCATGTGTATGTGCGTGTGTGTGTGTGTGTGTGTGTGTGTGAGAGAGAGAGAGAGAGAGGAGAGAGAGAGAGAGAGAGTAAGAGTGAGAGTGAGAGTGAGAGTGATATATATATAAATATATTGTATATATATATATATATATATATATATATATATATATATATATATATATTATAGTATCTTTCTGCATATATATATATATATATATATATATATATATATAACGAAACGCTCGAAAAAAAGATCGATGGTAACTGTACAAATTATACATAAAATATATTTTATAATATCATATTATTCACGCCTTTAAAATGTAAGACTATTTTTTCCCCTTTTTCTTGATGTGGGAATGCTCTTAATCCTCTAGTTTTTAACATTATTTCAATATCTATGTTTTTTTCTATTCGTTCCGTTATTTTATTTAACTCCGCCTCTCTCTCTCTCTCTCTCTCTCTCTCTCTCTCTCTCTCTCTCTCTCTCTCTTCTGTATATATAAATATATATTATATATATATATATATATATATATATATATATATATATAAGTATTTCTGTTTCTCAATATGTATTTTTTTTTTCCTTTAATTTCACCTCTCCCTCTCTCTTTCTCTCTCTTTATATATATATATATAATATATATATATATATATTTATGTGTGTGTGTGTGTGTGTGTGTGTGTTTTCAATATTTAATGATATTCTTTCATTATATGTTTTAATTCTCTCCATCTCTCTGTCTCTGTTTCCTTATATCAATCTATCTTTCTATCTATCAATCTATCAATCTATCTTTATATTCCATAATATCCGTTACTTGATTTTCTTTATCAGTTTCCTTTTTTGTTAAATATTTCCTTCTTCTTTGTTTGTTTTCATGTCTCTGATTCGTTCTTAATTTTATCCAAACTCAAGTCCAAATGGCACGAATGGGATTCTTTGCTAAAATTAGTCCAGAATTTTTTTAGTAATTTGATCCCTCGACTAATACCCGCTTCTTCGATGACGCCCTACGTGCTCATCCAATCCCCAAGGACTCTTCACTGCATTAAAACCGATCATTTTTCCTCCTACGTACACCAAGAGAATAAAATTAATTGACCATGAAATACCCAATCAGAAAAAAATCATTCAACCTTAATAGCAATTATTCTGTAAAATCTTTGGTTCTGGCTTTCAACTCTCAATGTATAAAATCCAGGATACTCGGTAAGGATCGAACTCATTGAAATATTGAAGACCTGAAAAACTCCTTGCTACTTGTAACGAGAGGAAAATGATTTTCTTCGCGAGACTACGGATTGAACTGCGACCTCTAGGTTGTGAGTGGGGACTTGTGGTTAGCGTTCTGTCACCCCTGTTGGTTGAAGTGGTTCGGTTGGTGAGAAGGCATAAAAGCCCAGGTGGTTTCACTCGCGGGGGCAATTACTGTCTTCAGCAGTATTCTGCTGGCTTTGGCAAAGTTGAGAGCGAGATCCTAGGGGAGAATTCCGATCATGCAACACCTGACCCCTCGATTTAAAGGGTCAGGACGGGGTTTAATGTCCCTAATGCTATGAGAACAATCTATGACTGACCGTTAATTATCTTGGTCGGCACATTCAGTCGTGTGCCGTATTTCTTCTCGGAAATAAAACCTCTTGCTTATCTACATCAGTGTCGACCTTCCTTTATTCAACAACACAAAATGTAAACTGTTTAAATGACAAAAGATACAATAATCAATTATAAGGAATAAACGGTAGAGTTAAAAGGTTGAAGCTCCACTACTACAAATGATTTAAAGAAACTTAAAAATTTAGACGTTACTAAATAAACAAAACAAATAGCTAGATAAGTATATATACCGGTCCAACTCAGCGTATGAGTAGCACAGGGATCTGTGCGGTAAAGTAAGGAGCTGATGGTAGGTGTGGCGCTCCACCTCAGATGCTAAAAAACAATCTCCTTGGTCTAGCGCTATTGAAAAGGGGATAGACTCCCTCGCTGTATGGCTGATACCGACTTTAGGCCGCCCCGTCGACTTACTTATATATATATATATATACATTTACACATGTATATATATAGTTACACACATACACACACGCACACACACACACACATATATATATATCAATAGCAATAGCATAATCTTTACAGATCATTGCCGTCCCTCACAATCCCACAACTCCGCCACCAGAACCCTTCCTTGCATGAGCCCTCAAATGACTCATCAAACCTGCAGCAAATATGACATTGAAAGGACTTCCTTCCGGTTGAATAAGATGATTCAGATGATAAAACTTTATGCTTATGCACCATCCATATGTCTCTTAAGACCAGAAACCGATTTACAGACCTTGCCGCAGATAGCACAAGTGAGATTTCGTATGATTGACATATCCAGCCATAGAAAGCAAAATTCGACCACATGTCTGAAATTTCCAACCCTCCATGTTCTCTCCAATATGACAGGTGTAACCCTTTCGACGCTTTAGGTTTTCATGCACGATTCTTTCACTCTCAAAACTGGTACAACCATCATCCACATGAATTCTCCAGTCAGTTCTCTCCAGTGCCAGCTTTTCCCAGTTGTCAGGATTTATTTTTATTTTTACAAGGTTATATATATTTACACAGATATATATATATATATTTACACAGTATATTTACACACACACACACACACACACACACACACACACATATATAATATATATATATATATATATATATATATATATAATTATTTACACATATATTTAAATATATATAAAATGTATATATTTACACAGATATTTTACATATATATATATATATTTACACAGATATATTTACACACACACACACACACACACACACACACACACACACATATATATATATAATATATATTTACAACATATATATTTAAATATATATAAAATAATATATATATTTACAACAGATTTTACAATATATATATTTATACAGATATATTTACACACAACACACACACACACACACATATAATATATATATATATATATATATATATATTACAAACACATATATTGTTTATTTATCTTAAAAAGTGTTAGCATCACTTATATATTTTTAAGAATCATAAAGACGTGTACAGTAACTTTTTTCTAAATTACCTTTGTGCAACTTAGAAAAAAAACAAGAGAAATGCAGATACTGATGTATAAATGCTAAGCATATTTCTAGATATAATGTTAAAATATAAATACATCGGTAAATAATAGCGTTCTGTCTCTTGGGCGAAATTTACACATCAGTTAAATATGACATATTTAAGTTTCATAAGCTTATTTAAGTTACGTTTCTGAATAAAGGGAATTTGTAATAAAATCTTAAATAAACAAATAGTGAACATGAATTTGTATATAATTCAATTATATACAATTTGTATATAATTTGATGGATGAATAAAGAATATGATACAAAGAATTAATAATTAGATAGATAAAAATAATCAATCATCACTTTATTTACTTTAAAAATATATCGCTTTCTTGGAGCGATGAAAAAGATGTCTGTTTACTTCGGCTGTCAGAGTTTCTGTTCGAAATGGACTAATACTCATGGACACACCAGCACATGTTTACTTACATTAGCTCGTGTATACATTGGATGGTGTCTAGATAACCTACCTAGAGCGTTGAGTGATAGGGACGTATGGCAAAAGAGAGTTAAGGGAATTCGTACTGTGGACACACCTTGATGATGATAATGATGATGATGATTACTTTTGTTATTAACAAATTTTAGTATAGAAATTGTAGAAAGAAAAATCCAAACCTCTTTCGGTACTTTTCTATTAGATAATATATATATATATATATATATATATATATATATATATATATATAATTTGTAAAATGCTAGTTTGTACCATTCTTTAAATAGCGTGAGAAAAGGAAATTTCCTCTCGTTTAAATGCTATAAAAACTGCTACATTCCTGAAAATATCTCTCTTTCTTTCCTTGGATTTTACGTCATGTCATCCTTGTTGGGTTATTTTCATGCCGAAGATGTTTTGTTCTATTCGTTCTTGATGGGGATTGAAAATTATTTTTTTAACTCAATTTTTAAAACATTTTTGTTAACTCAATTTCTTCTATTTAAGCCATAGATAAGACCCTAACAGGTACTACCACTCCAGGTCAGGGTGTATGTATGTATTTCTCAACATTGACCGTCGAAATAGAATGATCGAAGTCAAATTATTAAATCGTCCTGGCGGTAGAACTAATAATGTAATGGTGATGAATGGGTACTCCACACTCCCCAGAGCCCAGAAGTGAAACTTCACCATTAGATGCAGTTTAACGTCGTACCCAGTAGACTTGAAAATATCTGAAGACACATCTCGAAAGCGCTCAAAATTTCTACATTATTTCGGTTGTCACATTATGGTTGGAAGACAATAAGTAAATTTTAAAAAGAATTACCCGGCCAACCGAGAATTCAAATACGCAGGTGGATGGTGACTCTATAAAGTGTTGGTCGTTCACAGAGACCAATAAGTAGGTTATGAGAAGAACGAAACGCAGCATAATGTCTTTAAAGAACCATTATATTGACAATATGGATGGAGTGGCCTATAGTCAGGATCAGTTTGGCAATAGTTATAAAGGTTGCAAACAAAATGTGTTATCTGTGACTGTTCTCACCCCCCCCCCCACACCTAGTATGAAGAGACTGAATCCTTTACTAACATTTTTATTTATATTTAAAATTTGGTTTTTACTCCCTCCACATTATTATTAATCCGTGGAGAAAATGTTTAAAGAAAACAAACCTAGAATGTCATGAACGATGGAAACTCTTTATGTCGATACTTAAGTATTTCGTTTTTTTTTTTAAATTAAAACCTTCTTCGGGACATTGAAAATATTTGTATGAGTAAAAGATGAAAGATGTTCAGTGTATGTTGAATGTGTGATAAAAGGTTATTTACCGTTATTTACTTGGCGTTTTTATATGAAAGCCGATGACGCGATCATTGCATGTGAAAGCGAAAATTGATGATTAGAAACCGTCGCATGTCGAACGTGAATTGTCCACGAGTAAATGTTAAATAAGGTTATGACGTATTTATATGAATATTAATGTGTAGAAAAGAGAAAATTGTTAATTGATAAAATGTTTAGCACACACATACACATATATATTAATCTGTATATGTAAAATTATACATATAATATTTGAGCAGAAAACGTATCAAAACTGAAGCTGTATTTACCAAGACACAAAAAATAATGAGCAAATATTCTACAAGCTACCTCCTTTTGGTCGTCACCACACTTATTCCAGAGAAGTTATCCATTGGTCAAAGGACATCTAGAAATTCAAGTTTGATTTAGCATGAAGCTGTGTGTCAATGCCGAGTCCATTCCCTACGATGGGTTGCCGAGTCCATTTCCTACGACGATAACCATTACATGTTTTTTAGGAAGAATATAAGAATTACGTGTAGATTAGTATGGAAAATGTTAGGATGAGTCAGTACAACACCGCATGGTATTTTTATATTGGTCGAGACGTGTCCCGTTGCAAAGTGCGGAAGAGTAGGAGTGAGAGGTGAGAATGTGAAATGAGTTTGGAACGATGCATTGACAGAGTTAGACGTGTCTCTTACTCAGAGTTGAGGACATGAGAAAAAGATAAGTCGCTTTGTGTTCTTCCTAAAAACTATAAATGGCACAAGCAAGATGTTCCCCAGCATCCCAGATCGATTCCAGACTTAAAACATCAAAGAACTGCCAGCCAACTCAACATCAGATCCAAAAGCCAGATTCAAGCCTCTCCAAGTAGCACAGATAATGAGATAAGTATACAACGATTATTTTTTATATCAACAGGTCATCACTCCATTCCGAAATGAGAGCCATAACGTTACAACTCCATGAACGTATAGAATAACCCTAGACGGTTTGACATGCTGTAAAAATCAATCAATCAATGATTTCTATCGACTAAAGTGTAGTTTAAATTTGAATGTTTCACCATCATTTTGATTTTACGTTCAGCCACCTGCTGTGTCTTTACAATGTATGTCTACACCATTTCCTGTAATGTAATACTTTTCCAAGTGTGAATTTGATGCAATATTTTAATTAAGTTTATCTTATTTCCTGCAGGGCTTAGTAGCTGGAATTTTAATAAATCAAATCATCTTTGAAAGGAGTTGACAAAACGTATTTGCTTTATAAAACCAAAATTCGATAACATGTTTCGTAAGTAAAATTGATATTCCAAACGGTATCTGCTTTGACACCTAGGGACGTAATAATATATTATGTAACATTGCAAGCACTGTGTCAATAAACAGTAATTGGTATTAACAAAACAGGTGTGTAACTCTCTATATCGTAAAAGTAAACAATGTGTTCACGAAGGATACATAGTGTATTGAGTATATTGTTTTGTCGTACGATATATATATATATATATTGTAACGTCACATCATATTATAATAGAGATTCTGTGTCTGTCTGTAACCGAAACCACGTCACTACTTACGTTATAATAACCTCTAGAATTGCGTACAATGATTATTTAATTTATAGTCAAAATTATTAACACGTAGAGTATATTTTATTTATAACAAAAATCTGAGTTTGATGGTGTAGTTTCAACTTGGAGCTTTTGGGAATGCTCAGTACCCCTTCATCACCGTTACTCCTAGTTCCACTCTGACCCGGAGTGGTAGTATTTATTAGGGTCCCATCTATAGGTTAAATAGAACAAAAATAAGTTAAAAAAATTTTTTAAAAATTGAGTTTGAACAAATTTTTGAATACCCATAAAAAATGAATAAAAAACGTATTCAGCATAAAATAACCCAACAAGAGTATACGTACCGTAAAAACCAACAACCAACCAACCTGTTTTATGTGTCCTAATGTATAGCGTCACTATTTGGAATCTAACAAACTTGAAAAAATGATGGGAACTTTAAAAGAAAGTTGCGTACTCTCTTAAATAAATCCTAGGAAGCAGCACGCCACAAAAACAACTGTATGACGACTTCCTTCCTATCCCATATATATACCTATAGATTCACTACTTAGACTCTCAAAAAAACTTGAAGAAATGATGGGAACTTTAAAAGGATACTGCGTGTTCCCTTAAACAAATCCTGTATGCAGCACAGAACAAAAAAAAACCAAAAAAACAACTGCACGACCACTTACCACCGATCACAAAAAACCTTCGGGTAAGACGAACATTGCTCGTATTCAAGAATGGCTTTAGTCTTAAATACCCTGCGAAGGTTAATATTTTGTTAAACAAAGCAACCAAACGGAGGTTAAAAATATTATTTGGTCTTGAGAAATTCGAAAGTCTCTTGGGAGAATTCCAATTCTTCTAATCTATTTTGGTTCGAGTTTTTCAGCCTATTCTTATCTTCAGACGCAGTTTACTTCCGAGAAATGACAATAACAACGCCCCTCGACTTACAATGGGGTTAGATTCGGATGGGGGTCATTGCAGAGCGAAAAATCGTAAGTCGAAAGTGACCTTCGCGTAACCCAATCTGGCCTAACACCCCATCAATCTTATAAAAGACGTTGTCAGTTCTTGTCGGTCTGATTGGAATTTTAATGGACTTTGAAAACACGATAAAAACATTGAAAACACACAGTATGGCACAAGGTCAAATATTCTTAGATCACCAGTGTTAAAGAAACTGTTTGTTGAGTAGGAGATAGCTTTAGAAACATTATACAGGACAAGTGGAACCTGTGGATATTTTCACAGTATGATAATTTAATTATTATAACGTTTGATATGTTTACTTAAGATCTCGGTATAGCGTTCGGCTTGGAAGGTTCCTGGTTCGATACCGACCCTCGGCAACTTAGCGTATGGCTAAATTGGGGAGCTGATGGTAGGTGTGGTGCTCCACCTAAGACGCTAAGATAATCTCCGTCTAGCGCTAGTGAAAAGGGGATAGACTCCCTCGGTGACTGGCTGATACCGAGATTAGGCCGCCCCGACGACTTTACTTACTTTTATAATAATCTTGATTTATAACGCTCTCTCTCTCTCTCGTTCTCTCTCTCTCTTTCTCCCTCTCTCTCTCTCTCTCTCTCTCTCTCTCTCTCTCTCTCTCTCTCTCTCTCCTCACACATACGCACACACACCACACGCACACATACACACACACACACTCACTGACTCTATTTCCTTTCTTTTCTTCTTTTCATCTTTTCATTATGTTCGATTGAAACAGATTAACATTGTCTTTTCCATGCGCTTTCAACCTCTCTCTATCTTTCCCCTACTCACATTCTTTCCTTCTTTCTTTTCTTTCTTTCTTTCTTTCTTTCTTTCTTTCTTATATTTTTACTGTGTAGCATTCCTTTTTCTTCCCTTCCTTTCTTTATAATAAAGACGGAATGGTCCATCGTTTAGCTGAGGTGACAACACTCATAAGAAAGAAGATTTCGGGTGATAATCAACACAAAATAATAAGGATTTACATTTTTGCATTTCATCTTGGAATATTTGGATGTTATAATTTTTAATCAGAGTGTGTTACAAGATGATAACGGTCGGAAGATTAAGGTACAAGTGCATTGATATACAATATCAAGTGCTGATATACACTTTCCGAATCTCTCTCTCTCTCTCTCTCTCTCTCTCTCTCTCTCTCTCTCTCTCTCTATCTTTCTATTTCTCTCTATCTATCTATCTATCTATTTATATCTATCTATCTCCATCTACCTCTCTTCCTCTATCTATATCTATCTATCTATCTATCTATCAGTCTCAATCTAAATCTCAATCTCTATCTATCTATCTCAATCTCAATCTCTATCTATCTATCTATCTAGCTATCTATTTATCTATCTCAATCTCAATCTCAATCTCTATCTATCTATCTATCTATCTCAATCCCTATCTCTATCTATCTATCTATCTATCTATTTATCTCAATCTCAATCTCTATCTATCTATCTATCTATCTATTTATCTCAATCTCAATCTATCTATCTATCTAGCTATCTATCTCATCTCAATCTCAATCTCTATCTATCTATCGATCTATCTATCTATCTATCTCAATCTCAATCTCTATCTATCTATCTAGCTATCTATCTCAATCTCAATCTCAATCTTTATTTATCTATCTATCTATCTATCTTTCTATTTATCTCAATCTCAATCTCTATCTATCTATCTATCTATCTATCTCAATCTAAATCTCTATCTATCTATCTAGCTATCTCAATCTCAATCTCAATCTCTATCTATCTATCTATCTATCTATTTATCTCAATCTCTATCTATCTAGCTATCTATCTCAATCTCAATCTCAATATATATCTATCTATTTATCTATCTATCTATCTATCTCAATCTCAATCTCTATCTATCTATCTAGCTAGCTATCTCAATCTCAATTTCAATCACAATCTCAATCTATCTATCCATCTATCTATCTATCTATCTCAATCTCAATTTCAATCACAATCTCAATCTATCTATCTATCTATCTATCTCAATCTCAATCTCTATCTATCTATCTATCTATCTATCTATTTATCTCAATCTCAATCTCTATCTATCTATCTAGCTATCTATCTCAGTCTCAATCTAAATCTCAATCTCTATCTATCTATCTATCTATCTATCTATCGATCTATCTATCTATTTATCTCAATCTCAATCTCTATCTATCTATCTATCGATTTCTATCAATCTCAATCTCAATGTTCTATCTATCTATCTAGCTAGCCTATCGTCTCATTCTAAATCTCAATCTCTATCTATCTATCTATCTATCTATCGATCTATCTATCCCAATCTCAATCTCAATGTTCTATCTATCTATCTATCTATCTATCTCTATTTTTCTCTGTTTCTCTGGAAATCGCCCCAACATCATTTAGGTTAAGTTATGCCATCCTATCGTAATGTAATGGTTTAGAAGATCCAATACTAATGAATAAAGAGTTCACCGTTGGATTTGAACTCGGTTCGTCGAGTCCATTTCCTACGACGATTACCATTACACGACGCGGCTTTTAGAAATATAAATCGATAAATGAATTAATCTATTGAAAATAAAACATTTTTTAAGATCATGTTAAAATTCATGGGAGAATTCCCGCATAACTTTTCATTTTTTCCAGATTGTTCACCATAATTATGAATGCATGGACAAAAATATTGATTCTGTGAAAAAATCAATGAGGTTCAAACCACCACTTACTGTCCGGAGCGTCGACAATTTCTGCAGCGACTTGAGCTTTCTTCAAGCTATTTTTGAGTCGAGATTTTCTGTCTATTCTTATCGTTCCAGACAGAATGTTCCTCTCAGAAAAGAACACTAGCAATATGCAACATGAACTTTCTCTATAGTCTCGCTGATAAGATCTATATATTAATAATCGTGTTCCTTATTTGTACGACCGTTATCATCTTTCAAATCCTCCAAGATGAAATGCAAAATATATAGAGATATATAAATCCTGATTATCTCGTATTGCTTATCCACCGAATTCTTCTTTATTATGAATGTTATCACCTCTGCTAAATAATGGACCCTTTCTCTGAATTTTAAATAATGAAATTGACAAGAAATACATGAAGAAGGCCGGAGAACACATCGACCGAAATGTTGTGTAAATAACAATAAAGATAAAGACAATACTCCGAATAATCCAAATAATATAAATAATGGACCTTTTCGGTTTTATTATAAAGAAAGAAAGGGAAGAAAGAGGACATGCTACAGAAAAAATATAATAAGAAAGAAAGAGAATAGGGGAAAGATAGAGAGAGTGAGTAACCATGCAGAAGCGATAACGCTAATATCTTTTAATCGAACACAATGAAAAATGAAAAGAACAAAAGGAAAAAATGAAAGAGTTAAATCGATTGCTATAATTTTAACTATAACTTTGAACTATTTAGCAATAGCTCTTAAGTAAACATATCAAACGTTGTAATAATTAAATTATCATACTGTGGTATACCCATAGTTCCTGCTAGTATCGATATTTACAACGTTGTACCCTAAAAGTATACAATGAGTAATGATATATACTAGGTTTAGTTTTAATATGTCACTTACTCGAAAGGGTTAACTGTAGTTTAAAAAAAAAGTAAGATTACAATGAATCAGCTGTTCAAGTGGAGAGAGTGTGAATGAACGCTATTGTGTCATTTCAAAAGTTGAATGTCAAACACGATGTTGTTGGATCCTGAACGTGAATGTTAACGTGAAATATTAAACACAGACGCTGTTAAATTATAATTTAACAGCGTCTGCTGCGAAACTGTTTTCAACTGTCATAATTGCAAAATTCAATTCCACAATTAGCTGTAATTAATCAATATCTTGATTAATTCATTGGAATTAACACTGAAGATTCTTATGGTGAAACTTGAATAGGTTATTTCAATACACACTGTATTATTGGCATTTCAGTCTCGGAAGACTATAATATAGTTTTTGTGCCCATGAATTTAAAGCGCCTCCTGTGACTGTAAAGTCCAATGTTAGAAAAACATTCTCGACCACAGATGTTGCATATGAAAGCTGTCCCTGAAGATGTTTATGTGTCGGTGCTTTGTTGCTGCTGCTTTCTTCTGGACCTCCTAGCTTCATGGTGTTGCGCCAGGGTGACCTCAGACATGAACAGTCCGAGGGCGGTCTTCAGCCAAATTTTCCCAGCTGGAAAGGCCAATGCCAAGGAACTTGAGATCGTTCTTGCAGACATCCTTGGAACGCAGCTGGGGGCGACCAATCTGTCTGTTACTAGACGAAATATATGCAGAAAGTCATACACACTGCAATAATATATATATATAAATATATATGTGTATATATATATATATATATATATATATATATATATATATATATATATAAAGTAAGTAAAGTCGTCGAAGTGGTCTAAAGTCGGTATCAACCAGACAGCGAAGGAGTCTATCCGCTTTTCACTAGCGCTAGACCAAGGAGATTGTTTTTTAGCGTCTGGGACGGGGAGCTCCTCACCATCAGCTTCGCACTTTACCGCACAGATCTCTGTGGTACGCATACGCTGAGTTGGTGAGGGCTGTTATCGAATTTTCAAGTTCCCAGCCAAACACTATATTGAACACTTTTGAAGGGTTATCACAATACGAAGAAAGAAAGGGTAACGAGTGTTTTGTTTGAGATTCATTGGCATTTCAGTCTCGGAAGACTATGATAAAATTTGTGTGTGCCCCTGAAGTTACAGCACCTCCTGTGACTATGAAGTCCGATGTTTGAAACACATTCTCGACCACAGATTTTGCATTTGAAGGCTGTCCCTGAAGATGTTGATGTACCGGTGCTTTGTTGCTGCTGCTTTCTTCTGGACCTCTTAGCTTCATGGTGTTGCGTCAGGGTGACTTCTGACATGAACAATCCTCTACGGAGATTCTGCCACCACCGAGGGTGGTCCTGAGCCAAATTTTCCCAGCTGGAAGGGCCAATGCCAAGGAACTTGAGATCGTTCTTGCAGACATCCTTTGAACGCAGCTAGGGGCGACCAAGCTGTCTTTTACCAGACGTAAGCTCTCCATAGAGGATGTCTTTCGGGATTCGTCCATCATCCATCCGACGTACATGACCCAACCATCGGAGATGACGTTGTCTCAATAGAGAGTACAAGCTGGGGAGTTGAGCTCTCTCTAGGACTGCTGTGTTAGTGATCCTGTTTGAGATATGCCTGTACTATTAAACAGCGCCTGTTAGTGCCGTTAGTTATGTTATTAATGTTGTTCATTTTTACATTTTTGATGTTTTCCTTAATATTTTGAACATTTCAGAACAAACCATCCTCTCATCATCTCATCTGTCTAATCTCTCCCCATTATATACCCAGCAGATTAGGTGGGTATATAACAACGACTGCACATCTGCAGAGGGGAAAGACTCCCCCAATGGGGCCACCTGTTGGCCGTGGGTGACGACCCGTAGTGCTTAAGGATGGAACCCAGGTGGCTGAGCAGTCACGACATGCAACGTTCCACTTTGGACCTTACTTAGGCTAGACGGGCGGTCGGAGAGGCCTCCTTCGCTCAATCGGCTGGTCACGTCAAGCCATAGCACCATATGATTGTCCCAACCCTATTGCCCTCATGGCAAGGCTCAACGCTTTTTATCATATGAGTGCTAGAAGGCGGTTTCTGAGGGTCTTCACGTCTTAGGAATGACGTTAAACTCTATCTGATGGTGAGGTTCCAGTTCTGCAGGTTTGGGGAATGTGGAGCACCCCTTCATTACCATTGCTCCCAGGTCCACTCTGATCCGAGGTGGTAGTACCTGTTGGGGTCCCATCTATGGGTTAAATAGAAAAATGTGTTTATAAAAAATTGATTCTCCATTAAGAATGAATTCATTTCAAAACTTAGTCGGCAGTAAATGACCCACTGAGGTTGATATGCCGTAAACAAACCAAACCAAACCAAACCAATCGAAAGTCAAGTAAGTCAACTGTTTTTCGAAGGTTAAATAGATTAAATGCTTTATCGGAATTTCCCCTGCAACTATAGGTAAATAGTAGAGCAAAATTGGTAGTCCAAGAAAAATAAAACTCTGAATTCAAACTGGTAAATCCAAAGCAAGATAATCAACCCCGTGACATCTCGTAACTCGGAAAACACGTAAGTCAAGGTATCAGTGTACATTTATCTAAATGAAGTTTTGTATTATTAAATAATTATTCTGATACACATGTTCGGTTGCGTGTCCAAGGAGAAAAAAATAAGACATAACTCGAAAAACTCGTAAGTTAAGGCACTCGTAAGTCAAGGTAAATCAACAGTATTTCAAAGATTGAATAGTATTATTTGTATTATTCAGACTATTGTCCTCATCTTCATTGTTATCTGAACAAAAAAACAATATGATTCTAGGTAAAAAATCATACATAAGTGAATAGGTAGATATTCTAGGCAAAACAAGACATTAGGTTTATAAGTTCCCAAAATTCACACTGGATTGTCCAATTGGACACAAGTCAAAGGATAAAGGAGTTAGGTTAAGACAGTTCTGAGTGACAGTTATCTCTAGACATGCAGGTTCAATCCTGATCAGGGACAGCAGTAACATAGAATAATAATTAACACATCTTAAGGCCTCTACCCCAGCTATGGTTAGCGGAATGAGAACATGATATCCCGTGGACTGAATAAAGGGTTAGGTTCAAAGTTCCGTGATGACTCCCGATTACGACAAGAAGGTTCCCGAGTCCGAGATGGTTCCCGAGTCCGAGAAGGTTCCCGAGTCAGACAAGAAATACCTGAAGAAGGCCCGCGGGCATATTGGGCGAAACGTTGTACAGATAACAATGAAGATGAGGACAATAGTCCGAATAATACAAATAATACTAATCATCAAGTCTCATCTCAAAGATTCGGAGAAAATGACTGAATAGATTAAAATGTTTTATCAGGAAAGTTGGAATAAACTTATGCATTTTCATGAATTTGAAAAACAAACTTTCTAACCGTATTATCTTTTTCAAGTGTTGTTGAACTCAAACAGGAATACAGCATTTTAATAATCTATGATGTTATGACGTGTTTATTATCTGCTTGACTTTTTTTTAGTATGTTTTTGGTTGTCTGATGTAAATTCAATTAAGGTTGACGTCACTCTGTGCCTAATTTGAAGTGACCACGATTACTTTCATTCTTGATTCTTCATTCCTTTTTGAATACGTTCATAGGAAGTGACAGACAACTATATCTAGTAAGACGTCATTGTGAAAAGAAAGAAAGAAAGAAAGAAAGAAAGAAAGAAGAAGGGGTGGTAGTCATTGAAAAGTGACAGGCAACTATATCTAGCAAGACGTTATTGTGAAAGAAAGAAAGAAAGAAAGAAAGAAAGAGTAATGCATGGTAGTCATTATGGAAAGAGAAAAAAGAAAAGAAAAAAGAAAGAAAGAAAGAAAGAAAGAAGGGGTGGTAGTCATTGAAAAGTGACAGGCAACTCTATCTAGCAAGACTTTATTGTGAAAAGAAAACAGAAAGAAAGAAAGAGTAATGCATGGTAGTCATTGTGAAGAAGAAAAAAAGAAAGGAAGGAAGAAAGAAAGAAAGAAAGAGAGAGAGAAATAAAGAAGGGGTGGTAGTCATTGTGAAAACACAAAAAGAAAGAAAGAAAGAGAAAAAGAAAGAAAGAAACAAACAAAGAAACAAAGAAAGAAAGAAAGAAAGAAAGGGGAGGCTATGGTAGTCATTCTGAGAAAGAAAGAAACAAACAAACAAAAAAGAAAGTAACAAAGCCGAACGATTTCTTTCGTATTAATAATAATCTTGATTACTGTTATCCCCGCTTCGTCGACGGGTTTTTGAATAAGTTGTCTGTATCCCTTCCACAGGGGATGACCGCCTCGAAAGGGACGGCTCCAGGATGTGACATAAATTTGCATCTGATGATGATGATCATCATCATAATTTTTTTAACGTCGTCGGGACGGCCTAATGTCGGTATCAGCCAGACAGCGAGGGAGTCTATCCCCTTTTCACTAGCGCTAGACCAAGGAGATTATTTTAGCATCTGAGGTGGAGCGCCACACCTACCATCAGCTCCTCACTTTACCGCGAACATCCCTGTGCTATTCACACGCTGAGTTGGCGAGGGCCGGTATCGAACCAAGAACCTTGTGATTCCTAGCCGAACACTCTACCGACTGAGCTAAACCGGTCCCTGATAATCATCATCATTATCATCAGCATCATTATGTCGCGCCTATCCATGATATCCACGGATATCCATGACAATCTCGCTAACCATCCCTATCATTTATTATTCTCGGGAGGTCCTCTGCGCAGCATCCAGTATCCGCGCAGAGCTGGTCTATGTACGTCTTTGCTGGACGACCCTCATTGACATGTCAGTGCTGGTTTTCATAGGATGATGTCGTTTATGAGTTCGTCCTTACTTCTCCGGTAGTTTCTGGCATGTCTTATCCATCTCTAGGATGGATTGTGTGATAGGGAGCAAGTGGCCGTACAGCTGCTTCTTTGTTGGGTGTTGTCTCCACGATTTGTTTAAGATCGTACAAAGCATTCTCGTGCAGCTCCCATCCAGCTTATTCTCTTGGCGTTAATGTCCAATTGATGCATCCATACAGTAGTACTCATACAACTACGGCTTGGAAGAATTATCGCTTTAAATTGTCACTGAGATCTTTTGTTTGTTTGGTTTGTTTTGTTTTACGGCAATAAACCTCAGTGGGTCATTTAATGCCGATAAAGTTTTGAAATAAATCAATTCTTAATGGATAATACAATTTTTTTATAAATACATTTTTCTATTTAACCCATAGATGGGACCCTAACAGGTACTACCACTCCGGGTCAGAGTGGACCAGGGAGCAATGGTGATGAAGGGGTGCTCCACATTCCCCAAACCTCCAAAACTTGAACCTCATCATCAGATAGAGTTTAACGTCATTCCCAGGACATGTAGACCCGCAGCCACCGCCTTCTAGCACTCATATGACAAAAAGGGGTTGGGGCTTGCCATAAGGGCAATAGAGTTGGGAAAATCATATAGGTGCTAGGGCTTGACGTGACTAGCCGATTGAACGGAGGGGTTCTCTCCGACCGCCCGTCTAGCCCAAGATAGGGCCAAAGTGGAGTACTGCATGTCATGGACTGCTCATCCACCTGGGCTCTATCCTTAAGCATCACGGGTCGCCACCCACGGCTAACAGGTGGCCCCATTGGGGGAGTCCTACCCCTCTGCAGAGGTGCAGTCGGTGTATTCTAACGCCACAGACGACAGGGCGGTCACTGAGATCTGATTTCCATATAACTGATAATTTGTTTATAGCAGACCATGTTCTTTCTTATTGCAACTTACTTTGTTTGTAATTCGAACGACATCGAGAAACAACTTATATCATAAACATGAATTTAAACAAAAATCTTTCGGTGAGACGAACTTACGTCGCCTTGTGCCTCGGGGGAAGCTTGGATATACGTAGCAGCTGCTTTGACACTAAAGTTACGAGGGTATCGTAGAGGTTTAAATAAAACCAATAAAACTAGTCAATACTCTGTCTCCAGTGCAAAGAAGAAAGAAAGAAAGAAAGAAAGAAAGAAAGAAAGAAAGCGGAAGAGTTAGTAGTACTTTTGTAAAATGAGAAAGAGAGCAGAAGAGTTGGTGGTTATTGTGAAAAGAAAGAAAGAAAGAAAGAAAGTAGAAGTGCTGGTAGATCTTGTAAAACAGAAAGAAAGAAAGAAAGAAAGAAAGAAAGAAAGAAAGAAGAAGTGCTGGTAGACCTTGTGAATGAAAAGAAAGGAAGAAAGAAGAAAGGTTGAAGTACTGCTAGATATTGTAGAAAGAAAGAAAGAAAGAAAGAAGTGATGGTAGACCTTATGAATGGAAAGAAAGGAAGAAAAAAGAAAGGTTGAAGTACTGCTAGATATCGTAGAAAGAAAGAAAAAGAAGAAAGAAAGTAGAAGCGCTGGTAGACCTTGTGAATGAAAAGAAAGGAAGAAAGAAGAAAGGTTGAAGTACTGCTAGATATTGTAGAAAGAAAGAAAGAAAGAAAGAAAGAAAGAAGGTAGAAGTGCTGGTAAACCTTGTGAATGAAAAGAAAGGAAGAAAGAACAAAGGTTAATGTACTGTTAGATATTGTAGAAAGAAAGAAAGAAAAGAAGAAAGGTGGAGATGCTGGTACACATTGTGAACGAAAAGTAAGAAAGAAAGAAAGAAAGAAAGAAAGAAAAAAGGTTGGAGTGCTGGAAGACATTGTGAATGAAAAGAAAGAAAGAAGCAAAGTAGAAAAGTTGAAGTACTGCTAGTTATTGTAGAAAGAAAGAAAGAAAGGAAAAAAGAAAGACGATGGAAGTGCTATACACATTGGGAACGAATAGAAAGAAAGAAAGAAAGAAAGAAAGAAAGAAAGAAAGAAAGAAAGAAAGAAAAAGGTTGAAGTGCTGGAAGACATTGTGAATGAAAAGAAAGAAAGAAAGAAATGAGGTTGAAGAGCTGGCAGATATTGTAGAAAGAAAGAAAGAAAGAAAGAAAGAAGGGGGAAGTGCTGGTAGACTTTGTGAATGGAAAGAAAGAAAAACGAAGGAAAGAGGGGGCGTCGGTAGCTATCGTGAAAAGAAGAAGAAAGAAAGAAAGAAAGAAAGAAAGACAAAAGGGGAAGTACTGGTAGACATTGTGAAAAAAGGGAAAAAATAAAGAAAGGAAGTTGAAGTGTTGGTGGTCATTAAAAAAAGAAAAATGTGGAAGGGGTATTGGTCATTGGGAAAAGAAAGAAAGAAAGAAAGAAAGAAAGAAAGAAAGAAAGAGAGAAACAAAGAAAGTTTAACTATTGGTGGTTATTGTGAACGGAAAGAAAGAAAAGAAAGAAAGAAAGAAAGAAAGGAAGGAAGAGGAAGTGATGATGGTCATTTGGAAAAAAGAAAGTAAAAAAGGAAACAGACAAGGTAATAGTTATTGGAAAAGAAGAAAGTTTAACAGTTGGTGGTTATTGTGGAAAGAAAGAAAGAAAAAAAAGAAAGTAAGAAAGAAGAAAGAAAGAAAGAAAGAAAAAGATTGAGATTGAGGAATACGATGTGCCCCAAAAAATCCACGATATCCAAGAGTCCTGGTAAACACTCTCCCAGAACAGAGCCACAATTGGATTCTTACTTTATATACAACTAAAGTAAAGATATACAACTGCTAATGCTTACTAAACATTTACTGAAACCGTATTGTCCTGTAGGAGAACTGCACATTGCCTCTATTCAACATCAGAGTTAACCTTTCTATGAAGCTGCATTTGATAAAGTTCATCGACACAAATGTGAAAAGCCCAAGCTTTTAAATAAATGCCGAGGGCCAACGATGAATCCCAATTCTACTTAAATGGCACTAAAGAGCTTTTTCCTAACCATTATAACAATAACTGTTCTGGGAAAACAAAGGGTTTTTTATAAAGTGTATAGGAAATGTCTTTTTGCTAGTTTCCCTCTTCTGCGAATACAAGAAAGTGAAACAAAACTATTCAGATAGCAACTCTAATCTCACATATCAGCCAATGTTCAAAATGTTGCATACTGGCATCAAATTCTATACGTTATATAGCGGCTTCAAATTCACGGCCCTACTTCGTTTATCTGCATACGTAGCGGGTATCGTCACTAACCCTAGACGATATATGTAGTGGTCGCTTAATGAAATCACATGCTGTATAGTAGGAGTTTTTACTTTATTTCTACTTCTCGGCTGTACGTTAGTTGGTGGCGAGCGTTGACAATGGGAACTTCCCAAGGGTTGAGATCGACTCTACTACTATTGGGATGGTGAGATCATGTTGAGGTTAAGGGGTGGACGAACCTCACTGCCCGCTGGCAGCGATCGACCTTGTGCTTTGTTCGCCGTCCGTCCGCTGTCTGACCGACTCAGTGACTGACTGCTGACGACTCGACCCTCTGGCTTTTGTATTGACGACACGCCTACGCATCTTTATCTTTTGATCTGATAAAGGACCTTTGTAATATCTCTTTATCCTCCCCTGCTTCCTTGACCGGAAACCCTCTCTTCCGTTTTTTAACTTCTTTTTGCTTTTACCGGGAAAAAAAGGCATTTGTCATTTTTTTCGTCTTTTCTTTGTTTAATTTAACCAGAAATTCCTATTTCCGTTTGTACAATATACAACAAAAAGAGTTCCACAGAACTTAAGGTCACTCCGTCGACTTTACTTACTTTACGTTATATGTGTGACTCTTCATACAAAAGATATGTGGAAAAAACATGACTGAATCTGTAACTGACATGTTTAAATATGATGATTAAATCGGAATGTAAGTAAAGATAGATTTATGTCATGTAAGTCGTCGGTATGAGTCATACAGCGAGGGAATCTATCCCCTTTTCACTAGCTCTAGACCAAGGAGATTGTTTTTTGTGTCTGAGGTGGAGCGGCACACCTACCATCAGCTCTTTACTTTACCACACAGATCCCTGTGCTACTCATACGCTGAGATGGCGAGGGCTGGTATCGAACTAGGAACCTTGTGGTTCCGAGCCGGATGCTCTAGCGACTGAGCTAAGCCGTAAATGTAAACAAAAAATTCTAAAATAAACGAACAAATTCTGTTTCTTTTTTTTTTCTTTCTTTCTATTTCTCTTAATGTTGTTTCCGTTTCTTTAGTTTGCGCTGGCCGGTATCGAACTAGGAACATTGTGGTTGAGCACTGTGATTTCTTTGGTTCATCCCAAAAACTTTTTAATATAATATATATATATATATATATATATATATATATATATATATATATAATATAATATATATAATATAAGAGAAAAAGTGCCATTATTGCCTGAGAAGAAGATCGAAGAGATAACATTAATTTCTTATGCAAACAATGTAATCTGATCTTTCACATGATCTTTCTGCGTGAGATTTCTGTGTGAGAATGGCAAGAAATTATTCAAATATTTGTTACAAAACAAAGATTTTTTTTGGGGGGGGGTGTATTGTTTGAACAAAGATAGAGAATTTTTTTTGTGTGTGTGCGAATAAAAAAAACTTGTTAGGTGAATAGTTTCAGACTCTAAATTTAGCTGAAGTTTAGAATCTGCTAATCGTGCCACTGGAGTACTATTTGTCTAAATCAATGCCAGACGTGAATCGAGTCGTTCTTGGACTTAATCGAACATAGGTTTTTTTTTCTGTGCTAAACTGAAATTGTTCGAGAACAAAACTATTTTATATTATCATTTTACAATGACATATGAGTGAGAAAATTACACTATGTGACAACATTTATTCCTGGATAGTATGTGTCATTTATTAATAGAAAATGATTATTATACGTTTAAAAATTGCTTTTCTATCCTGGATAACACGATGCAATACAAATTTTGTTCCTGAATATTATGCGTTATTTTTCAATTGCTTATGTTATAAAACTATAAAAAATGACAATTATTCCCATCAAACTTGGCTTTGATTTTTAGAAATAAGTTTGGAAAAATAATAAGTTTAAAAGATAATGATATATAATTCAAATTTTTAGCCTAGCCGGTCTGTTTAAACGGGCTCTTCTAGTTTAAAAATGCCATTGAGTTCGAAGGTCACCGAGAATTAAGCCTTTAGTATTATGGAACTGTGCTCTTTCTACAATGTTGGGAGGGAGTTTGGTGGAGTAGTGGGTAAGGTGCTGAACTGCGACATTGTAGTAAGCAAGTTCAAAGTCCAGTCGTGCTATTACGTTCACTTTCGGACTAATGCCCTTCGAAAAGATATGAACTCCTCATCTCCTCCCAATTATGGGTTCAATAGTACCAGTACTGCTCTTCTTCAAAAATCCCTATATATTGTTT
>CM042150.1:27799273-27801773 GCA_023376005.1 Doryteuthis pealeii | reverse complement strand
ATCCTACCATGTTCTTCTAAAAGGATGTATTTGGCACTAAATAACCTAGGGAGGTAGATGTGCTATTAAGGAAAAAGAAAAAAGAAAAAGAAAAAAAGCAGACCATCTTCAATGTCGTTGATTGGCCACATGTGAGTGTTGCGAAAAATAAATTTAAAAATAAAGATAAAAAATCAAGATAAAAGAAATGCTATTCAAAATTAATGATAATAATGGCTGACAATGCTCCATTTAAAAATAAAAATAGAGAAAGGAGGAACAGACGTATCTTATTTACTGAGAGAAGCATATCATTTTCTTCATTATAAAGTGGGCATAATGATGGTATATTATGTTGGCTATATCATTACATGTCAAAAGGGGATAATGCAAATTATTATTATTATTTCATTATTAGGCTGGAGATTATATATATTTTATATGTGAAGCTCACTTGTATCTCAAATTCTAGCGCACATCACAAAGTAAAAAAAATCGACCGAGTGACAACTCGTAACTATGATAATTCGTAATTTGAGGCACTCGTAAGTCAAGGTAGCATTATGATTACTAGCAAATATATGCAACCCTCGGTTCAAAGTATTTTAAGTTTTAATGTAATAAAATATTATATTAAATTAGAAATGCTAATGAAACTGAGAATGCATATAAAAACATTTGAAACAGAGAAGGGTATAATAAAAAAATAGAACAACTGAAACTTTATATTTCATCACTCCCGTCTGTCATTGCTAAATTTTCCTAATTTAACTATTAATTTAAAACAGGAAGTAAAGAAGAAAATTACAGTTATTTCTTCTAGTTAATGGATTTCTTTTAAGATTTATATCCGACATTTTTGTTCATATTCATTAAGATAAAATAAAACAATATATATATATATATATATATATATATATATATATATATATATATATATATATTGCGTCATTCTAATCTTGTCTGATTGACTAACGAGGTAAGGAAATGTCGAAATAATTCTTTTATCAACACCAAAGTATCCATGTATTTATCTATCTATGATACTTCGTATATGTAAAAATATACACGCAAATCTTTATATGTACGTTTGAGTTCTCAATTTTTGTTGAATCCTAACAAGGAAATACATGATATAATTCACCTATATATACATATATATATATATATAGTAAATAAAGTCGTCGGGCGGCCTAATGTCGGTATGAGCCAATCAGCGAGGGAGTATATCCCCTTTTCAAAAGCGCTAGACCAAGGATATTATTTTTAGCGTCTGAGGTGGAGCGCCACACCTACCATCAGCTCCTTACTTTACTGCACAGATCCTTGTGCTACTCATACGCTGAGATGGCGAGGGCCGGTATCGAACTAGGAACTTTGTGGTTTCTAGCCGAACACTCTACCGACTGAGCTAGTGTGTGTGTGTGTGTGTGTGTGTGTGTCTGTGTGTATGTATACAATAAGCACCTACTTGAGTCAGACACTGTTTACCTAGGTTTCACTTGAATGGTTCTTCAGGATAATTCTGAAGGAGGTTGTTACAAACGTCTTTTATTATGGGACTGGGTATTGGAGTGGTTACAAATTAGCATAAAAAGTTTAATATTCGTAAAAACGTTGTATTATAACTATTTTTATTGGCAAAGGAGCCATGCCTTTTTATGTCTACATGTGTTTAGGATTTCAGTTCTTTGGTTTAATAATTCTCTTGGGTTTTTGAAATTAGCTATAGCAAGCTTTTCCTCCATGCAAAGTAGGCAACATTTTTCTCCTGCTTTGTATTTTTCATATTTCTTTATTATTTCCCATTTTAAGATGGTGTCTATCCCTCCGTTTTTATTTTATTTTCCACACGTGATTAGATAAATTCGTTGGGGTAGCCTAAACTTGGCATCAGCCAATCAGCGAGGGAGTCTATCCCACTTTTCACAAGCGCTAGATCAAGGAGATTGCTTGTGCGTAAGATCCCTGTGTTACTCATACGCTGAGTTGGCGAGGGCCGGTATCGAACTAGGAACCTTGCGGTTTCTAGACTTCTTATTGTTTCAGATAGACGCTTGTTTATCAAACAAGCGTCTATCTGTAACGATAAGACCCGTTTCAACAGACATACGTGGTATCAAGTGATATTAATCGAAAACTCGATTAATTCCGCGGATGTAACCCTGACGATTCAGATGATGAAACTCGAGTAGGTTACTTTATATCCATTTCCTGAATAAATTTTGCTCTACATTGTAGTGAGCACTTTGTATTTGTTTTTTACGGTCTTAACCCCTGGATCCTGTGCGCTCCCAACGATCGTACCCGTACCCACCGGTAAGCCACTACTCATACATATATATATATATATATGTGTGTGTGTGTGTGTGTGTGTAATATACTAGCCTTGTTGGTAAACCCTTGTGGTAAGAAAAAAACCGGCAAATAGTTTGATTGTAAAAATATACTACCAAACATTACCTGGGGAGAATTCTTTAAAAATGAAAAAAAGAAAAACCAAAGATAGTCGTTACAACAG
>CM042150.1:27791705-27799173 GCA_023376005.1 Doryteuthis pealeii | reverse complement strand
CCATGTCAATTCACTCCAAACCCTTCAACCCTTGAATTCAAAATTTTTACTAACCGTCTCTATTTACAATCCACCCCCCCAAAAAAAATAAACAACGATGTTTATCATTCAATATTAAAGTCAAGTAAAGTCGACGGGGCGGCCTAAAGTCGGCTATCAGCCAGTCAGCTAGCGCGCGTCTATCCCCTTTTCAATAGCGCATAGACCAAGGACGATTGTTTCTTTAGCATCTGAGGTGGAGCGCAACACCTACCATTAGCTACTTACTTTACCGCATAGATCCCTGTGCCACTCATACGCCTGAGTTGACGAGGACCGGTATCCGAACTTAGGAACCTTGTGCGTTTTCTAGCGAAACGCCCCCCTCTACCGCGCTGAGCTAACCCGCAGAACTTTATGCGCTTACCGAACTTTGCTTACTGGGCCTATATTAACACGCCGCGCCGTAAGCAACCAAAAAACGTCCTTTCTCTGAAAAGAGTTGAAGCGCGATAGTTGATCCCTGTACAGTATCCAGATTGGTTCAAGAAATTTCATTTGGCCCTTTCAGAATTCTACGATCAGACCAAGATCAGATTAAGCGCGCTAAAACTGTAGAGCGATCTCAACAGGTGCCGGCGTGGTCCGTTACTCATCCCTATGTTGACAAAACCACCCGGCACGTTGTCGAAACTGCTGTCTCACATAACAAAAAAGTATAATAACTTTGCAATTACTTTTGAATTTTAAAAAAATAATAACAAAATAATTTTGCTTTATTATTTTTCAGTCTGAGTATAATGTAATGTTTAATTAGTTTATTGTTACTAGCAAATATATGCACCCTCCGGGGCAAGTATTTTAAGTATTTAATATAATAAAAAGTATCATGTTTTAAATTAGAAAGGCTAATTGAAACTGGAAAGAATTCAGATAAAAATATTTTGACACAGAGGCGCGGGTATAAATCGCGCAAAAAGAACAACTTTGGAAACTAACTGTTCCACCATTTTCCCCTTAAGCCCGTCCTTTTTCAGTGGCTCAAATTTCCCTATATTAAACTTATTTAGTTTAAAATAGAAGAAAATAATAAATTTACAGTTATTTCTTTATGTTAATAGATTTTTGTTAAGATTTATTCCCCGAGATTTTTGCTCATATTTATTAAGATAAAACCAACACAATTAGAAGCAAATCAATTAATTACTTAAGCATACTATTTTTATATAAAATTCAAATTTTTTAAGATCAATATGCAAATAGCCTTCCCAAATTAACACTGCTAAACCGCTTATTTCGTTGAATATAATAAAATATAAATTGCACAGTTATTAGATGTAGATATTGTTAACAGTCTTAACATTTGTGTAAAGCAATTACTAATTAATTTGAGGTTCTAAATAAAAACAATTAAAATTCATGCGAGATGTTGCAATGTAAATAACAACAGGCGAATTGCTGCACCTTGAATTAGTAATAGAGTTTCGGTTACAGAACATACAAAACCACAAATTCCATCTATTAATAAAGATAAGTAATTATAGTATATTAGCTTTGCAGTCATCATCAAAAGATGTTTACATTTTGAGATTTCAAAGGCATTAAACAGTAAACAGTTAAATAAATAATAACAAAAAAAGATTTCTTCCCAACGCATTAAAAAAAAATTAAAGCTAGTCCACAGTAAGACTTTGAACTACCAAAATATGAAAACTATAAAACCAAATTTAACTTATGCCCCTTTATGAATGCTAAACTGGGCTAATTAACAAGACATAAGCCCAACCAACAGCATTTGTTGTGTAGATGAAGAGATAGAGAGTACGTTGATCACATGACCAATACCAGATAGGTTCAAGAAAATTTCAGTCGGGTATGCAGGAAAGTTTTCTCATTGACCAGACTACATTCAGGTGACCTATCTAGGAGGAATAACAGCGCGAGACATGGAGGTAGAATTCGATTACCATCCCATATCTCGACAAAGCACCCGGAGTATCGACTGTGCCCATATAGAAACTAGCTATGACTCGGCACATTACGGACGAGAAATGCCTAAAAAGACTGCATTGGACAATAGACAGTCGATTAATATTGCTAATTATGCGGTAAGCTGTAATACTGCCACATATCAACGGTAGCTGAGAGATCTAGATCGATCATGTTGATTCTGCAATACCTAACTAATTAACGACTATGGATGTATACATATCTAGAGTCAATTTTGTGCATATCTTGTTTCATATTACTTTAGTATTTCATCCTGCACTTAGGTTCTTAGGGAATTTATTTTCCTAGATTATCCGTTCACTAAGCTACTTAATGCAACGAAACACAAGACTGATGTTCCTTTACTTAGAGCTCTGATTTTTCATTATATAAAACTCCAGATCAAAATAAAATCGGATCGAGAAAATGATAATATTTTGAGATGTAGCATTTTCTTGAATACCCATATTATTAAAAAAAAATAATAACAAACATAAGTTATGCTTATTATTTTATCAGTTCATGAGTATAATGTAAATGATTTAATTAGTTTATAGTTATAAAGTATATAGTAATAGCTGAGCATACCAGTCAAAAAGACTGTTTATACATTGAGATAATATCAAAGGAATTAAAACATAGAATAAATAGCACATTGGTATAAAAAAAAATCTCCCAGGCATTAAAAGAAATTAAAGCTAGATCCAACAGTAAGAGAACTTATAAACTACCATTTAATATTAGAAAACATTGCACAAATTTTATTAAGTTCATTGGGACTGCTGTCGGTTTTGCCTCAGTTTTGCAATAAGAGCGCCCACTTCTGGGAATCGGCACAAGATATACTGAGATTCAGATACTGGGCCAGCAAACTCAGCGTAATGAAGCTAGCCACCGCCAGTAAGAGAAATCAGATCTGTAGCCAGGAAAAAGCTGAGGAGAGATTGGAGACTAGACGCATGGTGCTACCATCTCTTACAAACCCACTCTCCCATGGTAACTAGACCGCTGCAAAAGTCGGATAGAACTCCTCGCTATTCCGAGCTAATTACCGACAATAGACAACTCCCCAACATATTATATTACTTACGGATTTAAGTAAATACAAACCTATTTACTATAAATAATATCACAAGATATTATAGAATTAAGTAATAGTTAAACTATTCATAATAGCCAGGAGGAGGTAATTAGTGAGATAGAACTACATTAAATCCTTTTGAACTAAATAACAACAGATAAACTGTTAAGCAATCACAACCTGTACGTTTATTGCGAACGTACCCAAAATGTGCAATAACTGTGTATGCGCCACCTCGGTACCAAATGATAGCATACATGATCACATACGCCACAATCTGTATGTGTGGCTGTGAAGAGTGAGAAGTTCTATTGATAAGAAAATTCATTCGGGCGAAGAGAGATATCAAGAGAGAAGACTGAGACAGATTAGACTTACTTGGTGAGAGAGTTATTATTATCATTACTTGCAGATCCTACTAACATCTCCGGCTGACCTACTTTAGTATGTCATAGATATGGCGATTGACTCTAACTAACTTCTATCTTAACTAAGGACTGATTTCTTCAACTAAGGGCTAACCTGGTCATCTCCAATTGAATCAACAAGACATTTTTTTGTTCTAAAGCTTTATTCTATCAAACCCAACTTGCATCACCGCCACGGAGAGAGGACCAGGCCTCAGCCTGTCTTAACCTTTCGGTGTGAGGCCTGGAATCTCCCTATTTACTCCACCTCTTTACTCTCAACTTCTCCCCTCAGCAACACGTCATCATCCTTGTCAATCAAACTATCATTCCTTTCCAATTCAAAACCTATGTCACGCGTCTTTGGCTGAATCATCATGTTCAAATTTTTTCCGTTCCATTTATCACGCCTACTACTAAAACTTTTCCCCTAACTAAACCACCATCATGTTCTACATCATAAACCAATTGTGTCACTAAACCTAATAACAAGGAGAAACGAACATGAAGCCAGGGCGTAATAAAAAAAATAGCCAAATCCAGAATTCTATTTTTTGATACAAACCATAAAAATAGGAACACATGTTAGATATAAAGCCTTAATGAAAAAAATCGATATTTTAATCAGGTTAACATTTCCAATGGCCTCTCAACAAAAAAGAAAGTAATTAATTGTAAGAAAAGGGCACCTCTTTTTGGAATGAGAAAAAAGTTACCGTGAGAATATATAAAGAGCAGTGTATTCGAATTCTTAACGTTTTTATTTTTCATTATTATTATCATATGAGAGGCAGTTTATGTATTTGGTATTCTTGAATCAGCCCAATTAGCGTAATGATCTCTTGCAGATTAGAAAAAGGGGAGGAAAATTGATACTTTTAGCTAAATTAATAACTGATCTACTCACCAATAAAAAAAGTTTACTTCAATTACTTATACTTACAACATCTGCGCGCGCAAACGCACACACACACACACACACATATACCTATTATATGTGTGTGTGTGTGTGCTGTGGGTATATATATATGTATTATCATATATATACTATATATATATATATATATCATATATCTGAAAATCTTGTGTGCTGCTGTTTGTGTGTGTGTGGTGTGTGGTGTGTGCCTCACGCCACATAAACACAAATCGCAAAAACACGCACTTATTATAGACCAGACAGACAGACAGACAGACAGATAGATAGATAGATAGATAGATAGATACTTGTGTGCTTTAACTCATATTCATCTTGATATGTATGCATTACTTATGAAGGCACCATACACCACGCTCCAGGCCACACATTACAAAGATAGATAGATAGATAGATATGAACAGGGCTGCAAATATATAGCATCCATTGAACAGAGCATAGATAAGATAGATAGCATAGATAATATTACGTAATGGGACAGAGGTAACAAAGCTGCCATCGTAATGTGTAATTTATTGACCACCCTATTCATCCCTACTGCTTGAACATTTATATATACATATAATATATATTATATATATAATATATATATATATACATATTATAATATATATATATCTATATATATATATATATGATCGGTTCATCACATGAAACACTATAATGGTTATGATCGTTGTTAACGGCGCTTATGTAGTAATGGCTTATCGTTGTACGGATACGCGCACACAGTGAATCCATTTCAAATTCTGGGTGCAAGATTGTTATCATTTCTCTTTGCACTAATACCCTTAGCGAAGATATGAATCCAGCTATGGCGTAAATATCGGACAATTACTGAGATCTTTTAACATTGGAATGCGTTACCGCGTCTAGGAGAAGGAAAACTCCTGTATTCAACTTTCGCTTAGAAATTGGCCGTGTCGCGCATCCTACTCAGTCGGAGATGGGTGGTAAAATACAATATGCAATATACCCGCTTCTAGAAAAATTTTAATTCTTTATTCGAGTTTTATTTAATTGGATACCCGAGCAATTCTTTATATATTTGTTCTTGTTAGCTCGGAAGTGGTATTATTGGATTTTATAAGTAATTTCGCGTTTCCTTATGATGTAGTTCTTTAATATATTATATATATATATATATATATATATATATATATTATATATACGTATAAATATATATTTACCAACCCTCTCCGCACGAGCCAGGATGCGACACAAGTTCACATTTCTTTTAAGCGGAATTTAACAGGTTTTGAATCAGAGTTTTTCCTTCTCACGAGAAAGTATTAATGCTGATGCGGAAATGCAGCCAGCCCCGTCCCAAGCTATGAACTCGTGTCACCGTGTCACTTTTTTCTATGACGATAAACCATTAACAGAACGAGCATCTCCAACCAGTTAGGTTAGGAGTCAGCAGTAGCATGCGAATTGCAGGTTTAAAGAATTTCCTATTAATTAATCTACATGCATTACATTTACAAAATATAAGTTTAGAAAGAAAACTTAATTAAACTTTTTTTTAAATCACAGCTCTCTAATTACATCGCCTCGCATCATTATTCGCTTGTGTAGCTTTAATTATTATTAATTATTATATTATTATTATTATTTATTATTATATTATTAAATAAACAAAATTAGGGCTAATTAGAGCCTGTCCGGATTTAATATTGCATGTGATTTTCATCAACTAAGACTGAAAAGCTTCTTATTGAAAAATTAATAATTGTTGACCATTATGTTATTTAAAAATAACTTTCGAAAAATACGTTTTCATAATAATTTTCTCTCTTACTCGTATATAATCTATCCCAGTTGCGAATATCTATCTATCTGTCTATCTGTTATGGTAATATTACACGCTGATGCATGAAACTCTTCCAACTATTAATGGCAGCAGGATCTACACTTAAGCCGGAGAGTTAACATTTCAGCAAATAGCCGATAAGACAGGCTCGCGTGTACCGACTCATTGGTATATATTTGTACTACTGTTCTGTGGATTACATCACTGACGACAACCACCAGCGCCCCAAATGTAGGAGCGTATATTTGAAGTATGTTAATATGTTTGTTTAAATCATTTCCTCTCTTGTGTGTTTACCCTGACCCCTAACCAGGCCACGACTCTATCTGTCTATCATTAGACAACATGAAATGCATCCTAATATATCACAACCTTCCATCCACTCAAAAACGAAAATAAAAGTGGATAGTCTTCTTCTGCACACACAAATGGATTAAATTCAGATTTAGGTTACACAAACGCTTATAATTATTTTAACACACCCGAATACCAATGACCTACATACCTACACCTCCAATTCCAACTCAGCCAATGAAGAAGGCAGCGATACCGTTGAGCATCAAAGAAAGGCCGGGAAATTGACACCCCTAACCCATAAAAATGTGAGTGACTACAATCGCCAGTCAGTCTAACAAAAATCATTGTGAAAGAAAGAAGTAATTCTTTAAAAATATTATAATAAATAAGTAGGATGGCCTAAAGTCGGTATTAGCCAATCAGCGAGGGAGTCTATCCCTTTTTCACTAGCGCTAGACCAAGAAGATTATTTTTTGCGTCTGAGGTGGAGAGCCACACCTACCATCAGCTCCTTACTTTACCCTGTGCTACTCATACGCTGAGTTGGCGAGGGCCGGTATCGAACTAGGTACCTTGTGGTTTCTTGCCGAACGCTCTACCGACTGAACTAACCCGAATGGAATTCATTAAATAATATCCAAGTCAGTTTCAGCTTCTCATTTATTTTACACATTCATGCTTTGCATTAACCCCCCCCCCCCAAAAAAAAATATTATACACTGAAAATTAGACGCATCTTATATATATATATATATATAGAGACGAGAGAGAGACTCATATATATTATATATATATATTATATTATTAATGTGTATGGTTGGCACTAGTATACTAGAAAAAGTAATAGTAATCCAACGTACAGTGTTATAAGAAAAGTGCTCAATATCTGTGATAGAGCGTTGATAGTTCAATAAAGTAACAAATAAAAGTTGTTGCTTTTATTTATTTATTTCGGAACGGTATTACAA
>CM042150.1:27754205-27786705 GCA_023376005.1 Doryteuthis pealeii | reverse complement strand
TAGCGTCTTGGGCTTCGTCTTGGTGGTCGGTCGCACTTAACTCGTTTCTTCTTCTAGATCAGTCTTGTTACCAAGACATTCATTAATCACAAGACCGTGTTATTTTTATTGAACTTTTATTTCCTTAACTAAACATTTCCTGTAACTAACATCTGACTAACATAGCGCGCGTATGCAGTGAGTTCCAGTTAAGGCAGGACATCTTCACTGCCTGACGTCCAACTGAAAACTGAGGACCCAACCAGGTCCCACGTGACTTCACGTATTTTGCGGGCTTTCTGTACTATTCCATGGAAAGTACCGCCCGTGATATGAAAAGGGCCATCCCTTTCGAAATACAGGGGATTGACAATAATCTTATGCATCCGCATAGATTATGTAACATACGATAAACTATTCATATAAGTAATATTGTTTGGTTTGGTTTGGTTTGTTTTACGGCATATCAACCTCAGTGGGTCATTTAATGCCGATAAAGTTTTGAAATAAATCAATTCTTAATGGATAATACAATTTTTTTATAAATACATTTTTCTATTTAACTCATAGATGGGACCCTAACAGGTACTACCACTCCGGCTCAGAGTGGACCAGGGAGCAATGGTGATGAAGGGATGCTCCACATTCCCCAAGCCTCCAAAACTGGAACCTCACCATCAGATAGAGTTTAACGTCATTCCCAGGACATGTAGACCCGCAGCCACCGCCTTCTAGCACCCATATGATAAAAAGGGGTTGGAGCTTGCCATAAGGGCAATAGGGTTGGGAAAATCATATAGATGCTAGGGCTTGACGTGACCAGCCGATTGATAGGGGGCCTCTCCTACCGCCCGTCTAGCCCAAGATAGGGCCAAAGTGGAGTATTGCATGTCATGAACTGCTCATCCACCTGGGCTTAAGCATCACGGGTCGCCACCCACGGCCAACAGGTGGCCCCATTGGGGGAGTCTTACCACTCTGCAGAGGTGCAGTTGGTGCATTCTAACGCCCCAGCCGACAGGGCGGAGAGTAATATTGTGAGAATGGTGTTTTTCTTCGTGCTGGCTTTCATGAGTCTGAATTAACTTGTCACATTAGTTGTTTCTTCATGTGAGAATGGATGGAAGTAATCGAGTAACTCTGCACAATTGTCGCTTACTCCGTAGGATCCACCCAGTCGTTAACGACCCGCAAAAATTCCACCCAGGGAGCAGGTTCCTTGTCTCCATGGTACTCTGATTCACAGCCGGGTCAAGATATCAACACGGAAAATAGATTTACCACACCAAGGCCAGAACCGTATGATACCTAGGTAGACCCTGGAGTCCAGCCGCATCTACCCGGAGAATTCCATGCAAAAATCAACACTGATCATAATCCCTTATCGCCCAAGATGCTACAACAAACAAATATCCCGGGAATGAACGTGAACAGAAGGAAATCGACGCCTCCGTGGATTCAATATGACCAATAACACCCATAACGGGCAAGACGGTATTACGATTTTATGGGCCATCCTTTAGGCTTCAAGTAAGAGCGCTTGTTGTTAAGTATCTGTCCGCCATCCTTGGCCAGTTGTAAAAGAACTTAAAGTAAATAAGTACGTCAATAAGTCCTGTGGTATTGTTTCCTTTAGTAAGTGAATAAGTCCCGCGATATAATACTACGTTCCGACGTCCAAGAAGATCCAAGTGGCAATGAGCTAAGATTAGATTCAGGCCAATATAAATACAAAAACGGCAGCAGCAGCACTGCCAGTGATTGGATAAGAGGTTGCTTTCCCTGGTCACGTGGTAGTCAGCGAGTCTATATTTAGAAGTCACCATTTAGTACACACCTTATATCCACAGAAATTCCAACACTTGTCCAGCGGAAATTCTTGGTAAAGAATTCTTTGGTTGTTCCTTGGTGCTCCTCAGTATTGCAAGTCCTTCGTCAATGATTGCAAATGGACGTCTCTCGGTATCAGTGATTGAGTAATCAACCAGCCACGCAGTCGGGCTGTTGATTGGCTGAGGTTGAAACCACGTGACCTCGCTTAGTCTATAAATGTAATTGGTGTATGGTAGCACGGCTTATATCACCAAATAATCCAACATACGGATTTTTATGGAGCCCTGTGTCTAGTGGCTTCGGCCATTGGACCAATTAGAGAATAATATCAGCGTAATCCCAGAGGCTACCCCCCCCCCATTGATTTAAAGGGACGGAGCTTGGTCCATTGCCCAGTTTCTGAGGCATCTCAAAAGATAAAAACTGAAGGGATACGCGCAATTTTTTCACTGGTCGTGCATGAGTTTCAGTTTGAGTGTTGTTCCCCACTATAATGATCCTTGTGTTCAACTGACAGGGTGGGATGCCAGTAAATACTTATCAAACAACACAACTTTCACATCGAATCACGTGAGCACCTCGAACTCTGTCTCCACAAATGCGAGTACTATCGCATAACTATTCGGAGACAAACCTGCAATTGACCACATCAATCCGTCCAGTGGTCAGAGTCGGGAGGAGGCATGCAGTATAGAAATGGACTGTCCCGTTAAATCATGGGGGTGTAGGGGATTATCTTCCCTTTGCCAGGAAGAGTTATCTTCTCGCTACGTTGCCGTTTCTTCCCACTAGGGGACCTCTGGTATTCAAGGCCTTTATTCAAACGCTGCTTCCTCTTTTAGCTGGATCTTCTCAACCAACTGCTATGGGCTAGAATATATCTACCCCCACTTCTCGGTGGGGCTTTTGCCTCCCCCTTACATTACTCTAAGTCTTTTATACAGCATGGACTATCCTTTAGTTCCATGTCTGTAACATTTATATGTTAGGAACATTTGGGTATATTGTTTATACCTAAATATTGTATATGTATTTATATGTTCTATTCTCCTGTACATTATGTATCTTATCATTTCCATGTGCTGTTATATATATTAAATATTTTTGTCTCACAACGTGTCGGAATTGTATGTTCATTAAATGACTTTGAATCTTACTGGGGCTTCTACAAGAAGCACTAAACTAAATCGAAAAAACGGAATTTACTTAAAGTAAGAATGGAATTAAGGAAAATTTGAAACGAAAAAAAAATTTTTTATGGTATAATGTTCCACGATAAATGATAAAATTCTGGTATTTAATTTACATTACTCCACTAAGTCGTCGGGGTGGCTTATAGTCGGTATCAACCAATCAGCGAGGGAGTCTATCCCCTTTTCACTAGCGCTTGATCAAGGAGATGATTTTTGCGTCTGAGGTGGAGCGCCACACCTACCGTCAGCTCCTTACTTTACCGCACAGATCCCTGTGCTACTCATATGCTGAGTTGGCGAGGGCCGGTTTCGAACTAGGAACCTTGTGGTTTCAATCCGAACGCTCTACCGACTGAGCTAACTCGGCCCTTACTCCACTAACTACCATATGTATATTTTGGCGTCCCATGGGTGTATAATGGCTAGCAAGTTAGTCTCGCAAGTCCATTACTCCCAAATAACGAGTGCGATCCTCGCAGGATACCCCTTACTTGCGACCTTGTATCACATTCTATGTTACATAATCTATGCGGTTGCATAAGATTATTGTCAATCCCCAGTAATTCTGAGGGGATGAACCCTTTCATACCATGGCCGGGTCCTTCTATGGAAAATTACAGAAGCCCGCCAAATATGTGAAGTCACGTGGGACCTTTTTCAGAGTCCCCAGTTGGCAGTTAGACGTCAGACAAAGCAGTCGGCCATGACGCTCTGTCTAAAAACTGTAACTCTGCATACGCGCGCTATGTTATGCTGGGTTGGGGATTTACCGAATAAAGAACATTAAAAGAAAATCGAAGTCTTGTGTTTACTAAAAACTAACAATGACACAGGGCTTCTGATAAGGAGAAATCCCCAACAGAAACCAGACCCGAAGTCCTCAATAAAAGACCAGACCTTAGAAGATATACCAAGTCAACACCAGACGCTAGACCAGACCAAGATGATAGACGATCAGAATAGCAAAGCCGGCCAGAAGAAAAGACGACTAGAAGTAAGAAGTAAGAAAAGGGTATACAACATTATAATGATTTGGTACCGTGAAAATGTCAGTACGTAACATCTACACCTCCAATATTTCCACAACTGGAGCCTCACTATCAGACGCAGTTTAGAGGCGTATCCAGTATAACCATTTTTGGGGGGGTGGGGGGTCTAACCCTTCTGAAAGGGTTAGTGTCAGCAGATTCTAAACCCAGCTGAAGGGTCGTTTTTCTTGAATCGGGTTGTTGGGTGTCAAATTGCATCTGGTGGTGAGGTTCCAATTCTGGAGATCTGGGAAAAGTAAAACACTTCTTCATCGCCATTACTCCCAGGCCCACTTTGACCTGGTGAGGTAGTACCTGTTAGTGTCCCATCTGTAGGTTAAGTAGATCAAAAATGAGTTTTTAAAAATGTGTTTAAAAAACTGAATTTAAAGAAAAATATAATAACCAACAAGAATGAATCAAACAAAAAGGCAAGTATTGTGGAAAAAACTCGGAATATTCCACTTGGCATAAAATAACCCAATAAGTGTTGACATGCCGTAAAATCCACTCAACAGTTAGAATCTAATCAATCAATTCCCATTGTATTTTCTAACTTTCCCGAATGTCCGACTAATCAATCAATAAATAACACATCTTTATTTTTGTTCAATCGAACATGAGTTTTAAACTCGTTCAATCCAATCAGAATCGTCTTAGAATAATCCTGTACCAAGATGTCGCAAATGTTCCCGCATTTTTCTCTTCTTTTCTTTTTTTTCTTTTTTTTTTTTTTTTTTTGTTTATTTTTTAATTAAATTTTCACGTCCAATGTGTTCGCGGGATTTTCGTGATGTTCAATTCAAATCTCTCATTAAGCTGCAATTTGCTCTCTGCGAAATATTTCTCTGATAGAGTAGTATGTTTTGTTAGGAGTGACCCAAATTACGAGTTTTTACAGCCCTGCCAGTTGGGATTTTAGAATACCGACTGAACCTCTACAGTGGTACTTTTTGTTAGGAGTGTCCCAGCTTACGAGTTTTTACGAATTTTTACAGACTCGTCGGTTAGCTCTTTAGAATATACCGACTGAACCTCTGCAATGGTAACTTTTGTTAGGAGTTCTCCATCTTACGAGTTTTTACAGTCGCGTCGGTTGGCTCTTTAGAATACAACGACTGAACCTCTGCAGTTGTATTATTTATTAGGAGTGTCCCAACTCACGAGTTTTAACGAATTTTCACATCCTACCGCTTCGGACTTTAGAATATACCGACTGAACCTCTGCAGAGAACTTGAATACCATCAAGACTGAATAAAATAAAATATATTCGGAATAAAATAACCCAACTTGGTTTGAAATACCGTAAAATTCAACCAACCAATCAACCAACCATTTTGGCTAACATGCTGAACTGTGACATCGTAGTACATATTTACCCCCAACCCCGCCGCACGAGCAGGATATGACACAAGATCAATTTCTTAAGTGGAGTTTAACAGGTTTGAAATAAGAGTTTTCCTTCTCCTAGATTGGTTACCTAGCCAAGGTTAAAGAACCCAGTCTGCCCTACTATTTACCCATAGTTGGATGGAGAGTAGTTGGATGCATACCTTTCCCAAGGGTATTAGTGCTATGTGCAATGCAAACACCCTCGTCCCGGATCTGAACTCGTCCATTTCCTACGACTCGAACCCTTACACCTCGCACCTGCTGTGACATAATAGTAAGCGAGTTTGAACGCCAGTTAATCGATTAAAAGTTCACTTTTAGATTAATACCCTTGGGAAAGGTATTAATGCCCTCAAACCCCCGCCTCATATTTAGGGTTCAGTTTATCGATAAACTTGGCGCGAAAAGTGTTAGTTGGAATCTCAGAAAAGAATGAGACATTAGCAAGGCGAAATTGCCAGAAAATGATTGATGCTTATTTTTATTCTGTTGTTGTTGTTAATCTGGACTTCAGTTAAGACTCTGCAATTTTCCCATCAGCCGAGACAGATTTATGCATTTCCCATGTCCAAAGAGAGGTTATCGTTGGTGAGTCGATTCAGGTCAAAAGGAAAATTGAGTTATTTTCTAACGTTAAAAGTCATTTTTGGATGTCACGATAAATTTCGATAATGTCTAATTAGATCACTTAGATAGATAGATAGTAACGAACAAGATATATATATATATAGATAGATAGATAGGTAGATAGATAGATAGATGGATATATATATTATATATATATATATATATATATATATAATATATATAATAAGACTTTAAATACCAAGGCTTTGGATAGAAAGGGTGTTCAATGCTAATATATTATGTGTATATATATATATATATATATATATATATATATATATATATATATATATATATATATATATAATATATTATATATATATATATATATATATATATATATATATATATATATATATATAATATACATGTATGCATACATATATATATGTATATATATATAGAGCGAAATATATAGAGAGAGAGATAGATATTATATATATATAATATATATTGTAATGCATACATATATAATGTATATATAGAGCGAAATATATATATATATCATATATTATATGTGTGTATATATATATATATATATATATATATATAATATATGGTATACATACATATATGTATGTGTGTGTATATATATAGAGAGAGAAATATATATACATATATATATATATATATATATACTAGGGTCATTCAATAAATTAGTGGGAAATCATTTGAATTAGTGGTTATTTTTCGTGAGTAAATTCAGGTCAAAACAATACAAATCTTGAGTTTTATCAATATCCTTAGGTCGTCAATATAAATATTGTTAATATTGAATCGCCTGTCAAATAGGAACGAGATGAGATAGATATGATCAGACTGAGACAGATAGATAGATAGATAGATAGATACTTACATCGCGAGAGAGTTAGGGAGAAGGAGAGAGATTTGTATTATAGTGAGTCACTGCAATAAGAAATTTAACAAGATAGATGTTACTTAAAATATGTTACTGAAAATAAATGCATAGTTAAAAACACTGATAGCAGGAAAATAGCACAAAACACATTCACACCATGCGACATTGCAAAATAGTTCAATATAGAAAAAGCATGATAATCTGTATTCCTCCATCTCCCATTTCTCTCTCTTTATCTCTCTCTCTCTCTCTCTCTCTCTCTCTCTCACACACACACACACACACACACACACATACACACACACATACACACACATTCACTCACTATTTTCTTTCTTTCTTTTCATCTTTTCATTATATTCGATTGAAACAGATTAACGTTATCTCTTTCGTACGCTCACACCCTCTCTTTCTTTCTTTCTTTCTTTCTTTCTTTCTTTCTTTCTTATATTTTTACTGTGTAGCATGTCCTTTTTCTTCCCTTCCTTTCTTTATAATAAAGACGGAATGGTCCATCGTTTAGCTGAGGTGACTACACTCATAAGAAAGAAGATTTCGGGTGATAATCAACACAAAATAATAAGGATTTACATTTTTGCATTTCATCTTGGACGATTTGGACGTTCTAATTGTTAATCAGAGTGTGTTATGAGATGATGTTCCAATCTTATGATCCATCCTGTAGGCTTTAAGCAAGAGCGCTTGTCCAGTGGAATTGGATCCTTGGTAATCCTCTGATAATGAATCCTTTGGTTCTTCTGGTAAAGAGTCCTAAGTATCTAAGTCCCTTCCGGAATGAGTGCTAGTAAAACTATAGCCAGTATCAGTGTTTAAGTAGTGTATCAAGCCACGCAGTATGGCTAGTGATGGCGAGAAATAAACCACCTGACTACGGCTATAAATTCAGGGTGGGAATTTGGAGCACACCTAAATATTAAAAAACTCAAAAGTGGATATCCCACCCCTCTCCTCTCTCTCCTCTCTCTCTCTCTCTCCTCTCTCTCTCTCTCTCTCTCTTCTCTCTCTCTCTCTCTCTGTGCATGTGTGTGTGTATGTGTGTATTTATCTATCTCTCTAAGCCACACACATTTTCTTTCCTTTTCTCTCTTTTTATCTTTTCATTCCATTCCAAACAGATTAGCGTTATTACCCCCCTTTACTGTTTTTCTCACAAATTCTTCTTTCTTTCTTTTTTTTCTTTTTTTTCTTTCTTTTTTCCTTTTCTTTCTTTCTTTCTTTCTTTCTTTCTTTTATGTTTCTTATGGATAGCATGTTCTTTTCTCCCTTTCTTCCTACACAACACAATGGATTGTCCATAATTTTGGTGAGGTGATGACACCCATCGCCCTGACACAAACCCATCCCTCCAAAACAACTTCCCAACAACAAAGTTGTTCGGGATTGAGGTAGGAAGGGGGGGAGTAACATGTTTGCATTTCACATCACGTTAATACCACTGGGAAAGGTATTAATCCCTATTTTCTCCACAGCAATGCGTAAGTAGAAGGACAGATTGGATCCTTTAAACCAAGAGAGTAAATGGAAGGTTCCATCTTTCTATCGCATTTTGTTTATATACTACAATACATATATATATATATATATGTGTGTGTGTGTGTGTGTGTGTGTGTTTTGGGCAGCATTTTTTCATTTATGCATGTTGAATTAAACAAAAGACACATCTCCGTTTTAACAATTTTATTTGTGATTTTTTCAAGTTTTCTGGCCAACTTTTTAATATTTGGGGTGGAATTCCGTGGATTAGTCCACCAAGTTCATCTCCCGAGTACTTTCGGCACTTTTATATAAATTATATTAATATAATTTGAAAAACTGGAACACATCACCAATGATGTCCGAAGTACTCGAGACATGAACTTTGGTGGACTTTATCCACGAATTCCACCAAATATTAAAAAGTTGGCCAGAAACTTGAAAAAAATCACAAATAAAATTATTAAACAGGAGATGTATTTTTGTTTAATTCAACATGCATATATAATATATATATAATGTATATATATATATATATATATATATATGTGTGTGGTGTGTGGTGTGTGTGTGTCGTGTGTGTGTGTGTGTTTATAAAATTTTCATTTCGAAATCGACAAAAAAGAAGCCTAACACACCAAAAAACAGAGGCTCGCAGACTTTTTATTTTCAGTAAATAATTTATTTTCCCTCAAACCAAACGAAAGTCTGATGAAGGTTTATCGAGACAGACCAAAACACTGCAGCGTAGGCGAAATAAACATTTATTCGTTTATAAACTTGTGGTTTTTTTCAATTTTTTTACAATATTAACACACCACACACAACACACACATATATATATATATATATATATATATATATATATATATATATTATAATATACGGGCGTATTAATAAATAGATTGACATTCTTAATTATGTTTTCGAAGATAAAAAGAAAGAAATGTTTAAGATCATTTTTCAAATAATTTAAATATTTTTAAACAACAACCAATCATACTGATTTTTTTTTCATTTCCATAGACACACGAACGCTAAAAGCGCCTCATTTCAAAGTTTGTTAATATTGAAATGTAAACAGTCTTGTGATAAACAACCATTGATGATGGCCTAAGGCCGGAAACCGGTCGAGATTAACAAATTTAGAAAATGTATTTACCAATGTTTATAAATCTATTTCTTGGTTCATATTACTATAGTCATAGACACTCACACGCCTATATATATTATATATAATAATATATATATATATATATATAGATGTTCTACATGAAAATTTGTAAATACTACACGTAGAGGAATCATATGTAAAGTGGGGAGGTGCTATTTTTATTATGAAATAAAATATGAAATAAGGGGACACGAAGGCCTTTTCGACCGGTACTTTTTTCAAGTATTTACACCGGTTGAGAATTAAAGACTTTTAATTGTCAACCTGTGTAAATATTTGAAAAAGTACCGGTCGAAAAGGCCTTCGTATCCCCTTTATTTCATATTTTATTTCATAATAAAATATCACCCCCACCTTTAGACATACGAGCCTCTACTTTTAAATAGTTACACACACACACATATATATATAATATATATATATATTTATATATTAATATATCATATATATATATATATATAGAGAGAGAGAGAGAGAGAGAGAGAGAGAGAGAAAGAGAGAGGAAGAAAGAAGGGGAGAAAGAAAGAGACAGAGATAGATAGATAGAGAAGAGACGAGAGAGTAAAAGAAAGAAAGAAAGAAGAAAAAAACAGAGAAAGCTAAGCACAAAAAATAAAATAGATAGATATTCTTAGACGTAATTTATATAAATATATACAAGGAGAAGCTTAGTAATATAATATATTAATAATATATATATTATAATATATATATTATCAACGGCGCTGTGATATTATGAGAATTGGAATCCACATAGCGAGAAACTGTCAGTAACCAAGCATCGTTGACTATACGACGGCTACCCTAACTTAGATATATATGATCTATCCACAACATTAACAACATTTTAATCATAAAATAGCATCTTATATATATATAATATATATATATATAATTATATATTATAGTTTTTTTTTCGTATTTAGTTTTCTTCCATGTGTGTTAACCACACTGATGCAGGTTAGAACATAAACGGAGAGCTTCAATGTTGCTAATACCAGTGAGTACAAGGACAGAGCAAGATATTTAGTAAATGAGAAAAACTCTAAACTTGCTTCTTACAATAATTTATTTCAACCGTATTAAATACGGCATCTTTCAGGTAATCACAAGAAATGACTCTTACTGGTAATTTCCAAAGTAAATCTCTTTTACTATTCTATCAATTTAGGGGAGGGGAGGGTTGGTGTCTATTTTGGAATGGTTAGTCTCTGGATGAGGCGGGGGAGATTTTTTATTTTTATTTCTTTACTTTTTATTCAAATTATTTTGTTATCTTTATTTTTTCTCTTTGCTTTTTCTTCTTTTTCTTATTTTTAGCCTTTTAAATTTGCTCATTTTTGTATATAACTCTTACAACTATTTTCCCCAGGATCTGCCCCAGCTAAGCCACAACCCTCATCAACCCATAGACCTCCCCGCCTCATCAAAGCAACTAACCCTACCAATCCAAAATAAGACACCACCTCCCTCCTTACCTCCCTCCCCTAATGCTAGATAAAAGAATGTCTTTGGGAATCTCAGTAAGAGTCATGTCTTGTGATTACCCTGAAGATGCGTATTAAATAGGTTGAATATTATTGTAATCGAAGCAAGTTTATCATTTTTCTTCATTTCCTAAATATATATAATATATATATATATATATATATAATAATATATATATATATATACTTTGGTGCGGTAAAGCAAGTTTCTTGGTAACTGGTGATTTAGGTGGGTCCCTAATTCGCTCTAACCAGTAGTTTGTTTGTAGAGTTCAGGTTCCCGTATGAGAGCTCAATGTTTAATTATTGAAACAGAGCAAAGTTTATGTGGATAAAAGCTTAATACCATGGGATGTGGTTATGGAATTTCATCCGCGAGTATGCTCCGAGCTTCTTCAGCACTGATATATTTTATTTCTAATAAATATCTCAGTGGTCCGTGAAAAGGCTCGTGAGCAATACTCGCGAGTGGAATGGTCGCATAACAACGATACCCATGGTTTATTTAAGGCCTTTTATTCCCATATATATAAATATATATATATATATATATCTATATATTATATATATATATATAGAGTAGTGTGGTACAAAGTAACGGCTCTTGACTAAAGGCAGCGAATATGGCTAGAAACTGAAAGTTATCAAGTTGACAGTTGCTAGCGCTGTTGACTTTCTATGTCTAGCTAACATAACTTAAATATTTAGGCAGTAACATGATATATATCTATCTTTACTTATGAATGTAACATCTATATAATATAATATATATAATATTAAGAGGAGAGAGAGAGAGAGCGGGAGAGAGGAGAGAGAGGAGATAACACAAGGTGTTGGTCAAAATTTTCGAGAAATTTTTTGTACTTTTTGACAACACCTTGTATCCTGAAAGAATTAACGTTCCATTATTGTTCCTTTCTATCTGGTAATAAGCTTTCATCTCCGATAACTATTATGACCACACTTATATTATATATATATATAATTATATATATTATATATATATATATATGCACACTAATATTAATCTCTCACGGGACTGGAGGTACAAGTAACTAATATTTAATATAGTTAAGTTCACGAGGTGGCCTAAATCGGTATTAGCCAGAAAGCGAAGGAGGTCATCCCTTTTGCATAGAACCTAGACCAAGGAGATTGGTTTTTGACGTCTAAGGTACAGCGTCATAATTACCATCACTCATCACTTTTATCGCACAAATCCCTGTGCTACGCTGAGTGGGGCGAGGGCCGTAATGAAACCGGAACTTAGAGGTTCCTAGCCCGAAACTCTACTTGAATGAGCTATACCCGCCTGAACATGGTTTCACGGTTCAAATCCAGCATGTTATATACCACTAATCTCTTGGGAAATATATAAAACCTATTTCCCTCAACTTAATGTGTAAAATGTGGCCGGACGGGATTTTTAACACTTGGCAAAAACCATCTAGGAGAAGAATTCATTAAAAATTATATCCGGGTAGGGTATATTATGAAGTCATAGTAAGGTATATTCCGCAGGTAAGTATAAAGCTAGTGCTTCGGTAGCAGTAATAAGCACTAGTTTCCGACAGTCGGTGTGGTAGGCCTTGTAACCAACCATACGTGGTCGAGTATTCATATAGGAGGACAATATCCAATAGGTTAATAGTGAGGGGTACTAGGTATAGCATTTCATTACATAAAAAGAAATGAACATTATCACTCAGTGATTTTTTCTCATACAATGTATATAAATAACCACGTGGTGCGGATACCCCCTGCCCTCATCAGCCGCTAACTAATGTGATGAAAAGCGAATACTGCACATCTAAGTGGGCCGCCAAGCAGCCTTTTGGCAATGGTGCAAGGGTAATTAAAGCAAAAAAATAGATAGATTAATAATTGAATAACGTCTTAGCCGTTTTCAAGTTGAAATTTTTTGGGTGATTTTCTAACAACAACGTTTACCTTTCGCCGTTGGTGACTTCAGTTGAGTGCCTCGGGCAGGAGAGCGGTTATTGGACTGTCCTTGATGTCACTTATTCAAACCTATTAAATTCCAGTTAAATGGGTTTAAGTGCTATTTGAAAATGCCAAACAGCCTCATCCAGGATTGAACTTGTGTCTCGATTCCGTTCCTCTATTTCCCGCGCTTTCCTAAAATTTAGCTCATATATTATATGACCAACACCTCCGCACGGCAATGTTGAAAACAAGGTCAATTTCTAAAGCGGAGTTTAACAGGTTTGAATTCAGAGTTTACCCTTCTTTAGACTGGTTTACCAACCAAGATTAAAGAGCCCAGTCTGCCCTACTGATTATAATAGCTGGGAGGGAAGATAGTGGATTCATACTTTCCAAGATTATAGGCTATGTTAAATGCAAACTACTCATCCAGGAATTCTCCTCCAGCTATATAATCAGTAGGGCAGACTGGGCTTTTAATCTTGGTTTGGTAACCAGTCAAGAGAAGGGTAACTCTGAAATTCAAACCTGTTAAATCTCCGCTTTAGAAATTGACCTGTTTTAACAACATGCCCGTGCGTGAAGGTGTTGGTCAATATATATATATGAGCTAATATTTTAGGAGGCGGGAAATAGAGAAAACGGAATCGGAGACACAAGTTCAAATCCTGATGAAGGCTGTTTGCATTTCAAATAGCACTTAAACCCATTTAACTGGATAATAGGTTGAATAGTGACATCAAGGACATCAATAAGGTTAATGCAGGCCACTCAACTAATGTCACCAACAGGCGAAAGTAAACGTGTTTGTTAAGAAAATCACAAAATAATTCAACTTGAAACTGCAAGACGTTTTAATTATTAATCTATCTATTTTTTTTTTCTTTAAATACCCTGCACATTGCAAAAGGCTGCTTTGGCGGCACTAGGTGTGGCAGTATCGCCTTTTCATCACATCTAGTTAGCGGCGATGAGGGGCCAAGGCGTATCGCACCACGTGGTATTTATTATACATTTGTAATGAGGAAAAAATCACTGACGTGATAATGTTCATTTCTTTTTTGATGTAAGATATGCCTACTCCTAGGTACCTCCTCCTATAAACTGATTGATAGTGTCCTCATAATACTTCGACACTTAATGTGGTTACAAGCGCCTACCACAACCGAACTTGCTGAAGACTATGCTATTACTGCTACTCGAAGCACTAGCCTTATCTTACCTGCGAAGAACTATACTTAACTATGACTTTCAATATATATCCCTTAACGGATATATAATAAATGACATTCTTCTCCTAGACTGGTTCCTTGCCAAGGTTAAATCCCAGTCCGGCCAACATTTTTACACATAAGTTGACAGGGAAAATAGGTTTTATATATTTCCCAAGAGTAATTAGTGGTTATGACATGCTGGATTTGAACACGTGAACCATGTTCAGGGCGGGTATAGCTCAGTCAGTAGGTTTTCGGACTAGGAACCTCAAGGTTCCGGTTTCGATACTGGCCCTCGCCCACTCAGCGTAGCACAGGGATTTGTGCGATAAAGTGATGATGCTGATGTAATTATGACGCTGTACGCTTAGACGCGTCAAAACCATATCTCTTGGTCCATAAGGTCTTGCAAAGGGGATAGAACTCCTTCGCTGCTGGCTAATACCCGACTTTAGGCCACCCTCGTGAACTAACTTAATAAATATTAGATTACTTGTATCTCCAGTCCCAGTGAGAGATGAAAATAGTGTGCATATATATATATATATATATATATATAATTAATATTATTTATAAGTGTGTCATAAAGTATCGGAATTGAAGCTGTAATTTACCGAAGATAAGAAGGAACAATGAATGGAACGTTAAATTTCTTTCAGAATACAAGGTGTGTCAAAAAGTACAAAAATCTCCGAAAACTTTGAAACACACCTTGTGTATCTCTCTCTCTCCTCTCTCCGCTCTCTCTCTCTCTCTCTCTCATATATTATATTAAATAATATATAGTAGTTACATTTCCATAATAAAAGATAGATATAATATCATGTTACTGGCCTAAAATATTTAAGTTATGTTAGCTAAGAACATAAAGTCAACAGCGGCTTAGCAACTGTTCCAATTGATAACTTTCGTTCTAGCCTATTTATTCGCTGCCGTTTATCAAGAGCCGCGTTCACTTTGCCACACTACTCATATATATTATATATTATATATATATATAATATTAATATATATAATAAATATATTTTTGGAATAAGGCCTAAACCATGGGTATCGTGGTATCGGACCATTCCACCTTCGCCGGAGTATGCTCACCAGAGCTTCTTTTCAGACACTGATATATTTTTTTAGAATAAAAATCTCAGTGTCTGAAGAACTCGTGCATACTCGCGAGTGGAAATGGTCCACACCGAATCCCATGGTAATTTAAGGCCTTTTATTTCCCACATAATTTCTTCTGTTTTCAATAATTAAACATTGCAGCTCTCATACGGAACCTGAACTCTACAACAAACTACTGGTAGAGAATAGGACCACCTAGAATCACCATGTACAGAAACTTGTAAACCGCACCAAAGTATATTATATATATATATATATATATATAAATAATATTATTATATATAGTAATGAAAACAAATATAAAACTTGCTTTCATTAACAATATTTATTTCAACCGTATAATACGGCATCTTCAAGGTAATCACAGAAACATACTTCTTTACTGAGAATTCCCAAAGTGACATCTTCTTTTTATATCTAATCATTTAGGGGAGGAGGGAAGGAGGGAGGTTGGTGTCTTCATTTTGGAATTGGTAGGTTAGTTTCTTCTTGATAAGGGGGGAGGTCATGTTTTGGATGAGGTGTGGCTTAGCTGGGGCAGATTCCTTGGGGAAATAGTTTTGTAAAGGTATATAAAAGAGCAGAATTTAAGGCTAAAAATAGGAAAAAGAGAAAAAGAAAGAGAAATAATACAAATATTTAAATAAAAGTAAGAAATAAAAAATAAAAAAATCTCCCCGCCTCATCCAGAGAAACAACCCATTCCAAAATAGACACCAACCCTCCCTCCCCTAAATTTGATAGATATAAAAGAGATGTTCTTTGGGATTCTCAGTAGAAGTCATGTTCTTGTATTAACGTGAAGATGCCGTTTAATACGGTTGAAATAAATTATTGGTAATGAAGCCACGTTTAGAGTTTTCTTCATTTACTAAATATCTTGCTCTGCTGTCCTTTCTCACCTGGTATTAGGCATTGAGCTCTCCTTATGGTCCTAACCTCATAAGTTTGGTTTAAAACCACACATGAAAACCTAATAACGAAAACTATATATATATATATATATAATATATTTTATATATATATATATAGATGCTATATTTATGATTAAAATGTGCTTAATGTTTGGTGATAGATATATATACTAGTTAGGGCGCGGTCGAAATATGAAGGACAACGATGCTTGGTTACCTGAGTTTCCTCGGCTATGTGATTCCTCACTGCTCATATATTCACCAAGCGCGTGATATATATATATATATTAATATATATATATTAATATATATATACAACGCCTTCTCCTTGTATTTATATAATATACGTCTAAGAAATATTCTATCTATTTTAATTTTTTTCTTAGCTTTTCTTTCTGTTTTTTCTTCTTTTTTCTTTTTTTTACCTCTCTGTCTCTGCCTCTCTCTATTACTCTGTCTCTTTCTTTCCTCCCCCTTTCTTTTCTTTCTCTCTCTCTTTCTCTCTCTCTCTCTCTCTCTTCTCTCTCTCTATATAATATATATATATATATATAATATTATATATATAAATATAATATATATATATTATATGTGTGTGTGTGTAACTATTAAAAGTAGAGCAATCGTAATGTTAAAGTGGGGGGGTGATTTTATTTATAAAAAAATATGAAATAAGGGGATACGAAGGCTTTTCGACCGGTACTTTTTCAAATTTAACAGGTGACAATTAAAAAGTTTTAATTTCTTCAACCGGTGTAAATACTTGAAAAAGTACCGGTCGAAAAGGCCTTCGTCGTCCCTTATTCATATTTTATTTCATAATAAAATAGTCACCTCCCCACTTTACATATGATTTCCTCTACCGTTCGTAGTTACCAAATTTCATGTAGCAACATCTATATATATATATATATATATATAAATATATATATAAGGGCGTGTGAGTGTCTGACTAATAGAAAATATGAACAGAAATGATTTATAAACATTGGTAAATACAATTTTCTAAATTTTGTTAATCTCGACGGTTCCGGCTGCCATCATCAATGTTTTATCAACAAGAACTGTTTACATTTCAATCATTACAAACTTGAAATGAGGCGCTTTTAAGCGTTCGTGTGTCTATGGAAATGAAAAAAATCAGTATGGATTGGTTGTTGTTTAAAAAATATTTAATTATTGAAAAATGATCTAAAACAATTTCTTTCTTTTTATCTTCGAAAACCATAATTAAGAATGTCAAATCTATTTATTAATACGCCCGTATATATATATTATATATATATATATTATATACTATATTAATAATATGTTGTGTGTGTGTGTGTTGTGTGTAATATTGTAAAAAAATTGAAAAAAAACCACAAGTTTATAAAACGAATAATGTTTATTTCGCCTACGCTGCAGTGTTTTGGTCTTGTCTCGATAAACTTCATAAGGACTTCGTTGGTTGAGGGAAAATAATTATTAACTGAAATAAAAAGTCTGCGAGCCTCTGTTTTTGGTGTGTTAGGCTTTCTTTTTTGTCGATTTTCGAAAATGAAAATTTATAAACACACCACACACGCACACACACACACACCACACACACCCATAAATATATATATATATAATAATTACTATATATAATAATATATATATGCATGTTGAATTAAACAAAAGATACATCTCCGTTTAATATTCTTGTATTTTTTCAATTTTCTGGCCACTTTTTAATATTTGGGTGGATTCGTGGATAAGTCCACCAAAGTTCATGTCTCGAGTACTTTTCGGCACATCATTGGTGATGTGTTCCCAGTTTTTTCAAATTATATTAATATAATTTTATAAAGCCGAAAGTACCTCGGGAGTGAACTTTGGGTGGACTAAATCCACGAATTCCACCCAAATATTAAAAAGTTGGCCAGAAAACTTGAAAAAATCCATCAAATAAAATTGTTAAAAAACGGAGATGGTTCTTTTGTTTAATTCAACATGCATAAATGAAAAAACGCTGCCCAAACACACACACACAACACAACACCCACATTATATATATATATGTATTGTATTTATAAATCGATAGAAGAGAACCTTCCTTTACTCTCTTGGTTTAAAAGGATCCAATCCTGTCCTTTCTACTAACGCATTGCTGTGGAGAAAAGGATTATTATACCTTTCCATGGTATAACGTGATGTGAATGCAAACATGTTACTCCCCCCCTTCCACTCAATCCCGAACAAAACTGTTGTTGGGAAGTTGTTTTGGAGGATGGTTTGTGTCAGGGCGATGGGTGTCATCACCTCACCAAATTAATGGACAATTCCCATTTGTGTTTGTGTAGGAAGAAAGGGAGAAAAAGACAGCTAATCCATAAGAAACATAAAGAAAGAAAGAAAGAAAGAAAGAAAGAAGAAAAAAGAAAGAAAAAAGAAAAAAAAGAAAGAAAGAAAGAATTTGTGAGAAAAACATAAAGGGGGAATTACGCTAAATCTGTTTGGATGGATGAAAAGAATAAAAAGAGAAAGGAAAGAAAATGTTGTGTGCTTAGAGAGATAGATAAATACACACATACACACACACATGCACAGAGAGAGAGAGAGAGAGAGAGAGGAAGAGAGAGAGAGAGAGAAGAGAGAGAGAGAGGAGAGAGAGGGGGTGGATATCCACTTTTGAGTTTTTGTAATATTGGTGTGCTCAAAATTCCACCCTGAATTTATAGCCGTAGTCAGGTGGTTATTTCTTCGCCAATCACTAGGCCATAACTGCGTGGCGATACACTACTTAAACATGATACTGGCTATAGTTCTACTAGCACCATTCCGGAGGGACTTAGAATACTTAGGACTTTCTTTACCAGAAGAACCAAGGATTCATTATCAGAGGGAAAAAACGGAGCTGGACAAGCCTCTTGCTTAAAGCCTACAGGAATGGACATAAGATTGGAACATCATCCCATAACACACTCTGATTAACAATTAGAAACGTCCAAATCGTCCAAGATGAAATGCAAAAACTGTAAATCCTTATTATTTTGTGTGATTATCACCCGAATCTTCTTTCTTATGAGTGTAGTCACCTCAGCTAAACGATGGACCATCCGTCTTTATTATAAAGAAAGGAAGGGAAGAAAAAAGGACCAGCTACACAGTAAAAATATAAGAAGAAAGAAAGAAAGAAAGAAAGAAAGAAAGAAAGAGAGGGTGTGAGCGTAACGAAGAGATAAACGTTAATCTGTTTTCAATCGATATAATGAAAAGATGAAAGAAAGAGAAAATAGTGAGTGAATGTGTGTGTAGTGTGTTGTATGTGTGGTGGTGTGTGTGTGGTGTGTGAGAGAAGAGAGAGAAGAGAGAGAGAGAGAGAGATAAAGAGAGAGAAATGGGAGATGGAGGAATATCAGATTATCATGCTTTTCTATATTGTGAACTATTTTGCAATGTCGCATGGTGTGAATGTGTTTTGTGCTATTTTCCTGCTATCCAGTGTTTTAACTATGCATTTTAATTTTCAGTAACATATTTTAAGTAACATCTATCCTTGTATAATTCTTATTGCAGTGACTCACTATAATACAATCTCTCTCCTTCTCCCTACTCTCTCGCGATGTAAGTATCACTATCGTATCTATCTATCTTATCTGTCTCAGTCTGATCATATCTATCTCATTCGTTCCTAATTTGACAGGCGATTCAATATTAACAATATTTATATTGAGACCTAAGGATAATTGATAAAACTCAAGATTTGTATTTGTTTTTGACCTGAATTTAACTCACGAAAAATACCACTAATTCAAATGATTCCCACTAATTTATTGAATGACCCTAGTATATATATAATATATTATATGTAATATATATTTCTCTCTCTATAATATATACACACACTAACATATATGTTGTATACATATAATATATTATATTATATATATATCTATATATATCAACATATAATATAGTATAATATATATATTTCGCTCTCTATAATATCATATATATATTTGCTACATTATATTATATAATATATATATCTATTCTCTCCTATATATTTCGCTCTATATATAATACATATATATATGTATGCATACATGTATATTATATATATTAATATATATATAATATATCATATATATATATACTATATATATATAATATATATATATATATGCATATATATATATATATATTATATCTATATATTATATATATTATATATATATACACATATAATATTAGCATTGAACACCCTTTCTATCAAAGCCTTGGATTTAAAAGTCTTTCATTATATATATATATATAATATATATATATATATATATAATATATAATCCTCTATCTATCTATCTACCTAATCTATCTATCTATATATATATATATCTTGTTTCTTACAAATATCTATCTATCTAGTGATCTAATTAGACATTATCGAAATTTATCGTGACATCCAAAAATGACTTTTAACGTTAGAAAATAACTCAATTTTCTTTTGACCTGAATCGACTCACCAACGATAACCTCTCTTTGGACATGGAAATGCAAAATTCTGTCCTCGGCTGATGGAAATTGCAGAGTCTTAACTGAAGTCCAGATTAACAACAACAAGAAAATAGCATCAATCATTTTCTCTGGCAATTTCGCCTTGCTAATGTCTCATTCTTTTCTGAGAATTCCAACTAACACTCGCGCCAAATTTTATCGATAAACGAACCCTAAATATAGGCGGGGGTTTTGAGGGCATTAATCCTTTCCCAAGGTATTAATTCTAAAAGTGACTTTTAATCGATTACTGGCGTTCAAACTCGCTACTATTAGTCACAGCAGGTGCGAGGTGTAAGGGTCGAGTCGTAGGAAATGGACGAGTTCAGATCCGGACGAGGGTGTTTGCATTGCACATAGCACAATACCCTTGGGAAAGGTATGCATCCAACTACTTCCTCCAACATGGGGTAAATAGTAGGGCAGACTGGGTTTCTTTTAACCTGGCTGGTAACCAATCTAGGAGAAGGAAAACTCTTATTTCAAACCTGATTAAACCACTTAGAAATTGAATTTGTGTCATATCGCTCGTGCGGCGGGGTTGGGGGTAAATATGTACTACGAGTTCACAGTTCAGCATGTTAAGCCCAATGGTGGGTTGATTGTTGGTTGATTTTACGGTATTTCAAACAAGTGGTTTATTTTATGTCCGAAATATTTTAATTTTATTCAGTCTTGATGGTAATTCAGTTCTCCTGCAGGGTTCGTCGTATATTCAAAGTCCGAAGCGGTAGGAATGTGAAAATTCGTTAAAACTCGTGGAGTGGGACACTCCAATAAATAATACAACTGCAGGGTTCAGTCCGTTGTATTCTAAAGAGCAACCGACGGACTGTAAAAACTGTAAGTGGAGAACTCCTAACAAAGTTACATTGCAGAGGTTCAGTCGGTAATTCTAAAGAGCTAACCGACGAGTCTGTAAAAATTCGTAAAAAACTCGTAAGCTGGGACACTCTAACAACAAGTACGCACTGTAGAGGTTCAATCGTATTCTAAAATCCAACTGGCAAGGGCGTAAACTCGTAATTTGGGTCACTCCCTAATACAAACATACTACTCTATAGAGAAATATTTCGCAGAGAGCAAATTTGCAGCTTAATGAGAGATTTTGAATTGAAACATCACGAAAATCCCGCGAACACATTGGACGTGAAAATTTAATTAAAAATAAACAAAAAAAAAAAAAAAAAGAAAAAAAAGAAAAGAAGAGCAACAATGCGGGAACTTGCGACATCTTGGTACAGGATTATTCTAAGACGATTCTGATTGGATTGAACGAGTTTAAACTCATGTTCGATTGAACAAAAAAAAGATGTGTTATTATTGATTGATTAGTCGGACATCGGGAAAGTTAGAAAATACATGGGAATTGATTGATTGTTCTAACTGTTGAGTGGTTTACGGCATGTCAACACTTATTGGGTTTATTTTAATGCACAGTGAATATTCCGAGTTTTTTTCCACAATACTTTGCCTTTTTGTTGATTCATTCTTGTTTGGTATTATATTTTTTCTTTAAATTCAGTTTTTAACCACATTTTTAAAAACTGCATTTTTGATCTACTTAACCACTTACAGATGGACACTAACAGGTACTACCTCACCAGGTCAACGTGGGCCTGGGAGTAATGGCGATGAAGAAGTGTTTTACTTTTCCCAGTCTCCAGAATTGACTCCCACCAAATGCAATTTGACTACCCCAACAACCGATTCAAGAAAAACGACCCTCAGCTGGGTCTTAAAATCTGCTGACACTAACCTTTCAGAAGGGTTAGACCCCCACCCCCCAAAAATGGGTATACTGGATACGCCTCTAACTGCGTCTGATAGTGAGGCTCCAGTTTGAAATATTGGAGTGTAGATGTTACGTACTGACATTTTCACGGTAACAATCATTATAATGTTTGTTACCCTTTTTACTTCTTACTTCTAAGTCGTCTTTTCTTCTGGCCGGCTTTGAGCTATCTGATCGTCTTCATCTTGGTCTGGTCTAGCCAGTCTGGTGTTGACTTTTGGTATATCTTCTAAGGTCCTGGTCTTTTATTAGGACTTCGGGTCTGGTTTCTGTTGGGATTCTCTTATCAGAAACCGCTGTGTCATTGTTATTTTTTAGTAAACCAAAGACTTCGATTTTCTTTATGTTCTTTAATTCGGTAAATCCCCAACCCAGACATAAACATAGCGCGCGTATGCAGAGTTTACAGTTTTTAGACAGAGCGTCATGGCCGACTGCTTTGTCTGACGTCTAACTGCAACTGGGGACTCTGAAAACGGTCCCAACGTGACTTCAATATTGGCGGGCCTTCTTGTAAATTTCCATAGAAGGACCCGCGCCATGTATGAAAGGGTTCATCCCCCTCAGAATTACTGGGGATTGACAATAATCTTATGCAACCGCATAGATTATGTAACATAGATGTGAATACAGTGTTCGCAAGTAAGGGTTCCTGCGAGGATCGCACTCGTTATTTGGGAGTAAGGACTTGCGAACTAATTGCTAGCCATTATAACACCAGGACGCCAAAATATACATATGGTAGTTAGTGGAGTAAGGCCGAGTTAGCTCAGTCGGTAGCGCGTTCGGCATTGAAACCCCAAGGTTCCTAGTTCGAAACGGCCCCTCGCCACACTCAGCATATGAGTAGCAAGGGATCTGTGCGGTAAAGTAAGGAGCTGACGGTAGGTGTGGACGGCTCCACCTCGAACGCAAAAATCATCTCCTTGATCAAGCGCTAGTGAAAAGGGGATAGACCTCCCTCGCTGTTGGTTGATACGACTATAAGGGCCCACCCGGGGACGACTTAGTGGAGTAGTAATTAATACAGAATTTTATCATTTTATCGTGAACCATTATACCATAAAAAATTTTTTTTTTCGTTTCAAATTTTCCTTATTCCATTCTTACTTTAAGTAATTCCGTTTTTCGATTTAGTTTAGTGCTTCTTGTAGAAGCCCCAGTAAAAGATTCAAAGTCATTTAATGAACATACAATTCCGACAACGTTTGTGAGACAAAAATATTTAATATATATAACAGCAACATGGAAATGATAAGATAATAATGTAACAGGAGAATAGAACATTAATACATATACAATCTTTAGGTATAAACATATACCCAATGTCCTAACATATAAATGTTACAGACATGGAACTAAAGGAATAGTCCATGGCTGTATAAAAAACTTAGAGAATGTAAGGGGGAGGCAAAAGCCCCACCGAAAGTGGGGGTAGATAATATTCTAGCCCCATTAGCAGTTGGTTGAGAAGATCAAGCTAAAAGAGGAAGCGCGTTTGAATAAGGCCTTGAATACCAGAGGTCCCCTAGTGGGAAGAAACGGCAACGTAGCGAGAAGATAACTCTTCCTGCAAAAGGGAAGATTAATCCCTCCCCCTGATTAAACGGGCCAGTCCTTTCTATACTGCAAATGCCTCCTCCCGACTCTGACCACTGACGGATTGAATGTGGTCAATTGCAGGTTGTCTCCGAATAGTTATGCGATAGTACTCCGCCATTTGTGAGACATGAGTTCTATGTGTGTCTCACGTGATTCGATGTGAAATTGTGTTGTTTGATAAGTATTTAACTGCATCCCACCCTGTCAGTTGAAACACAAAGGATCTTAAGTGGGGAACAACACTCAAACTGCAACTCAATGCACGACCATGAAAAAATTGCGCGTATCCCTTCATGTTTTTAATCTTTTGAGATGCCTCAGAAACTGGGAAATGGACAAGCTCCGTCCTTAAATCAATGGGGGGGGGGGGTGCCTCTGGGATTACGCTGATATTATTCTCTAATTGGTCCAATGGCCAAAGGCCACTAGACAAGGGCTCCATAAAATCCGTATGTTTGGATATTGGGATAAAGCCGTGCTACCATACACCATTACATTTATAGACTAGCGAGGTCACGTGGTTTCCAACCTCAAGCCCATCAACAGCCCGACTGCGTGGCTGGTTGATTACTCATCACTGATACCGAAAGACGTCCATTTGCAATCATTGACGAAGGACTTGCAAATACTGAGGAGGCACCAAGGAACAACCAAAGAATTCTTTTACCAAGAATTTCCCGCTGGACAAGTTGTGGATTCTGTGGATATAAGGTGTGTACCTAAATGGTGACTTCTAAATATAGACTCGCTGACACCACGTGACCAAAGGGAAAGCAACCTCTTATCAATCACTGGCAGTGCTGCTGCTGCCGTTTTGTATTTAATATTTTGCCTGAATCTAATCTTAGCTCATTGCACTTGGATTTCTTGGCGTCGGACGTAGTATTAATCGCGGGACTTATCATCACTTACTAAAGGAAAAACAATACCGACAGGACTTATTGACGTATTATTTACTTTAGTTCTTTTACAACTGGCAAGGATGGCGGACAGATACTTACACAATGCGCTCTTAATCTTGAAGCCAAAAAAAAAAAAAAAAGAAAAAAAAAAAAAAAAAAAAATAAAGGATGGCCCCATAATCGTAATACCGGTCTTGCCGTTTTATGGGTGTTATTGGCATATGGAATCCTACGAGGCGTTCGATTTCTTCTGTTTCACGTTCATTCCCGGGATATTTGTTTGTTGTAGAATCTTGGGCGATAAGGGATTAATGATCAGTGTTGATTTTTGCATGGAATTCTCCGGGGTAAGATGCGGCTGGACTCAAGGTCACCTAGGATCATACGGTTCTGGCCTTGGTGTGGTAAATCTATTTTCCGTGTTGAATATCTTGACCGGCTGTGAATCAGAGTACCATGGAGACAAGGAACCTGCTCCCTGGTGGATTTTTGCGGGTCGTTAACGACTGGGTGGATCCTACGGAGTAAGCGACAATTGTGGCAGAGTTACTCGATTACTTCCATCCATTCTCACATGAAGAAACACTTAATGTGGAAAAGTTAATCAGACTCATGAAAGCCAGCACGAAGAAAAACACCATTCTCAACTATGTACTCTCGCGCCCTGTCGGCTGGGGCTTAGAATGCACGACTGCCCTCTGCAGAGTGGAAGACTCCCCTGGGGCCAGCCTGTTGGCCGTCGAGGTGGACGACCCCACGTGATGCTTAAGCGAAGCCCAGGTGGATGAGCATTTACATGACATGCAATACTCCACTTGCCCTATCTTGGGCTAGACGGCGGCGTGAGAGGCCCCTTGATCACATCGGCTGGTCACGTCAAGCCCTAGCAATCTATATGATTTTCCACCCTATGCCCTACTATGGCCACAGCCCAACCCCTTTTTACATCACTGGGGTGATACGAAGGCGGTGCGTGCCGGGTCTACACTGTCCTCGGAATGAGTTAAACTCTATCTGATGTGAGGTTCCAGTTTTGGAGGTTGGGAATCGTGGAGCACCCTCGTCAACCATTGCTTCCTGGTCCACTCTCCAGCGGAGTGGTAGTACCTGGTTAGGGTCCCCATCTATGGCAGTTAAATATGAAAAATGTATTTATAAAAAATTGTATTATCATTAAGAATTGATTTATCTTCAAAACTTTATCGGCCATTAAATGACCGCACTGAGGTTGACTAGCCGTAAAACAAAACAAACAATATTACTTTATATATAGTTTTATCGTATCGTTACAAATCTATGCGATGCATAAGATTATTGTCAATCCCCTGTATTTCCGAAGGGATGGCCCTTTCATATCACGGCGGTACTTTCCCATGGAAATAGTACAGAAAGCCGCAAATACGTGAAAGTCAGCGTGGGACTGGTTGGGTCCTCCAGTTTTCAAGTGACGTCAGGCATGAAAGATGTCCTGCCTTAACTGGAACTCACTGCATCGCGCACTATGGTTAGTCAGATGTAGTTACAGGAAATGTTTTAGTTGAAAGGAATAAAGTTCAATAAAAATAACAACGGTCTTGTGATTAATGAATGTCTTGGTAACAAGACTGATCTAAGAAGAAGAAACGAGGTTAAGTGCGACGAACAACCAGACGCGCAGACGCCTAGAAGAGATGTTAGAAAGAACGCCCAGAAAGTAAAGAGTTCTACAACACGTAAGAAATATTTTAAAAAAATTTTAAGCATCTCAATTTTTTTTACCCCAGTTTTTCTTAAATATTCATTATTCCTTTTAGAAATGTTTCAATAAACATGGATCTTTGGAAAATGCACAATATATACATACAGAAAATATAAGTTTTCAACCCTTTACTTTCACTAGTTACCGAGTGTCTCCGAGATTCTTTCGCTTTTGTCCACCGACGAAGGTAAAGGCCATCGCTGAATTTCTGAATATTTTGATAAAAAACAATTGTTGGGATTACCTTTTTATAATACCAAATTGTAAGGGATGTAATTATTTTATGGTGATACTGTAAATATACTTAATAATATCCATTTTGATTCATATAATCCTTCCCTGAAATAATAAAATCCGGGTATCTTTGGTTTAGAAGAAATTAAATTTTATAAAAAATTCGTTGATTGGTTGGTTAGTTGTTTACAGCATATCAAAATGAGTCATTTATTTTATAATAAATAAGGATCAATTGTTTACAGGCCTGCTGTTGCTTAAGTGGCCAACCAGTTCAGTGCTGGGCCGGGCTCATTTCTGCTTTGCTCTGTGGATCTATCGCGAACTGGTGCTTTCAGTGTGAATTGATCGTAATAAGGGAAGTGGTTTGTTTTGTGTTTTGTTTACGGCATATAACCTCAGTGGGTCCATTTATGTCGATAAAGTTTTGAAAATAAATCAATTCCTTATGGATATACATTTTTTTATAATACATTTTTCATTTAACCATAGATGGGAATCCTAACAGGTACTACCAATCCGGGTCAGAGTGACCAGGGAAGCAATGGTGACTGAATGAGTGCTCCCAATCCCCAAACCTCCAGCACTGGAACCTCCCATCAGATGAGGTTTAACGTCATTCCAGGACATATAGACCCACAGCCACCGCCTTCTAGCACCCATATGATAAAAAAAGGGTGGGGCTTGCCATAAGGGCAATAGGGTTGGAAAATCATATAGGTGCAGGGGCTTGACTGACCACCCGATGATCGGAGGGGACCCTTCTCCGACCGCCGCCCTAGTCCAGAGCATAGGGCAAACTGGAGTAATTGCATGTCATGAACTGCATCCACCTGGGCTCTATCCTTAAGCGTCGTGCATTTCTAACGCCCCAGCCACAGGGCGGAAAGAGAAGTGATAAAATCTAAGTAAGAGAAAGGTAGGAGGACGGAGGAGTTACTATGAATTGAAATAAAAGCTAAGAAAAAATGGACGGAAAAATCAAAATATGACATTAATGCTTCTAACAAAAATATATTTCCTTCTCACAAATATCAACACTCATCTTTTAAAGCCTCTGCTTCCTGTTAATCCGCCAACACATAGCTGACCCCCTCCACACACATAAGCACGCACGCGCATCACATACATGTTATTTCCTGTACACTATTCATATTCCGAGACTAATTATTATTCTATTACATACATGAGACTTGATGAGTTGTGATGCACCTGAGCTCTGTAACGCAATTAAATTTCATTATTATTATTATTTAATTATTATTATTATTATATATCAACTCTTCTACACATGTAGGATGTGACACAATGGTCGACTTTTTAAGTGGAATTTAACAGGTTTGAATTCAATAGTTTCTTTCTCTTAGAACGGTTGCTATACCAAGGTTAAAGCCCAGTTTTTCCCTACTATTTCTCAATATCTGCGGGAGGGAATAGTTTGATTCATACCTTTCCCAATGTTGAAATGCAACCAGCCTCAATCAGATTTTGAACTTATGCACTATATCCATTTTCTAAGGTGATAGACATTATACTATGGACAGCCTTTTGTAATATATATCTGATTATGTTTTATATTCTGTAATTTCATGGACCCAACTCTCTGTAACCCTAAAGAAATTACATTTGAACCAACCAGTGCTAGTTTGGGGTTTTGATAAAGAGAAGTTACTTTTGAACATCCCCCTATACTTTTTTCTTTGTAGGGCCTTTTTATTCTAGTTACTGGTACAATAATTCTTTAAAACAATACCTTAGGTCAATTATATACATCCCTGCTTTTTAAGTTAAAGAATATTCCTTTTAACCATTCTTAAAATCAATATTTTCCTAACTCCCCCAGGCTGGATTCTGTATCTGAACAGGATCAACCAATTTTCATTTTCGAAGTCGGCAAAATACTATATAAAGAATTCGTTTCTCATGTGTCTTTAGCCATTGCAGCTCTTTCAGTTGACGTATTTCTCCACATTCTTTATCGTATTTAATATTCTCTATATGACAGAGAAATGGTCTTTGATAAACACGACCATACAAAATTTTAAGCTGGAGACATGATACAGACCTGACTGGATGGTTTGCGATGGGTCAGCGAAGACCAACGAAACCCGATCAAAAACAAAGCGACTGCAAGCTTGTCCGTGTTTATTTTTCAGTTTAGTGCGAACACGACTTCCGGTTCCCCTCTATAGCTAGTCTTATATACTATGGAGGAAGTATACTTGTATAGTTTAGGGGTTCCTGTAGAAGTCCCCATAATTATTGACATCTATTTTCTACTCATTTCTATATCCAGGAACATTTGGTTAGGTAACTCGGTGTTGGCTACAGTTTCGTTTTCTCCTGTGTCTCTTACCATTACAGTATTTCTTCTATTCCTTTACATATTTGCTAATGTCCGTATATATATATATATATATATTATATATTTATATATATATATATAGTGTGTACAAAATAACCTACATGATTTTCACTCATTGACACCAACCCATATTTCTACGCTAAGTCTCCTTTCACACACACACACACACACACCACACACACACATATATATATAATATTATAATATATATATAATATAATTTAATATCTATATATTGAATCTGGTGCTGTGCCACTANTCAGACCAACTGAGTATTATTTTTATTAAAAATAAAATATTATCAGTGGTCTGAAGAAGCTCGTGAGCATACTCGACTCGCCGAGTGAAAATGGTCCAAACCACTGATAACCCATGGTATTTAAGCCTTTTATTCCCAAATATATATATATATATATAATATATATATATATATATATATATATATATATATATGAGTAGTGTGGGTACAAAGTGAACGGCTCTTGATAAAGGCAGCGAATAAATAGGCTAGAAACTGAAAGTTATCAAGTTGACAGTTGCTAAGCGCTGTTGACTTTATGTCTTAGCTAACATAACTTAAATATTTAGGCAGTAACATGATATATCTATCTTACTTATGAATGTAACATACTATATATATATATATATATATATATATATAGAGAGAGAGAGAGAGAGAGAGCGGGAGAGAGAAGAGAGAGAGAGATAACAAGGTGTGTCAAAAAGTTTCGAGAATTTTTGTACTTTTTGACACACCTTGTATTCTGAAAGAATTAACGTTCCATTCATTGTTCCTTTCTATCTTGGGTAAATACAGCTTCAATCTCGATAACTATTATGACACACCTTATATATATATATTATATATATATATTTATATATATATATATATATGCACACTATATTTCATCTCTCACTGGGACTGGAGGTACAAGTAATCTAATATTTATAAGTTAAGTTCACGAGGTGGCCTAAAGTCGGTATTAGCCAGACAGCGAAGGAGTCTATCCCCTTTGCAGTAGACCTAGACCAAGGAGATTGGTTTTGACGTCTAAGGTACAGCGTCATAATTACCATCAGCTCATCACTTTATCGCACAAATCCCTGTGCTACGCTGAGTGGGCGAGGGCCAGTATCGAAACCGGAACCTTGAGGTTCCTAGTCCGAAACTCTACTGACTGAGCTATACCCGCCCTGAACATGGTTTCACGTGTTCAAATCCAGCATGTCATATACCACTAATACTCTTGGGAAATATATAAAACCTATTTTCCCTCAACTTATGTGTAAAATGTTGGCCGGACTGGGATTTTTAACCTTGGCAAGAAACCAGTCTAGGAGAAGAATTCATTTAAAAATTATATATCCGGGTTAAGGGATATATTATGAAGTCATAGTAAGGTATATTCTCGCAGGTAAGTATAAGCTAGTGCTTCGAGTAGCAGTAATAGCACTACGTCTTCCGAGCAGTCGGTGTGGTAGGCGCTTGTACCACCATAGTGTCGAGTATTTATGGAGGACACTATCCAATCAGGTTATAGTGAGGAGGTACCTAGGTATTAGCATATTCATTACATCAAAAAAGAAATGAACATTATCACTCAGTGATTTTTTCCTCATACAATGTATAATAAATACCACGTGGTGCGATACCCTGCCCTCATCAGCCGCTAACTAGATGTGATGAAAAGGCGATACTGCCACACCTAGTGCCGCCAAGCAGCCTTTTGGCAATGGTGCAGGGTATTAAAGAAAAAAAAATAGATAGATTAATAATTGAATAACGTCTTAGCAGTTTCAAGTTGAATGTATTTTGTGATTTTCTTAACAACACGTTTACTTTCGCCTGTTGGTGACATTAGTTGAGTGCCTGCATTAACCGTTATTGACTGTCCTTGATGTCACTATTCAAACCTATTAAATTCCAGTTAAATGGGTTTAAGTGCTATTTGAAATGCAAACAGCCTCATCCAGGATTTGAACTTGTGTCTCCGATTCCGTTTCCTCTATTTCCCGCGCTTCCTAAAATATTAGCTCATATATATATATTGACCAACACCTCCGCACGGGCATGTTGTAAAACAAGGTCAATTTCTAAAGCGGAGTTTAACAGGTTTGAATTCAGAGTTTACCCTTCTCTTAGACTGGTTACCAAACCAAGATTAAAGAGCCCAGTCTGCCCTACTGATTATATAGCTGGAGGGAGAATAGTTGGATTCATCACTTTCCCAAGATTATTACGGCTATGTTAAATGCAAACTACTTCATCCAGGATTTGAACTCGAGTATATTCGTCCATTTTCTGAGACGCTAAGCATTAGACCACGTGCCTTCCAAATATCAGCACATTTACCTGACAAAGAATAAATGAAATATGACCTTAGTAATAAAATATTTGAAGGGAAAAGATTCACTGATGATAGCTTGAGGCCTAAACAGTTCGGGATTAATATGTTTATAAAATGTATTTACCAAGTTTCTTATTATATTCATATGTATCCGCATATATATATATATATAATAATATATAAAACTTGATAAATACAATTTTCTTTCTATTCATATGCACGCACGCATTTATATATATATATATATATATATATATATATATATATAATATATATATATATATGCATGTATGCGGCTGCATATGAACATATATATATATATATATATATACACACAGACCACACACACACACACACAACACACATATATATATATATTATATATTATATATATATATATATAAGATACCAGAGAGAAATAATGTTTATCTCTCGTTTGAATATCACGTGCACGAATACCTATGCACATCATATATGATTTCGAGTAAATGTCTCTCGGATGAATATCTCCTGAATAATCCTCACGCTATACAAACGCTTGACTGGCTACTTTTTACTGCAACCCCGTTGGAAGATTGCGTGAAACACATGAAACTTAAATAACGAAAATGTACTATCCATGAGTTCATAATCTTAGGCTTTATACTTGCACTGCTATAATAATATGAAGCACACATTTTATACAAACGTTTTTATATTTGCAGTTCTTCATTTATTATGGACTCTCTCGTCGA
>CM042150.1:27729205-27749205 GCA_023376005.1 Doryteuthis pealeii | reverse complement strand
ACACTTTTTGGCACAGTCGATAGGAAAAAATTGGTGCATCAAGGGTTGCCACAAACCCAATCAACGACCGACCTCAGGAATTTTGAATTCAGAGTTATCCCTCTTCTAGACTGGTTACCTACTCAAGGCTGAAGGGCCCAGTCTGCCCTACTATTTAACCCATAGCTTTATATATATATATTATATATATATATATATATATGGTAGAGGCGTGTAGTATCATTGACAAGGTTAATTTCGCAGGGATACTTCGCTATGTACCGGCGGCCGAAGCGATATGGTCTCTGACTATGCCTGCTGAGGTCCCGGCTTCGATTCCTGTCGGAGGGGAGTCGTTAGTATACATCGCTGATGAGACTTAATAAAGTCGAAACAGTCTGTACGGTGTTCTGCATAGCGAGCCATCCTTTGCCGGGATTCACTTGTCAAAATGATTTTCTATAATTATTGAATTTTATGCGATACATGCATTATAATTGCCTTCAAGCAAAATATAAATAATATATATATATATATATATATATATATATATATATATATATAATGAGTAAAGTCAAAAGCTTAAAAATTGGGTATTATGCGGTTTTTAAGCTTTTGTCTTTACTAATTATATTGCTATGTTTATAAAAATTAAACATCGAGCTCTCAAATCGTACATGAACTTATTTCATAGTTGGAAGAAAGGACCAGCTTAGAATCATTCTAATATATATATATATATATTCGTAGGTGGGATACCAGTTATATTGGTATTAGAATGATTCTAAGCTGGTCCTTTCTTCCAACGATGAAATAAGTTCAGGTACGATTTGAGAGCTCGATGTTTAAGTAAGTATTCCACAGAAAGGTGTTTCGAGTTTTCACCTCCCATCAGTGTGGTTATACCTTAACAGATACCCCTGGCCGGGTTTGAAACCTGAATGAACTTTCTTTACATCAAATAACACACAATAACTTGTTTGGTTGTTTGGTTTTAATGGCATATCAAACCTTTGCGGGTGATTTAATGTTGAATCAAGTCATTTTGATATCAGCTTGCTTACAGTACCTGTTTTTGCATAAATCGTCACTTATCTAAATATTTAACTGGCTCGTTGCTGTACAACCTTTATTGATCTAGCGCGAACCGGTGCTTTCACTAGGACTTGACCGTAAGCAAACATTAACCAACCAACCAACCTGTTACATAATCTAGCATAGATTAGTGTCAACCCCCTGTATTTCTGAAGGGTTGGCCCCTTTTCATATCACGGGCGGGACTTTCCATAGAATATTACAGAAAGCCCGCGAAATACGTGAAGTCACGTGAGACCTGGTTGGCTCTCAGTTTCAGCTTGGACGTCAGGCAGAGAAGATGTACTGCCTTAGCTGGAGCTCACTGCATACGCGCGTTATGTCCTTTCTTAATGAAAAATGTTTAGTTAAGTAAATAAAGGTTTAAATAAATAATTTGGTTTTGTGGTTGATGAATGTCTTGGCAACAAGACTGACCTAGAAGAAGAAATAAACTAAGTGCGACCGACCACCAAGACGAAGTCCAGACGCTAGAAAATGAACGTAAGATACCAAAGATGGGCAGAAGAATAATAGAAGTAAAGAAAAGGTATACAACACAACCAACCAACCAATAAGCCAGGATAAGAAAAGCATCTAATGCCCTTTTAAAGAAGATCAAAGTATATTTGTAGATCCAATGATTAAAAAAAAATGCCCGAGTCGACACTCTCGGAATAAAAGAGAATAGAAAGGAATTATCAAATTTCCCGAAATGTGTCACGACTCTAATATAACTTGAAGCTGTATTTCAAGTAATAATAAAATCGTGACAAATTCCGGAAATTTTTTTTTGTTTTTCTGTGAACACAGTAGATTTTCCCTTTTCTATTTTTCTTCCTTTTTCTATCCCTAGTTGGATGTACTAAGAATTATTCAGATTTTGTTAGAATTGATGTCAATTGAACAAAGCTTTTATACTGATAAATAAAAACAAACTAGAAAATGAAATTTTTATAACTAAACCTTATTTAGTCACTACCTCAATATGGTCATTCAGTTTTTTTCTTGGCTAATTTAAAAAATTCCATTTCATTTTTCAATACAGCTATTATATAGAAAAAAAAAGAAGCATGGAATTAATGATATCCCATAATGAATTTCTGAAAAATTAGTGGGATTTAAAAAATGGGCCGGGTTAGCTCAGTCGGTAGAGCGTTCGGCTTGAAACCAAAAGCTTCCTAGTTCGATACCGGTCCTCGTCAACTCAGCGTATGAGTAGCACAGGGATTTGTACGGTAAAGTAAGGAGCTGATGGTAGGTGTGGCGCTCCACCTCAGACGCCAAAACAATCTCCTTGGTCTAGCGCTATTGAAAAGGGGATAGACTCCATCGCTGACTGGCTGATACCGACTTTAGGCCGCCCCGACGACTTTACTTACTTACTTACATAATAATAAGAACACAGACATCAACATTCCATCAATCACAATTATTGACAATTCTGGTCCCTGTGTTATCCTTCCTATTAACACAAATTACCCGGGCCGTCATTTCTACAACATTAAGAAAGAGCGTACACTACTAACCCCCACCAAAAGGGCAGTAAATACTTCCAAAATATCTGGAGCAATTGCTCCAAAAGCTATTTACCAAAACCATTCACCACGGGGAGGATGTGACACAAAGTCTCAAGTATTGGTCATCCAGCGAGGATCAAACTCGCTATTCACTAGTAATGGATCTGCGGGACTAGCTTGTTAACCTTTATGCCACGATGAGACTCCCTAGATGTTCACCCAACCCGTTCGGCACACGTAGGATGTGACACAAAATATCAGGTACAAGATAGGGTCGAATCTGCTATTCACTAGTATTGGATCTCTGAGACTAGCTTGTTAACCATTGCACCACGATGAGCTACCCTAGGGATTTGCTCAACCAGTTTACGACAGATAGGATGGGACACAAGATTGCAAGTACTAGTGAATAGCGAGTTCGATCCTCGTTTGATAACGAGGATCGAACTCGCTATTCACTAGTAATTGATCAGCGAGACTAGATTACTAACATTCAGCCCACAACGAGAACCCTTTTCATTTATCCAAGCTCTTTGACACTGGTAGGACTTGACACAGCCTCTCAAGTATGGGGCATCCAGTGAGGGTCCAACTAACTATTCAGTAGTGATGAATCTGCAAGACTAGCTGGCTAACTCTTATTCAATGATGGGGCGCCCTATTTTCGTATTGGCCCTATATATATATATATATATATATATATATATATATATATAATGTACTTTTGATACGATCCTATTAGACTGTATCCCCAGTGGAAATGTAACCCACCCCCCAAAAAAGTAACTTTCATGACTCTCCTGATTGTTATAATAAAGTGACACTCAACCATTACCCGTGAATTTATTTCTAATTTTAATGGTGATGTTTTTGAGTATTGAATTTGTCTGTAGCGTTGTTGGCTGGATGGTTGGATTTTACGACATGTCAACCCTTGTTGGGTTATTTTATGCCGAAGATGTTTATTCGTTCTTGATGGGTATTCAACTTTTTTAACTCAATTTTTTAAAACTCAATTTCTTTTAAACTCACTTTTTAAAAATCCTTTTTAAAAACTCATATTTTCATTTAACCCATAGATAGGACCCTAACAGGTTTTATCACTCTGAGTCAGAGTGGATCTGGGAGTAATGACGATGATGGGGTACTTCCCACTCCCCAGAAATCCAAAATTGGAACTTCATCACTAGATGCAATTTAACGGGACCATATTACCTTTAGGCACCCCTTTTTGATCTCGATTAAGAAAGGACATGTTTTTCATTTATACCGTCAATATCCAATTGTTTAACAGGCGATTTTTAGATTTTTTTTAAATCATAAAATTAACCCCTAACCCTAACCCCTAACAAACAACCGGATATTGACGGTGTAAATGAAAGACATGTCCTTTCTTAATTGAGATAAAAAAAAAGGAGTGCCTAAAGGTAATATGGTCCATTTAACGTCATTCCCAGGACACCCTGTAGCGTTTTGACTTAGATCAGGATCTGATTGGCTTGTAGAGGCAACTTCTTAGATCATCACTTGTAGCTGGATACAGGATCAGATAAAATGACCGAAATCGTCAATTTTATTGACGATTTTAGTCGGAAACTTTCACAAAACTATTAGTGAAAAAAAAACAACAACAAAAAGGTCTCGAACGACAAATATGGTTTATTCTCAGAAAAAGTGGTGCTCCGAGTTGACACAAACGTGAGGTAAAGAGGGGTTAATAAGAACCTGGCTAGTTTATACGCTTTGGTTAGTTGTCCGACTCTCTATCTCTTCTGACATTTGTCGTGTTTCAGCCTCTTTGTCTTGTCAGAATCGCTAAAGGCACATTAATCCTGAATAGGTTCTGCTTAACATAGGTCATTTAAGTTCACTCTACTTCCCCGGTGTTGACGTCTATCGTATCATTACATATGTTTCTATTCTCAAGAACTGGCAACACAAATTGAACTAGTATCTTGCATATCAACTGGGCTTGATATGAAATTTTCATTATGTCGTACGTAGTTGTCCTCGGATTTTAATGAAAGAACGCAGTAACCTGACAAAAAATTTTTTCAGAATATTTTTCTTCGGAATTTTTTTTGCTCCTTAAATTACTTAGGGAACTTTCCTGGGAACAAACTAATTCCAATTTTGGAAACAGTTCCTGTTGCGCATTAATATATTTGATTATACAGATAAACGAATGTTTTTATATATATATATATATATATATATATATATATATGTGTGTGTGTGTGTGTGTGTGTGTGTGTATGTATGTGTGTGTGTGTGTATGTGTGTGTGTGTGTGTTTTAAACCCCTTTTGAATGCTTAAGTTCATATAAGGTTCACAATAATATTTTGAACTTAAAGACCCTATGACCCGAACCGCTTCTACCCTGTCAGCTGGGGCTGTAGAATACGCTGGAAACACCTCTGCAGAGTGGTAAGATAAAAATCACTATATTGTCTCCTCTTGGCCATAGGTGGCTACCTGGTGGCTGAGCAGTCCGTGACATTCGACACTCCACTTTAGCCCTTCCTTGGGTTAGACAGGTGGGATCTGAGAAGTCCTCTCCGATCAATTAGCTAGCCACGTCACGCTCTAGTACCTATTCATTTGTCCCGATCTTATTGCTCTTATGGAAACACCCAACACTTTTTATTATATATGTGCAATGGTTGAGGGTATTAATGTGCTGGGTATAACGTTAAGCCGCATCTTGTGGTGAGGTTCCAGTTCAGGAGCACTAGGGATTGTGGAGTACCCTTTCATTAACATTACTCCTAGTTCAACCCTGACGCGGAGTTAGGGTCCCATCTAGGGTTTAAATAAATCAAAAATTGAGTTTAAAACAAAAAACAACATTAAAAGAAAACGAATTTTTTAAAAGCTTAATTACTATGGGGAATAAGTCTTAGGGTATGAAATAAAGAAATGAAGAGAGATAAAAAGAAGTTTAGATGGAGACTTTATTGACAAGACCGTTATTCTGGACGCCAGAGTCCAGACGCCAAGAACTTTTGATTTATTTATTTATTTTATTTTATTTTATTTTATTTACTTTTAATAATCTCCACAATACTCAATAATAATGAATGAAAAGAAAAACATCTTCAGCATAAAATAACCCAACAAGCGTTGACATGCCGTAAAATCTAACCAACCAATCAGTCAACCAACAAACGAGCCGCTTAGTCTTGAGAGCTCAAAAGAAAACAATTACGCTTGAAACAATTTATTCTGCCATCAATGTATTAAGTTATTATTTGTGATTCTGAGTGTTGAATTTCAGGAAAATCTTTTTAACAGAATTAAATTGTTAAATAAAAAAAGGATTTTTTATTCTTCCAAATTCTTAAGATCAAAATCAAACAAGAAGACTTAAAAAGATAAGTTTTGTTAATGGTGTATTAATCTTTGTGGGTTATTTAATGCCAAAGCAATTTTTGTGGAACAACAGTAGTGGTACTATTTAACCCAAAGCTGAAGGAATAAAAGGATTCATTCCTTTCCCAAAGTTATAAGTCCGAATGTAATAGCATGACGGGAGTTCTAAATTGCTTACCAAGATGTCGCAGTCCAGCTCGTTATCAACAACGTCACGGGAACCCTACCCGCATTTTAAAAGGTGAACTCACACCAGAAGAATTGCCAAATTAGTAAGTTAATTTAACTTCTGATCAAACACCTTAGTTGTTGGCATCTTTCCGTCTACTAATGACGATGGCGTAGTGTCAAAAATAATTATCTGGGCAAATGACTCTACAGGCCAATTCTTGAGTTACAGTCTTTGGTGCACTGAATGCTCACAAACTGTGATGCATTCTGGTGATGATGTATTTTCGTCCTCTTTCTGTCTCTCTTTGCTGTCGAGTCTACTCTCCTCTCCGCCTCGCCCCTCTCCTTGCCTTGCTTAACGTTAAGGCACCAGGCCGTTCCATTTTTTGGCATCTACCTCCCACGTGTTTGTGTCAATGTGGCATATCCTCATGTCTCTCCTGCAGACATCTTTAAATCGTAGGCGTGGTCTACCAACCGATCGGGAGCCTTTTACCAATTCGCCGTACAAAAGATCTTTTGGGGTGCGGCCATTTTCCATTCTCCTAACATGTCCAAACCGAAACCAGGAACCTGCGTCCTGGGTTCCCGGTTTCGATTTCTGTCGGAGGGAAATCGTAAGTATAAATCGGTGATGAGACTTAATAAAGTTGAAACAGCTGTACGATGTTCTACGTGGGGTGCGATATTTGCCGAGTTCGCTTGTCATGATTATTTTCAATAATTATCGAATTTTATACGATATGCGCATTTGCCTTCAAGCAAAAAATATAAATAATAATATGCTTTACTCAACAATGCTTCTAAAGCAAATTATCAAATCTCATATATATATATAGGGTCATCCACAGACACGTGTTTCGACTTATCAAGTCTCCTCAGTGTGGCTAGACATTTTGTAAGCTACCTACAGCCGGAATTGAAATCCGATCGGTTGGGTGTCAGTCCGGCACCGTAACCATTAGGCTGTGTTCACTTACAGAATGGGAAGGGGATTTTAACTGTTTTAATACACACATCGCTTTGCGTGTAAAGGCCGTCACAAAGTGCTCCATTTCTTAGAAGAGCGTTGCGTTTACGCTTGAGTTGGCGGCCGTCAGCAAGATCCCCCCCCAGAGTGCTCAACCCTAGGGGATGGGGAGCATATATAGGGTCATCCACAGACACCTGTTTCGACTTATCAAGTCTCCTCAGTGTGGCTAGACATTTTGTAAGCTACCTACAGCCGGAATTGAAATCCGATCGGTTGGGTGTCAGTCCGGCACCGTAACCATTAGGCTGTCTTCACTTACAGAATGGGAAGGATATATATATATATGGTTTTAAAATCTACTGATTTCAGGAGTGAAAACAAAGTTTTAGTCGGTTTATATATTTCAAAAGGAACTATTCGGAAGTTGATTCATGAAAGAATTCTTAATATATTTACACAATAAGTTTCATTACTGAATACCTTGATATTTGATATGAAATCCTTTTCTAAATAATGTAGACTTATATTCCTAACCGTTTACCCAAAAAGAACAAATAAAATAAATCTCAAATATTTGGTTGCACAAATCCATTAAAGAGGAAATTTAATGTTAGTGAAAAGAGAATGACGTATTTGGTTTTCCCGTTTAGTTATAAAAAATAGAAAAATGAGATTTGAATTATTGTATAAAGTTTCGCTTTTGGTATGTTACTTTTAACATATATCAGATTGAAATAACACAACTTTCTTTGAAATGAAATACAGAAGTAGTCAACCGTGAATGTTTGGTCAGACTTAGCGATTATTATATAATCTAATAAATACATAAATCTTGAAATTGATTCGTGTCGCAATAACAATAATAAAAAAAGAAAAGAAATCGTTTGTGAAGCAAGATGTACAAATCTGATAAAATTAGGTAATATAAATCAAATAATTTTGGTTGTGAATAACTAGCGATGTAGAATTCTTTGATAGATTTAACCAGTAATGATTTCTTTTATATTGTTGTAATATGGGTGAAGAAGCAGAAACACTTAACAATTCAATAAAAATATTTAAGGCAAGTTGAGATCAATACTTTTTCATAGTTTACCCAATTACCTCTCGTGTATACTGCTGGGCAAAAATGGGCCCGAGTTGCTTTTACTACTTTTTTTAAGGAAGTAAAATTTGAGATTTTTAATGAAATTTTATTTTTCTAATCAGATTTTTTCACAAAATTCTTGATGATTTGAGATGAATAGGTTGTTACAAAAAGAATTATATATTTCGTAATCTAATAACTTGACTTGTTCTGAATCAAATGATCTCAAATTTTAACAGCATGTATAGAATTAATTCAAAATAAGTGTTCTACTGTGTTTCAGAAAATTAGAAGAGAAGAAGTAATACTCGCCAGATTGCGTATTGGGCACATCCACATTACCATTCGTACCTGCTAAAAGGGGAGGATGCCCAAGTGTGCCCAACATGCAAAGTACAACTTACAACCAAACATATCCTTCTAAATTGTAACAGCCTTAAACATATCCGCACTAATTACTATCAAGCAAGAAACCTGAGGGACATCTTTTAAGAATACAAACCCTGAAATCATTTTCAATTTTCTAAAATAAAGCAACCTTTTCAACAAGATATAACAGAACATAACCAAATATCTCCATAGAACCACTACTTTAAAAACTGAAATCCAAAATAACCTTTTTGGCATTAAATGACCCACAGGGGTTGATATGCTGTTAAACAAAACTCAAACTCAAAATTTGAGGTCATTTGATTGAGAATTGATCAAGTTATTAGATTGCATGTGTAGAAACAATCTATCAGTCAACGATCCTGGGTGGTCCTTCGCCCAGAGTCCATAATCCACTCAGAGTAGATACAAGTAGGTTTTTGCTGATCGGCTTGCTCTTGTGAGTCCTTGTGATGGTATCCATAGGAAAATGTCACATCTTCTTTTTAATTCTCGATCATTTCCAGCATGTCTCGTTCGTCTTACTCGGATGGTTTGTGTGATAGGAGGTAAGTGGCCGTACAGCTGCTTTTTCGTCGGGTGATGCTTCCAAGATGTGTTCAAGACAGCTGATTGCATCCTAGTTTAACTCCCATCAAGCTTTTACTCTAAGCGCTTCGTTAGAATTCAAGTGGTGTAGACGTGCAGTAGCACTGATACGGCTACGGCTACGACTTGGAAGAATTTTCGCTTTATCAATAAGAGTAGATTTCTATATGATTGATAATCTGTCTATAGCAGTCTATGACTTTCCTATGCGTACATTCACATCGCTTTCTGTTGATGAGATATTACTACCTTGGTACTTGGTCCACAAATTAAAAGTGTTGCCATCCAGTGCGGAGATGTCGCCATTTTGTTTAAAACACATGAATTCCTTTTCATCGGAGTTCACATAGAGGCTGATGTTGTTGTCTTCTCTAGATTATACAGCAATGATTCGGGTTGTGCAGGTGTACTTGCGAGAAGCGCTAGATTATCAGCGTAGTCCGCGTTTATAATGGTTTCTACGGGATATTGCCGGCTTCTTGCTTTTTATTAGAAGGATAAATATTTTCTTTTGTGAGATCTAATGGCGTTCGTAGTAAGTTATCGTATGTTTTGAAACATAGTTTTATAGATTTGCTGGTGCTTTTTGTGTACTCATGAAGAACTTTGAAATGTTCAACAAATTGATTTTTACTTACTGAATGATAACTATTTTTTAATGTGTAAATATCAAATATCAAATGTTTTATCTTTCCTTAGTGTATGCGCGATGTTAATACAATTTGAATACGAAAATATTCCGAATATTTTTCTTTCATTTTGGAGGGTGGGTGGTGAGACCTCTGTTTCATCATCATCATCATCATCATCATCATCAAGTCATCCTTTCCTTGTCTCTTCCTCGCCGCCCGTTGCTATTGGGCATCGCTCTTGGTAAATCCTCTAAGCGGCATCAATAATAATAAACATCTCTTTTCTGAGTAATAAGCTTACACGTATATACAAAATTGAAGTGACTCCTTTAGATGTAAACTAGAAGCGGCTACCCAGCATCGTTTCGGTAGACGGAGTAGAAATACCTGGTGTATTGATTCATTTATTTTTGAGATTTATAAATGCTGAACATTTTTAAGTAGAATTTCAATGCTATTTCTATGTATAGTTCAATTTTTTTTAAATCTTACGAATATAAAGCCAATCTTTATAATCTTTGCACAAAAAACAAGAACTAGTGATATTTACAGTGTATATACAAGATGTGCCAAAAAAGTATAGATATCTTTTGTATTTTTGATACACCATGTATTCTGAAAAAAATTGAGGTCCAATTCATTGTTTATTTATATCTTGGTAAAAACAGCTTCAAACTCGGCACTTTTAAAACACACCTTCTATTCTAAAAAAATTAACGTCTCATTCATTGTTCATTTCTATGGTGGTAAATACCAATTCAGCCTTGATACTTTTATGACACACTTTGTATTCTGAAAAAAATTAACGTTCCATTCATTGTTCATTTCTCTCTTGGTAAATAAAGCTTCAAACTCGGCACTTTTATAACACATCTTGTATTCTAAAAAAAATAACGTCTCATTCATTGTTCATTTCTATGGAGGTGAATACCACTTCAGCCTTGATACTTTTATGACACACCTTGTATTCTGAAAAAAAAATTAACGTTCCATTCATTGTTCATTTCTATCTTGGTAAATAAAGCTTCAATCTTGATACTTTTATGACACACCTTGTATTCTAAAAAAATTACGTTCCATTCATTGTTCATTTCTCTCTTGGTAAATAAAGCTTCAATCACGATACGTTTATGACACACCTTGTATTCTGAAAAAAACTAACGTCTCATTCATTGTTCATTTCTATGGTGGTAAATACCACCACTTCAGTTTTGATACTTTTATGACACACCTTGTATATTTACTTTGTCGTTGTTTTATTTTGGTAGTTTCATCTGGACATACATTCATATGTACACACCAACTGACATTTATATATGTATATATGCGTGTATGTGTGTGTGAGAGAGAGAGAAAGAGACAGTGAGGGATGATGTGTAAATAATTCATGATTGGAATAGGAAATAAGTCTCACAGGACAGCCTAATAGTCAAGTTATCCTTACTTATATCCTAAAAGCCGATCAAAACTCAACAAATATCTGGATAGGAAATTCATTATATTCTATTTTTATTGAACCTTTCAAAGCCTGGGTAAGAGATTTCGTCTCAGGAGACAACAAACGATTATTATTATTATTATTATTATTATTATTATTATTATTATTATCAATTTTGTCTCCTCATGTTCAAGTCGATTTCCCCCATAACCGTGAGCCTTCACGATGAGAATATGAAAACCCCGGCGGGTGGTCTGAGAGACAAGATGTCTGCAATTAAGATGAAGTACGGCGTTCAACATCGATTAATTTGTTTACCGCTCAGATGCAGGGAATTTGATAATTATTTTTGAGGTCATCAATTTGAGTACGAAAATGTTCCGGATCTTTTTCTTTTCTTTTTGGAGGGTGGATGGTGAGACGCCTGTTTCATCATCATCATCATCATCATCATCATCAAAGTCATCCTTTCCTTGCCTCTTCCTCGCCGTCCGTTGCTATAGAGCATCGCTCTTGGTAAATCCTCTAAGCGACATCAAGTGTCAATACAGAGCTGATCCATGTAAGCTTTTGATGTCGGCCAACATAAGTATGTCCGTGTATAGGATTTCCTTCCCTCTTTTTTGCTACCGCTATTGGTCAATCCTCAAAGCGACATCCATTGTCCGTACAGAGTTGATCAATGTAAGTTTTTGCTGGTCAGCCAAAACTAGTGTGCCCTTGTGTAGGAGTCCATAAAAAACGTCGATTATGAATTCTTCCCTGCTTCTCTAGCAATGCCCAGCATATGTTGTTCGTATTATGTGGTTGGTTTGTGAGATTGTAGGTAAGTGACCGTACAGCTGTATTGTATTGCAATCAGGATTTGTTTCAAACATCCCAGTTGTAGCCGTTTTAGAACTACTGTATTGCTGCACCACTTGGATGAAACGTTTGGAAAAAAAGGTAGATGGGGACTACACAATGATACTATGTGATTTTTTGAACAAATCCTAGAAGAAGCACTCTACAAAACATCTACTACTCCTACCTAAAAAAAAAGGAAGACGAAAAAGATATGCTGAGCACTACTAGATAAGCGGCGACATCATGTTCACTCATACACATGGACACACCAGTTTTAGCCAACCACCAAAACCATACATCTATCTATCTATCTATCTATCTATATAGTATTATATAATACTAAATCCGCTCTACTTACGTATTGAGCACTTTATATTTGTTATAATGCTGACTTATCCGAGTAACACTTGTACCAATCAAATATTGAGACCAACCCAATATTTTTGCCGGTAAGTCATTCTCCTTATACACACACACACACACACACACACATATATATATATTATATATATATATATAATATATATATATATATATTGTCACTTCAGATCTATGTATCTTTTTTCAGTTGTATCTATCTATATATTCATCTATTTATCTACAGTGGGGTAAATAACTATTTCACCCCCTGCTGATTTTCTGAGTTTGCCGCCTTACAAAAATAGTAACGGTCTATAATTTACAGGGTAGGTCCGTCTTGAAAGTGAGAAATAGAATATAAAAAAGATTCTAGAAAATCAAATTATATTAATTTTCGAACACTTATTTGTATCTTATTAAAAATAAATTATTGTATTTTATTAAAAAATAAGAATTTCACCTCATAGCAATATATAACTCAGTACTTGGTGAAGAAACCCTTGTTGGCAAGAACAGCAGCTAGGTGTTTCCTGTAGTTGATTACCAAGGTTTTACAGATCCCAGAGTGGATTTTGGCCCACTCGTCTTTGCAGATCCTCTCCACGTCCTTAAGATTTGTAGGTTGTCGTTTGGAAACTTAAAACTTCTGATCCCTCCATGGATTCTCTTAAGGATTAAGGTCCGGAGACTGACTAAGCCACCCCATTACCTAAATGCGCTTCTTCTTGAGCCACTCTTTAGTTGCCTTTGCCGTATGCTTTGGGTCATTGTCATTCTGGAACACCTAAACACGACCCAGTGGCTTCGACCATTGGACCAGTAAGATATATAACATCAGCGTGATCCGAGGGGCTATTCCCCACCAAGCAATACCAGGTCCCTCGATTTAAAGGAACAATGCTGGGTTTATTTTCCCAGTGCCCGAAGCGCCTCAAAAGAGGAATGTCCAAGGGATACTCGCAATTTTTAACACTGCCCATGCATAAGCTTTGGTTAGTGCGTGGCTCCTCAGGATAATCGATCCTTGTGTTCAACTGATCCGGTGAGATATCAATAAATAACTACATGTGACTTTTTGGCGGTGTCCCAAGGATACCCGACAATTGTTTTAGATCTGGCGAAAAACGCGGGCTGCGTGACAAAGTCGGTCATATATGTAAGCATTCAACAATTAAATCTTCATCATTAGCAGCAGCAGCAGCAACAGAAGTAGCAGCAGCAGCAGCTAGAGTGGTGTTATGCATGTAAAGTATTTTCCAATAGAGTGCCAGTAACCTATTGAACCCAGTACGATGATTGATTTTACATCGACTTCCAGAAAACAACCTTTTGACGTAGGTTACGGCAATTATCAAATTAATTGGATTTCATGATTACAGTAATTTGTAATTAATCCTTCATTTTAATATATATATATATATATTATATATATATATATATATATGTGTGTGTGTGTATACATATACATATACATATATATATCTCTTATTATAATGGAGATTGAGTGTTTTTCTGTCTGTAACCGAAACTATATTACTACTCAAGTCACCCTTAGTTATTGACATCACATTCTCAATGATTGTATTTTTATTTAAACTCAATTATTAATAAATATAACCATACCTACATACTAACAAATGCAATTATATTTATATATACAATAAAATAGCAGTTTTACAGTGTGAACGGGAAGGTTAATTGCATATTGATATTAAAAAATCGAATTTAATAAATATGTGCTCAGTGTTATTGATTTCTAATGTTTTGGTTTTATTTTAATGAATATAAGCAAAAAGCTCTTCAATGAATCTTAAATGAAATCCATTAACAAGAAAAAATAACTGTCATTTTATTCTTTACTCCTCTTTTAACTAAATACTTAAATTAGAAAAATAACAATGAAAGACGAGAGTGATGGAAGAGTAAGTTTCAGTCGTTCTATTTTTCAATTATACTCCCCTCTGTTTTAAATATTTTATCTGTATTCTTATTTAGTTTCATTAGCCTTTCTAATTTAATACGATATTTTATTACATTAAACATAAATACTTGCACCCGGAAGGGGTATATATTTGCTAGTATATATATATGGAGAAAGGTAGACAAAGACGGGATGTTGCACAAAATGGATGTTTACTGTAGGTGAAGAGTGTCGACGTTATAACATTGCGGTCTGTTAAACCTTCTTCAGGGCGTTTGATTGAGTTCATGCTTCAACGGTGAACATTTTCAAACTGGTGAATTAGGAGGTCGTAAATAGGGGAGGGGAGGGGTGGTAATGGTTGGTGTTAGCAGGAGTGTTTAAGTTGGTAGTGGGAGTTATATCATCGACATCACAACCTACAATAAACATCCATTATTTACAACATCCCGTGTTTGTCTACCTTTCTCCACATATGTCAGATTTAATTTCCTCTTATATCCCACCCCATATAATTATATATATATATATATATATATAATATATATTGGAGGTGTGTGATGTAATGGCTTACAGTTGTCGGAAAATAGACTCGTCGACGCGAGTTCAAATCCTGGACGAAGCTGCTGCTGCATTTCATATAGTGCTAATACACTTGTGAAAGGTATGTATCCAACTACTCTCCCTCCAGTAATGGGTAAATAGTAGGGTGGATTGAGCTCTTTAACCATAGCCGGGTAAACACTCTAGAAGAAGGGAAAAAATGAATTCAAACCTGTTAAACTACGCTTAATAAATTGATCTTGTGTCACATCCTCGAGTGCCGAGGTTATATATATATATTATATATATATATATATATATATATATATACACACACACACCACACATATATATATATATTATTATATATATATATAGGAGAGAGAGAGAGAGAGAGAAAATATATATATCCGTAGTTATTTAGTATTGGAGAATTGAAATAAAGTGCTCGATTACGGGTATAAAGAACTGTATTACTTGTTATAGATTACAATGCATTTGAGGGGCCATTTATACCATGGTGTTGTTTCATGGCTTGCTGTCTGGATAAGTGGCCAATACGATACTTTCAAACCAATGGTGACAATCACCCCTTAATTTTTTGCATCTATTATATATATATATAATATATATATATATTATATATATATATATATATCCGTTCAATCCATTTGTTGAGACGATAACCGTTGCGAGAAATATGTTTCGCTGCATAGAAACAACGTTATATATATTGGATAACCCCTCCGCACGAGCAGGATGCTCCATTTCCTAGACTATGTACCTAGCCATGGTTAAATGACCCTGTCTGTCCCAATTATTTACCCATAGCTGGAAGGAGAGTAGTTGGATGCATATCATTCACTAGGGTATTAGAGATATGTGAAATGCAAACAGCCTCGTCCAGGATTAAAACTCTGGTTGACTAGTCCATTTCCTACGACTCTAGCCATTGTACTACGCGCTTTTAAGAAACGTCGTTATGTTACATAATTATTTGATACCTAATATTTATGGCAATAGTGTAGAAATCAAAATGGCCGTTATAAGCTACAGCCCACGGCCTTGAAGGATGAGTGACAAGGCTTGACCTCAGTCCTAACCTTCTGGTGGATACCGTGAGAACCGGTAGAGAGGACCCCTCTCTTCCGGTTTAGATAGTAAGTAAGTCAGTCAGTTAGAAGGTAGAAGCCGGGCTCGTAGAATGTAAGGATCTGCGCAGACGTCTGGTTTGGGGATTAACAATAAAGTAACATCAAAGTAAATCGAAGTCTTGTGTTTATTACCTAAAAATTAACAATGACACAGGGCTTCTGATAACGAGAAATCCCTTACAGAAAACCAGACCGAAGTCCCCAAGTCAACACCAGACGCTAGACCAGACCAAGTTAAGATGATAGAATAAGAACCAAAGCCGGCCAGAAGAAAATACGACCAGAAGTAAGAAGTAAGAAAGGGTATACAACAGTTATATATTTTCTAGAATTTATGAACGCTTCATTTCAGGAGGAGGAGGAGGATAATGATCTCTGTGCGGACACTGTATCCTATGAGTAATAGGGGGCGGATGGCGAGAACGAATCAATGGAATCCATGCAGATGTCAAGACTTGATGATGATGATGATGATGATGATTAAATAAAAAATCTTTCGAAGATATTTATTTTTTAAATTACGACGAAAATTTGAGTAATTGGCAGCTTTAGAACGAACGATAAAAATAACAAGTACAATTTTTTTTTAAATGAAAATAACACATAATAATAAAAAAAAATTGAAAGGGCCCTAAAATAAAATAAAAATTAAAAAAAACGAAAAGTCTCAAAATAAACGAGCTGGTATTTATTTAATAGGCAATTTTTTCATAGCAATTTTTAAACTTTTACTTTAAAAAAATAAAAACAAAAATATTAACTATTTGTGGCTAGAGTAATTTATGATATTTCTGCCTATGTTTGCGGATAACATTTCAAAAGGTGGTAAAAAAGTTTGCTTGACTTTTTGTAATATTAACAGTTTGTTAATGTAGACAATCCTTAAAAGTTACTTTACCAGAAAAAAAACGGAAAAAATAACTTATATTTTTTAATATGAATCTCACTTCTGTTTTAACCCTTTCCGATGTCAATTTATTTTAAAGATTTAAAATAACTTAAATTTAAACTAAGTTTATAATTTTAACTGCCCAATTTATATATATCATAGAAGAGTTAATAGTATGAACAAAAAGTAATAAGACAAACAGGAATATTTCTTATATGTTATTTATTCTCAACTAGTTTCGCCCTTAGGTCATCGTCAGGAAAAGTTTTTTGTTCGAAGAAATTATTTTTAGAGAGTTTTTTTTAAAGGGAGCATTATAAAAGAATTATAGAAATTGAAATATTTTTGGAGGGTTTGACATGGTATTATAACTCGGTTAGAGGAGTGTATTAGTAGTAGCAAGTCCATCTGTTCCGTGAAAAAAAATGCTGTAACGAGATAAGTTTGATGCAGTTTAAATTGATTATTTAAAGTATCTTCCTTCATTTATTTATCTATGTAATTCTGTTCGTTCAGACATTTGAAATAATGTATATCGAGCTCTCAACATGGATGGTCTGTATCACTACGGAAAAACTTCGCATATATATATATATATATATATATATATATATATATAAGAGAGAGAGTTATATAATTTGCTTGATGCATTGTGTATATATTGGTTAGGAGGTTGATTTAGAAGGCTATCACAATGCAGGTGTAAAGAAGAAAATAATAATACGGTAACAATGATGTTGTGTGTTAACCTGTATTTAATTCTTTAATAATAATAATAATAATAATAATAATAAATGATTAAATTGATTTATATTACATCCAACACGAAATATTATACATCACCATGGCCACCAAACACAAATACGCACTTTAATACGCACATATACACGTGCAATCCCGCGCTAGGATACAGTCATAACTTCAAAATCAACACGCATTTTCATGGACACGCGCATGACAACATATGCACAAGTAAAAAAAAAACGCATTCACGTAAACATGCAACACGAGAATACAGTTATATAAAAATACCATCATTTTCAAAAAAAAAATTCATTTAAAAAGAAATGCCATAATTAGACTGCTTCAGTTCCAGTGATATTTTGAAAAAGAGATATGATCTCGAAAATTCAAGAATTAAATACAGGTTAACACACAACATCGTTGTTACCGTATTATTATTTTCTTCTTTACACCTGCATTGTGATAGCCTTCTAAATCAACCTCCTAACCAAAATATATATATATATATATATAATATATATATATATATATATATATATAGTTTAGTTAGTTAGTTAGTTAGTTAGCATTTATTCCTAATCCTTTATTTAGTCTACGGGGGTATTCTGTTCTCATTCGTCTAACCATAGCTGAGGTACAGGTGTTAAGCTTGTGTTAATTATTATTGTATATTACTGCTGCCCCTGACCAGGATTGAATCTCCAATCTAGAGATAACTGTCACTTAGGACCGTCTTAACCTAACTCCTTTATGCACTAGGCTATGTTTCCAATTATCAAACCTCATCTCAAAAAATCAAAGAAATAAATCGACAAAACTATTTTTTTAAATGTCGTTCGATTTGTGTTTTTTGAAGAAACGCAATTGTTTCGCTTGATTAGATTAGGTCGATGCATCATGAAAGGGTTAATGTTACTTTCTTTATTTACTGGAAAAGATGAAATGTGAAATAACTCTGAAGTCAGTGGTTTTTCTCTATTTGGAAACAACATAATAGAATTTTTATGATTTCAGAGGCTTGTGTATTTAGTGTCTCAAACTAATACATTAATGTTTCTCTAATACAAAAATAGATGATTAAATTGTTTCAAAGAAGGGGAAAAAACTGCTGTGAATGCCTAAGAAGACACATCAAAACGACAATATGGCTGCGAGAGAAGCAGACGCTTTTTGTAATTCTATATATACATCAGTTAGCTTCGTAGATTTATGGCCAATAAATGTCGCCATAAGACGCTCAATAGACTTTAGGCTTTGCGATTTGGACTTTATTATTATTATTATTATTATTATTATTATTATTATTATTATTATTATTATTATTATTATTTCACTCCTTGTGAGTTTTTCACAGAAGCATAAAAGTCCCCTCAGGTCTCCAGGATTCTACTGAGTATTCTAGCTGATTTCAACAATGCTGTTGTCTGTATAGTCTCAATTCCTTCTCTGGTTTCCAGTTCCTGTAGTCTTTTTTCTAAGCTTTTTGGGACCATACCAAGTGCACCAATTACAATTGCTATCCCGTTAATCCACAGTTTTTTAAATTCTCTAGCAAGATCCATGTATTTGTCTATCGTTTTCTTTTCATCTTCACCCTGTGATCTACCTGGGATATTATTAATTATTAATTATTATTATTATTATTATTAATTATATATTATCTTACTTCTTTTGAGTTTTCACATCAGCATTAGCTGATGGTCTTTCACTGGAGTAGTGACAGCAAGTCTCCTCAGGTCTCTAGGACTCTTCTGAGTATTCTGAGATTGCAGCAGTGCAGTGTTCTGAATGGTTTCAATCTTTCCTCTGATTTCCAAACTTTCCAAACCCTTTTCTAATCCTTTGGGACTGTTCCAAGTGCACGAAATTCAATTGGTATCACTTTGACTTTCATGTTCCATAACTTTTTCAGTTCTCTGGCAAGATCCAGATATTTGTCGATTTTTTTCATTTTCCCTTTAGCTTCACCCTGTGATCTGCTGGACTGCAAAATCACCAGTTGACAAGTTCTTTCTTTTTTGTTTATTCAACACTAGATCTGGTCTTCTTGCTGGGATAAGGTGATCCGTTTTTTATTTCAAAGTCCCAGAGAATTTTATCATTTCGTTCTCAAGAACAGATCTGGTTTAGCATATACCATTTGTTGTGTGGTTAAATTTATTTTTTGGCATAACTCCCAGTGGATCACCTTCCCAACCCAGTCGTGTCTAGTTTTTGTATTCTAAGTTGTGCAGTTTGCACATTCGCAGAGTATATGGTTTAAACAGTCCTCATCTCTATTAACCGCCAAGTCCCATTACATTTGTTGTCTATCAATT
>CM042150.1:27725222-27727722 GCA_023376005.1 Doryteuthis pealeii | reverse complement strand
TATCTTTTATTAATTTATAATTTCATATTCTGATATTTTTTGTTACTTTATTATTGTATTTGTTTCTCTATTATTTTTTAGTTTTTAGTTTTTAGGTTTATTTTGTTATATTTTTATATTCTGATATTTTTTATTTTTTTATTACTTCATTATTTTTTAAAGTTTAATATTTTGTATTCTTATTTTTATTTATTTATTTATTATCAGTACTATTATTATTATTATTATTACTATTTCCATTGTGTGTATGCATGTGTACGTATATGTATGTGTATATATTCGGGTATGTGTGTATATGTATGTATATGTATGTACGTATATGCGTATATTCGGGTATACGTATATGTGTATGTGTATGTATATGTGTATGTGTGTATATATGTATATGTATATATATGTGTATGTGTGTGTGTTTGTGTGTATATATGTATATATGTGTGTGTGGATATGTATATGTGTGGGTGGAGATACAGATATAAATGCATGGATGTAGTAGCCGCAAAAACTTTGAGTGGTATAATGATTAATAATATTTAAATTTTTAGGATATATTTGTTTACATGTATATATGCGTATGTATGTGTGTATGTGTATTTATGTGTGTGACTATGTATACATGCATATGTGTGTGTATGTGTATATGCGTGTTTAAATTTAACGTAATGCAATATAACTTATGCAGGTCCACCCTCCAAATAAAGAGGAAATAATACATAATTTGTACTAGTTAAATTATAATTTACAGAAAACAGGTTCTCTCGGATCTTCATATATGTATGTGTGTATATGTGTATTTGTGTGTGTGTATGTGTATGTATATGTGTGTGTGTATGTGTGTATATGTGTATGTATATGTGTGTATGTATATATATATATATATATATATATATATATATATATATATATGTATATATATGTATATGTGTATGTGTGTATGTGTATGTATGTATGTATATGTATGTATATGTATATGATTGTATATGTATGTATGTGTGTGTATATTTGAGCGACATTGAAAGAAAATAAACAAAATTAAGGTAAACAAAACTACTAAATAAATGAACAGGGGTGGCCCTGAATTCTGGAATGGATTGATTTTTACAGTAATTCCTAACAAATTACTGACAAGCGGTCAGATATCTTTGTTTTTTATTATTATTGTTTATTATTATTTTTATTTTTATTCCTATTTTTATTCACATCTTTTATTACTCTACAGCTGAGCAAGACAGGACAATTTAAAAGGAAGGGAGGGGAAAATCTGTTTTCAAATGCCTTAAAAGTAATAAAGAATTCATCATTCGCATCTGATGAGTCGGGAGAATTAGACATTTTGTCTAAGCTCCCCGAAATAGTCTATAATGCAAAATCTCTAAGTCTTTTGTTATTTCTTTAATTATATATATATATATATCCTTTTTCTTGGACTGGACAACATGGGTTAGACATTTTTGTCTACACCCCACCCTCGTGGGGGACTCTATCCCCCACGTACGGACTAAGTAAGTGACTTTAACCTTATGGACTATCCATAACTCTATCTATATATTTTATATGTACATGTAGGTAACTATTGTTTATGTTCTTATTTTACCTTGTGCCATACACTTATTTCTTGTATATGTTATAAATGTCTCCATGTGCTTTTATTAAAGTTCATTATTTTATGTTCAACACTCGTGTCGGAGTTGTTTGTTTCAACTAGTTATAATATATATATATAACCTTGAGGCGCCTGGGCTAGTGGTTAGAGTCGTGGGAAATGGATTCGTCGATTCGAGTTCAATTCCTAGACGAAGCTGTTGACATTTCACATTTCAGGAGTCACGTATGTAGGATTTAACTTGCTAATGGTTGTATTAATTTACCCAACACGTTCGAAAATTGTAGGATGGGTCATAAAGTCCCAAATAGGAAACATTCAGAGGGGATCGAAGTCGCTATTACAGTAGTAATGGATATGCGAGACGAACTTGCTAACCATTATACAATGATGTTAACGGTTCTATATAGTTTTCCACGTATGTGGAAATATATTTTTTTTAATTTTGAATATCAGTCAAGAATGAATAAAACAAAACATCTTCGGCATGAAATAACCCAACGAGGGTTGACATGCCATAAAACCCAATAAAACAAAGAACCAAACCTAACCGAACCCTACCACACGAGCAGGATATGACACCAGGCCATTTCAAAATGGAATTTAATAGGTTTGAATCCAGAGTTTTCCTTCCCCGAGAAAATATTAATGCTATGGAAAATGCAGCCAGCCCCGTCCAAGATTTGAACTCGTGTCACCGTGTCAATTTTTCTATGACGATAACCATCACAGAACGAGCATCTCCAACAGTAGTAGGAGTAGCAGTAGTAGCGTCCGTGGGAATTGCAGGTTTAAAGAATTTCCTATTAATTATCTACATGCATACATTTACATATAAGTTTAGAAAGAAAACTTTATTAAACTTTTTAAAATACAGCTCTCTAATTACATCCGCCC
>CM042150.1:27712722-27720222 GCA_023376005.1 Doryteuthis pealeii | reverse complement strand
AGTAGGGAAAACTGGGCCTTTAACCTTGGTATAGAAACCGTTCTAAGAGAAAGAAAACTATGAATTCAAACCTGTTAAATTCCACTTAAAAGTCGACCATGTGTCACATCCTACATGTGTAGAAGAGTTGATATATAATAATAATAATAATAATAATAATAATAATAATAATAATAATAATAATAATGAAATTTATTGCGTACAGAGCTCAGGTGCATCACAACTCATCAAAGTCTCATGTATAGTACATAGAATAATATATTAGTCTCAGGAATATGAATAGTGTACAGGAATAATATACATGTATGTGTGCGCGTGCGTGCTTATGTGTGTGGAGGGGGTGTCAGCTATAGTGTTGGCGGATTACAGGAAGCAAGGAGGCTTTGAAAGATGCAGTGTTGATATTTTTGTCGAGAAGGAAATTATTTTGTGTATGAGGCATTTAATGTCATATTTGGATTTTTCCGTTTTTCTTAGCTTTTATTCCAATTCATAGTAAACTCACATCCTCCTCCTACTCGCTTTTTCTCTTTACCTTTAGATTTTATACACTTTTCTTTATTACGATCAATTCACACTGAAAGCACCAGTTCGCGATAGATCACCAGGGCTAAGCAGCAATGAGCCCGCCCAACACTCAACTGGGTGGCTACTTAAGCAACAGCAGATACAAATAACAAATTTGATAACAAATAACAAATACGAACACGTACCAAAAAAATTGAAAAAAAAAAGAAAGACAAAGAAAGGGATATGCCTTTTTCTGTGACACGTGTATGTGTATGCAACGAGATAGAGATATAACAGCCAGCGGTTAGAAAGTCCTCATTGTCAATGCACTGTAGAGGATCTCAACATCCTTCCACTTTTTTCTTAGTGCCTGCCCCCCTCTCTCTCTCTGTCTCTCTCTATATATATACTACTCCTTTTCTCTCCTCTCTCTCTCTCTCTCTCTCTCTTCTCTCTCTCTCTCTCTCTCTCTCTCTCTCTTTCTTTTTCTCTCTCTCTTTCTAGCTATCTTTCTCACTCTCCCTCTCTCTCTCTGTCTCGCTATCCTTCTCTGTTCTCTCTGTCTCTCTCTCTCTGTACCTACCCCCTTTCTCTCTCTCTCTCTCTCTCTCTCTCTCTCTCTCTCTCTCTCTCTCTCTCTCTCTCTCTGTAAACATTGAATCCTTATTTATAAATAAATGGCTTGATTTGATATGCTGTAAAACAAACAAACCAACGAATTGTTTATAAAAATTTAATTTTCTTCTAAACCAAAGATACCCGGATTTTATTATTTCCAGTGGAAGATTATATAATCAAAATGGATATTATTAAGTATTATTTACAGTATCACCCATAATTAATTACATCCCTCACAATTGTATTATAAAAAGGTACACCCCTAACAATTGTTTTTTTTTTTTATAAAAATATTCATAATCAGGATGGCCTTTACCTTCGTCGGTGTACAAAAACAGAAAGAATCTCGGTAACATATGTGAAAGTAAACGGGTGAAAACTTATATTCTTCTATAGTGTATATACCTGCATTTTCCAAAAATCCATGTTTATTGAAACATATCCTACAAAGGAATAATGAATATTTTAAAGAAAAACTGAGAGTAAAAAAAATTGAGATTCTTAAAGATTTTTTAAAATTATTTCTACGTGTTGTATACCTCTTTACTTCTTTACTTACTTCTTCTGGCGTCTTTTCTAACATCTCTTCTAGCGTCTTGGGTTTCGTCTTGGTGGTCGGTCGCACTTAACTCATTTCTTCTTCTAGATCAGTCTTGTTACCAAGACATTCATTAATCACAAGACCGTGTAATTTTTCTTAAACTTTTATTTCCTTAACTAAACATTTCATGTAACTAACATCTGACTAACATAGCGCGCGTATGCAGTGAGTTCCAGTTAATGCAGGACATCTTCACTGCCTGACGTCCAACTGAAAACTGAGGACCCAACCAGGTCCCACGTGACTTCACGTATTTCGCGGGCTTTCTGTACTATTCCATGGAAAGTCCCTTCCATGATATGAAAAGGGTCATCCCTTTCGAAATACAGGGGATTGACAATAATCTTATGCAACCGCATAGATTATGTAACATACGATAAAACTATTCATATGAGTAATATTGTTTGGTTTGGTTTGTTTTGTTTTACGGCATATCAACCTCAGTGGGTCATTTAATGCCGATAAAGTTTTGAAATAAATCAATTCTTAATGGATAATACACATTTTTAATAAATACATTTTTCTATTTAACCCATAGATGGGACCCTAACAGGTAATAACACTCCGGAGAATTCCATGCAAAAATCAACACTGATTATAATCCCTTATCGCCCAAGATGCCGCAACAAACAAACATCCCGGGAATGAACGTGAACAGAAGGAAATCGACGCCTCCGTGGATTCAATATGACCAATAACACCCATAACGGGCAAGACGGTGTTACGATTTTATGGGCCATCCTGTAGGCTTCAATCAAAAGCGCTTGTCCAGTGGAAATCCTTGGTAAAGAATCCTTTGCTTGTTCCTTGGTGCACGTCAATGATTGCAAATGGAGGTCTCTCAGTATCAGTGATTCAGTAGTCAACAAGCCACCAGCTGTTGATTGGCTGAGGTTGAAACCACGTGACCTCGCTTAGTCTATAAATTTAAGTGGTGTATGGTAGCACCAAGTGGCTGGGTTAGCTCAGTCGGTAGAGCGTTCGGCTAGAAACCACAAGTTTCCTAGTTCGATACCGGTCCTCGCCAACTCAGCGTATGAGTAGCACAGAGATCTGTGCGGTAAAGTAATGAGCTGATTGTAGGTGTGGCGCTCCACCTCAGACGCCAAAAAAATCTCCTCAGTCTAGCGCTATTAAAAAGGGGAAATACTCCCTCGCTGACTGGCTGATACCGACTTTAGGCCGCCCCGACGACTTTACTTTTACTTTACTTATGGTAGAACGGTTTATATCACCAAATAATCCAACAGACGGATTTTATTGGTGTCTAGTGGCTTCGGCCATTGGACTGATTAGAGAATAATATCAGCGTAATCCCAGAGTCTCCCCCCTTGATTTAAAGGGGCGGAGCTGGGTTCATTGCCCAGTTTCTGAGGCATCTCAAAAGAGGAAAAAAATTTCCACTGGTCACGCATGAGTTTTAGTTTGAGGGTTGTTCCCCACTACAATGATCCTTGTGTTCAACTGACATGCCAGAAAATACTTATCAAACAACACATCTTTCACATTGAATCACGCGAGCACCTCGAACTCTGTGTCCACAAATGCGAGTACTATCACATAACTATTCGGTGACAAACCTGCAATTGACCACACCAATCCGTCCAGTGGTCAGAGTCGGAGCGAGGCATGCAGTATAGAAATGGACTGTCCCGTTAAATTATGGGGGTGTAGGGGATTATCTTCCCTTTGCCAGGAAGAGTTATGTTCTCGCTGCGTAGCCGTTTGTTCCCACTAGGGGACATCTGATATTCAAGGCCTTTATACAAACGCTGCTTCCTCTTTTAGCTGGATCTTCTCAACCAACTGCTTTGGGCTAGAATATATCTACCCCCTTCTCGGTGGAGCTTTTGCCCCCCCCTTACATTACTGTAAGTCCTTTATACAGCATGGACTATCTTTAGTTCCATGTCTGTAACATTTATATGTTAGGTACATTTGGGTATCTTGTTTATACCTAAATATTGTATATGTATTTACATGTTCTATTCTCGTGTACAATATGTATCTTATTGTTTCCATGTGCTGTTATATATATTAGATGTTTTGTCTCACAACGTGTCGGAATTGTATGTTCATTAAATGAGTTTGAATCTTACTGGGGCTTCTACAAGAAGCACTAAACTAAATCGAAAAAACGGAATTTACCTAAAGTAAGAATGGAATTAAAGAAAATTTGAAACGAAAATTTTTTTTATTGTATAATGTTCCACGATAAATGATAAAATTCTGGTATTCAAATTACATTACTCCACTAAGTCGTCGGGGTGGCCTATAGTCGGTATCATCCAATCAGCGAGGGAGTCTATCCCCTTTTCACTAGCGCTTGATCAAGGAGATGCTTTTTGTGTCTGAGGTGGAGCGCCACACCTACCATCAGCTCCTTACTTTACCGCACAGATCCCTGTGCTACTCATATGCTGAGTCGGTTTCGAACTAGGAACCTTGTGATTTCAAGCCCTTACTCCACTAACTACCATATGTATATTTTGGCGTCCCATGGCTGTGTAATGGTTAGCAAGCTAGTCTCGCAAGTCCATTACTCCCAAATAACAAGTGCGATCCTCGCAGGATGCCCCTTACTTGCGACCTTGTATCACATTCTTTGTTACATAATCTATGCGATTGCATAAGATTATTGTCAATCCCCTGTAATTCTGAGGGGATGAACCCTTTCATACCATGGCCGGGTCCTTCTATGGAAAATTACAGAAGCCCGCCAAATATGTGAAGTAACGTAGGACCTTTTTCAGAGTCCCCAGTTGACAGTTAGACGTCAGACAGAGCAGTCGGCCATGACGCTCTGTCTAAAACTGTAATCTGCATACGCGCGCTATGTTATGTCTGGGTTGGGGATTACCGAATAAAGAACATTAAAAGAAAATCGAAGTCTTGTGTTTACTAAAAATAACAATGACACAGGGCTTCTGATAAGGAGAATCCCAACAGAAACCAGACCCGAAGTCTCAATAAAAGACCAGACCTTAGAAGATATACAAGTCAACACCAGACGCTAGACAGACCAAGATGATAGAGATCAGAATAGCAAAGCCGGCCAGAAGAAAAGACGACTAGAAGTAAGAGTAAGAAAAGGGTATACAACTTTATAATGATTTGGTACCGTGAAAATGTCAGTACGTAACATCTACACCTCCAATATTTCCACAACTGGAGCCTCACTATCAGACGCAGATTAGAGTCGTATCCAGTATACCCATTTTTTTTTTGGGGGGGGGGGTCTAACCCTTCTGAAAGGGTTAGTGTCAGCAGATTCTGAACCGACTGAAGGGTCGTTTTTCTTGAATCGGATTGTTGGGTGTCAAATTGCATCTGGTGGTGAGATTCCAATTCTGGGGATCTGGGAAAAGTAGAATACTTCTTCATCGCCATTACTCCCAGGCCCACTTTGACCTGGTGAGGTAGTACCTGTTAGTGTCCCATCTGTAGGTTAAGTAGATCAAAAATAAGTTTTTAAAAATGTGTTTAAAAATTTGAATTAAAAAAAAAATATAATAACCAACAAGAATGAATCAAACAAAAAGGCAAGTATTGTAAGATAAACCTCATTTGGCATAAAATAACCCAATAAGTGTTGACATGCCGTAAATCCACTCTCAACAGTTAGAATCTAATCAATCAATTCCCATTGTATTTTCTAACTTTCCCGAATGTCCGACTAATCAATCAATAAATAACACATCTTTATTTTTGTTCAATCGAACATGAGTTTAAACTCGTTCAATCCAATCAGAATCGTCTTAGAATAATCCTGTACCAAGATGTCGCAAATGTTCCCGCATTTTTCTCTTCTTTTCTTTTTTTTTTTTTGTTTTTTTTTGTTTTTTGTTTTATTTTAATTAAATTTTCACGTCCAATGTGTTCGCGGGATTTTGTGATGTTCAATTCAAATCTCTCATTAAGCCGCAATTTGCTCTCTGCGAAATATTTCTCTGATAGAGTAGTATGTTTTGTTAGGAGTGACTCAAATTACGAGTTTTTTACAGCCCTGCCAGTTGGGATTTTAGAATAACCGACTGAACCTCTGCAATGGTACCTTTTGTTAGGAGTTTTCCATCTTACGAGTTTTTACAGTCGCGTCGGTTGGCTATTTAGAATACAACGACTGAACCTCTGCAGTGGTATTATTTATTAGGAGTGTCCCAACTTACGAGTTTTGACGAATTTTCACATCCCTACCGGTTGGGACTTTAGAATACACCGACTGAACCTCTGCAGAGAACTTGAATACCATCAAGACTGAATAAAATAAAATATATTCGGAATAAAATAACCCAACTTGGGTTGATATACCGTAAAATTCAACCAACCAATCAACCAGCCATCTTGGCTAACGTGCTGAACTGTGACATCGTAGTACATATTTACCAACCCCTCCGCACGAGCAAGATCAATTTCTTAAGCGGAGTTTAACAGGTTTGAAATAAGAGTTTTCCTTCTCCTAGATTGGTTACCTAGCCAAGGTTAAAGAACCCAGTCTGCCCTACTATTTACCCATAGTTGGATGGAGAGTAGTTGGATGCATATCTTTCCCAAGGGTATTAGTGCTAAGTGCAATGCAAACAGCCTCGTCCCGGATTTGAACACGTCCATTTCCTACGACTCGAACCTTTACACCTCGCACCTGCTGTGACATAATAGTAAGCGAGTTTGAACGCCAGTTAATCGATTAAAAGTTCACTTTTAGATTAATACCCTTGGGAAAGGTATTAATGCCCTCAAACCCCCGCCTCATATTTAGGGTTCAGTTTATCGATAAACTTGGCGCGAAAAGTGTTCGTTGGAATCTCAGAAAAGAATAAGTCATTAGCAAAGCGAAATTGCCAGAAAATGATTGATGCTTATTTTTATTCTGTTGTTGTTGTTGTTGTTAATCTGGACTTCAGTTAAGACTCTGTAATTTTCCCATCAGCCGAGACAGATTTATGCATTTCCCATGTCCAAAGAGAGGTTATCGTTGGTGAGTCGATTCAGGTCAAAAGGAAAATTGAGTTATTTTCTAACGTTAAAAGTCATTTTTGGATGTCACGATAAATTTCGATAATGTCTAATTAGATCACTTGCGAGATAGATAGACAGTAACGAACAAGATATATATATAGATAGATAGATAGATAGGTAGATATGGATATGAATGTATATATATATATATATATATATATATATATATATATATATATATAATGAAAGACTTTTAAATAACAAGGCTTTGGATAGAAAGGGTGTTCAATGCTTATATATATGTATATATATATATATATATATATATATATATATATGCATTATATATATATATATATATATATATATATTATATATATATAATATACATGTATGCATACATATATATATGTAATATATATATAGAGCGAAATATATATATATATATATATATATATATTAGATATTATATGTATATATATATATTAATATATATATACATATATATATGTATATATAGAGAGCGAAATACATATATATATATCATATATTATATGTATATATATATATATATATATATATGTATACATACATATATGTATGTGTGTGTATATATATAGAGAGAAATATATATACATATATATATATATATATACTAGGGTCATTCAATAAATTAGTGGGAAATCATTTGAATTAGTGGTTATTTTTCGTGAGTAAATTCAGGTCAAAACAATACAAATCTTGAGTTTTATCAATATCCTTAGGTCGTCAATATAAATATTGTTAATATTGAATCGCCTGTCAAATAGGAA
>CM042150.1:27705007-27707622 GCA_023376005.1 Doryteuthis pealeii | reverse complement strand
TTTCAAAACAAAAAAAAACCAAACAACAAGACAGGACTGACGAAACAAATACGTTGAAATAAATTATATTATATATATAATAGATGAATAAAGAAAACCGCCGAAAATCTTACAAGTGATACCAGCATACAAGTCAAAAAACAAAAGACAAAAAACAAAACAATTAACAAGACTGACGAAACAATTACGTTGGAAATAAATTCATATGCGGACAAAGTATAATACACACACAAACACTCATTACACACACACACGCACACCACACACATGCAGATAATATATATATGTGTGTGATGTGATATATATATTATATATGGTTTTGGGGGAATAAGTGCTTAATTGAAGTCGTACCTAATTTTTGAGAGTTAATTAATTAATTAAAAATTAGGTGACGACTTCAATTAAGCACATATTCCCCAAAAAATTGTCGACTAAAAAAAGCCATATCAAAACACATGTTTGTTTTTTTACTTTCATAACTATTTATATAATATATGGCTGCTTTTGCATTTCACATAGCGCTAATACCCTTGGGGAAAGCGTATGAATCCATATATTCTCCCTCCAGCATAGGTAAATAGTAGGTGACTGGGCTCTTTAACCTTGGGTAGGTAACCAGGCTAGGAGAGGGAAAACTCGGAATTCAACATTCCTGAGGTCAGCGTAATTGGGTTTTGCATCGTGCACGCAATTCTTTCCTATCGACTGTTCAAAATGCAGATGTCATAAAAACAAGCCTTCGCACTATAAAACAAATCACTGTGTGCGTTGTTCATGTAGAACCCTCATGCATCGAAATTCGACAGAGAGTCCATAATAAATGAGAACGCAAAATAAAAACGTTTGTAGAAAATTGTGTGCTTCAATTTATACTATGAGCAGCGCAAGTTATAAAGGGGGGCCCTAGATTATGAACTCATGATAGTAATTTTCGTTATTTAAGTTTCATGTGTTTCACGCAATCTTCCAACGGGGTTGCAGTAAAAAGTAGCCAGTCAAGCGTTTAATACGTTGGAGGATTATTCAGGAGATATTTATCCGAGAGACATTTACTCGAAATCATGTATGATGTGCATAGGTATGCGTGCACGTGGATATTCAAAACGAGAAGATAAAACATTATTTCTCTCTGGTGATCTTATATATATAAATATATATATTATATATATATATATATATATATATAACAGACAGACACACACACAACACACACACACACATATAAATAAATATATAATATATATAATATGTGTGTGTGTGTGTGTCTGTTATATATAATATATATATATGTTCATATGCCTATCGCATACATAACACATACATAAATATATATATATATATAAAATATAATATATATATAACATATACTATATATATATATGCGTGCGTGCTATGAAATAGAAAGAAAATGTATTTACAAGTTTATATATATATATATATATATTATATATATATATATATATGCGATACATATAAATATAATAAGAAACTTTGTAAATACATTTTATAACATATTAATCCGAACTGTTTAGGCCTCAGGCTCTCATCAGTGAATCTTTTCCCTTCAAATATTTTTATTACTAAAGGTCTATTTCATTTATTTCTTTGTCAGGTTAAATGCGCTTTGAATATTTTGAGCACATAGTCTAATGCTAGCGTCTCAGAAAATGGACCGAATAGACCGAGTCAAATCCTGGACGAAGTAGTTTGCATTTTCACAAGCCGTAAATAATCTGGGAAAGTGATAATCCAACTATTCTCCCTCCAGCTATATAAAACCAGTAGGCAGATGTGGCTCTTAATCTGGTTTGGTAAACCAATCTAAGAGAAGGTTAAAACTCTGAATTTCAAACCTGTTAAACTCGCTTTTAGAAATTGACCTGTTTTCAACAATGGATGGAGGGAGGGTGGTGTCTTATTTTTGGAATTGGTAGGGTTGTTTTCTCTGGATGAGGCGGGAGGTCTATGTTTTGGATGAGTGTGCCTTAGTGGGCAGATTCCATTGGGAATTAGTTTAAGAGTGTATATACAAAGAGCAGAATTTAAAGGCTAAAATAAGAAAAAGAAGAAAAAGAAAGAGAAAAAATAAAAATAACAAAAATAATTTAGAAATAAAAGTAAAGAAATAAAAATAAAATTCTCCCGCCTCATCCAGAGGAAACTGAACCCATACCAATTCCAAAAATTTAAGACACCACCCTTCCCTCCCCTAAAATTGATAGATATAAAAGAGATGTCACTTTGGAAATTCTCAGTAAGGGTCATGTTCTGTTGATTAACCTGAAGATGCCTTTATTTAATAGTTGAAATAAATGATATGTAATGAAAGCAAGTTTAGAGTTTTCTTCATTTACTAAATCTTGCCTCTGTCTTTACTCACTCCGTATTACGCACCATTGAGCCTCTCCTATGGTCTACCTGCATCAGCTGGTTTAAACCACACATGGAAAGACCCTAAATACGAAAAAAAAACTATAATATATATATAGATATATATATATATTAAATATATAGATATATATATATATATATAGTTTTTTTTCGTATTATAGGGTCTTTCCATGTGTGTGTTTAACCAAGCTGATGCCCAGGTAGACCATAAGGAAGAGCTAATG
>CM042150.1:27687507-27700007 GCA_023376005.1 Doryteuthis pealeii | reverse complement strand
ATTGCTATGTTTATAAAAATTAAACATCGAGCTCTCAAATCGTACCTGAACTTATTTTACCGTTGGAAGAAAGGACCAGCTTAGAATCATCTTAATACCAAATTACCTGATATCCCACTTTTCATATCACGAGCGGGACTTTCCATGGAATATCACAGAAAGCCTGCGAAATACGTGAAGTCACGTGGGACCTGGTTGGCTCTCAGTTTCAGCTTGGACATCAGTCAGAGAAGATGTACTGCCTTAGCTGGATCTCACTGCATACGCGCGCTATGCTAGTTAGATGAAAAATGTTTAGTTGAGTAAATAAAGATTTAATTAAATAATATGGTTTTGTGGATGTCTTAGAAGAAGAAATGAACTAAGTGCGACCGACCACCAAGACGAAGTTCAGACACTAGAAAATGAACGTAAGATACCAAAGATGGGTAGAAGAATAATAGAAGTAAAAAAAAAAGGTATACAACACAACCAACCAACCAATAAGCCAGGATAAGAAAAGCATCTAATGCCCTTTTAAAGAAGATCAAAGTATATTTGTAGATCCAATGAATTAAAAAAAAAATGCCCGAGTCGGCACTCTCGGGATAAAAGAGAATAGAAAGGAATTATCAAATTTCCCAAAATGTGTCACGACTCTAATATAACTTGAAGCTGTATTTCAAGTAATAATAAAATCGTGACAAATTCCGGAAATTTTTTTTTTGTTTTTCTGTGAACACAGTATATTTTTCCCTTTTCTATTTTTCTTCCTTTTTCCATCCCTAGTTGGATGTACTAAGAATTATTCAGGTTTTGTTAGAATTGATGTCAATTGAACAAAGCTTTTATACTGATAAATAAAAACAAACTAGAAAATGATTTTTTTATAACTAAACCTTATTTAGTCACTACCTCAATATGGTCATTCAGTTTTTTTCTTGGCTAATTTTTAAAATTCCATTTCATTTTTCAATACAGCTATTATATAGAAAAAAAAGAAGCATGGAATTAATGATATTGTTACATAATTATTGGATCCCTAATACATTTTTAAGGTATTGTAGAAATCATTATGGCGATCAGTACAGCTTATGGCCTTGAGAGTGAGTGACAGCGTTTGACCTCACTCTGACCTTGCTTTCTGGGGATAGACCGTGAGAACCCCATAGAAAGCCCTCTTCCGGTTTAAGGATACTAAGTGAGAAAGAGTCAGTTAGAAGTTAGAAGCCAAGCTAGCAATATGTGAGTCTCACTGCGCAGATTGTCTGGTATGGGGATCTACGAATAAAGTAACATCATCGTAAATCGAAGTCTTGTGTTTATTACTAAAAACTAACAATGACACAGGGCTTCTGATAACAAGAAATCCCTAGCAACAGAAACCAGACCCGGAATCCTCAATAGAAGACCAGACGAGACCTTAGAAGATATATCAGACCAAGATAGATGATAGACGATCAGAACTAAAGCCGGCCAGAAGAATAGACGACAGAGTAAGAATTAAAGAAAGGTATATAACGTTATATGCTGAGTTGGCTTAGTGAAAAGACCAGTATATAACATATACCTATTTAGTGCCAGTAAAGAAGGCGCTATGCAACAATATCCCATAATGAATTTCTGAAAAATTAGTGGGATTTAAAAAATGGGCTGCGTTAGCTCAGTTGGTAGAGCGTTCGGCTTGAAACCACAAGGTTCCTAGTTCGATACCGGTCCTCGCCAACTCAGCGTATGAGTAGCACAGGGATTTGTGCGGTAAAGTAAGGAGCTGATGGTAGGTGTGGCGCTCCACCTCAGACGCCAAAACAATCTCCTTGGTCTAGCGCTAGTGAAAAGGGGATAGACTCCATCGCTGACTGGCTGATACCGACTTTAGGCCGCCCCGACGACTTTACTTACTTACTTACATAATAATAAGAACACAGACATCAACATTCCATCAATCACAATTATTGACAATTCTGGTCCCTGTGTTATCCTTCCTATTAACACAAATTTCCCGGCTCGTCATTTCTACAACATTAAGAAAGAGCGTACACTAACCCCCACCAAAAGGGCAGTAAATACTTCCAAAATATCTGGAGCAATTGCTCCAAAAGCTATTTACCCAGACCGTTCACCACGGGTAGGATGTGACACAAAGTCTCAAGTATTGGTCATCCAGCGAGGATCAAACTCGCTATTCACTAGTAATGGATCCGTGGGACTAGCTTGTTAACATTTATACCACGATGAGACGCCCTAGATGTTCACCCAACCCGTTCGGCACACGTAGGATGTGACACAAGATATCAGCTACAAGATAGGGTCGAATCCGCTATTCACTAGTATTGGATCTCTGAGACTAGCTTGTTAACCATTGCACCACGATGAGCTACTCTAGGAATTTGCTCAACCAGTTTACGACAGATAGGATGGGACACAAGATTGCAAGTACTAGTGAATAGCGAGTTCGATCCTCGTTTGATAACGAGGATCGAACTCGCTATTCACTAGTAATTGATCAGCGAGACTAGATTACTAACATTTAGCCCACAACGAGAACCCTTTTCATTTATCCAAGCTCTTCGACACTGGTAGGACTTGACACAGCCTCTCAAGTATGGGGCATCCAGTGAGGGTCCAACTAACTATTCAGTAGTGATGAATCTGCAAGACTAGCTGGCTAACTCTTATTCAATGATGGGGCGCCCTATTTTCGTATTGGCCCTATATATATATATATATATATATATATATATATATATATAATGTACTTTTGATACGATCCTATTAGACTGTATCCCCAGTGGAAATGTAACCCACCCCCCAAAAAAAGTAACTTTCATGACTCTCCTGATTGTTATAAGAAAGTGACACTCAACCATTACCCGTGAATTTCTTTCTAATTTTAATGGTGCTGTTTTTGAGTATTGAATTTGTCTGTAGCGTTGTTGGTTGGATGGTTGGATTTTAAGACGTCAACCCTTGTTGGGTTATTTTATGCCGAAGATGTTTATTCATTCTTGATAGGTATTCAATTTTTTTAACTCAATTTTTTAAAACTCTATTTCTTTTAAACTCACTGTTAAAAAATCCTTTTTTAAAACTCATATTTTTATTTAACCCATAGATAGGACCCTAACAGGCTTTATCACTCTGAGTCAGAGTGGATCCGGGAGTAATGACCATGGCGGGGTACTTCACACTCTCCAGAAATCTAAAATTGAAAATTCACCACTAGATGCAATTTAATGGGACCATATTACCTTTAGGCACCCCTTTTTGATCTCGATTAAGAAAGGACATGTTTTTCATTTATACCGTCAATATCCGATTGTTTAACAGGCGATTTTTAGATTTTTTTTTAAATTATAAAATTAACCCCTAACCCTAACTCCTAACAAACAACCGGATATTGACGGTGTAAATGAAAAACATATCCTTTCTTAATCGAGATAAAAAAAAAGGAGTGCCTAAAGGTAATATGGCCCATTTAACGTCATTCCCAGGATACCTTGTAGTGTTTTGACTTAGATCAAGATCTGATTGGCTTGTAGAGGCAACTTCTTAGATCATCACTTGTAGCTGGACACAGAATCAGATAAAATGACCGAAATCGTCAATTTTATTGACGATTTTAGTCGGAAACTTTCACAAAACTATTAATGAAAAAAAAAACAACAACAAAAAGGTCTCGAACGACAAATATGGTTTATTCTCAGAAACAGTGGTGCTCCGAGTTGACACAAACGTGAGGTAAACAGGGGTTAATAAGAACCTGGCTAGTCTATACGCTTTGGTTAGTTGTCCGACTCTCTATCTCTTCTGACATGTGTCTTGTTTCAGCCTCTTTGTCTTGTCAGAATTGCTAAAGGCACATTAATCATGAATAGGTTCTGCTTAACATAGGTCATTTAAGTTCACTCTACTTCCCCGGTGTTGACGTCTATCGTATCATTACATATGTTTCTGTTCTCAAGAACTGGCAATTAGGCAACACAAATTGAACTAGTATCTTGCATATCAACTGGGCTTGATATGAAATTTTCATTATGTCGTACGTAGTTGTCCTCGGATTTTAATGAAAGAACGCAGTAACCTGACAAAAAATTTTTTCAGAATATTTTTCTTCGGAATTTTTTTTGCTCCTTAAATTACTTAGGGAACTTTCCTGGGAACCAACTAATTCCAATTTTGGAAACAGTTCCTGTTGCGCATTAATATATTTGATTATACTGATAAACGAATGCTATATATATTATATATATATATAAGGGGGATGTGTGTGTGTGTGTGTGTGTATGTGTGTGTGTGTTTTAAACCCCTTTTGAATGCTTAAGTTCATATAAGGTTCTCTATAATATTTTGAACTTAAAGACCCTATGACCCGAACCGCTTCTACCCTGTCGGCTGGGGCTGTAGAATACGCTGGAAACGCAAAGTGGTAAGATAAAAAGCACCATATTGTCTCCTGTTGGCCATAGGTGGCAACCTGGTGGCTGAGCAGTCCGTGACATTCGACACTCCACGTTAGCCCTTCCTTGGGTTAGACAGGTGGGATCTGAGAAGCCCTCTCCGATCAATTAGCTAGCTACGTCACGCTCTAGTACCGATTCATTTGTCCCGATCTTATTGTTCTTGTGGAAACCCCCAACACTTTTTATTATATATGTGCAATGGTTGAGGGTATTAATGTGCTGGGTATAACGTTAAGCCGCATCTTATGGTGAGGTTCCAGTTCAGGAGCACTGGGGATTGTGGAGTACCCTTTCATTAACATTACTCCTAGTTCAACCCTGACGCGGAGTTATGGTCCCATCTAGGGTTTAAATAAATCAAAAATTGAGTTTAAAACAAAAAACAACATTAAAAGAAAACGAATTTTTTAAAAGCTTAATTACTATGGGGAATAAGTCTTAGGGTATGAAATAAAGAAATGAAGAGAGATAAAAAGAAGTTTAGATGGAGACTTTATTGACAAGACCGTTATTCTGGACGCCAGAGTCCAGACGCCAAGAACTTTTGATTTATTTATTTATTTTATTTACTTTTAATAATCTCCACAATACTCAATAATAATGAATGAAAAGAAAAACATCTTCAGCATAAAATAACCCAACAAGCGTTGACATGCCGTAAAATCTAACCAACCAATCAGTCAACCAACAAACGAGCCGCTTAGTCTTGAGAGCTCAAAAGAAAACAATTACGCTTGAAACAATTTATTCTGCCATCAATGTATTAAGTTATTATTTGTGATTCTGAATGTTGAATTTCAGGAAAATCTTTTTAACAGAATTAAATTGTTAAATAAAAAAAGGATTTTTTATTCTTCCAAATTCTTTAGATCAAAATCAAACAAGAAGACTTAAAAAGATAAGTTTTGTTAATGGTGTATTAATCTTTGTGGGTTATTTAATGCCAAAGCAATTCTTGTGGAAGAACAGTAGTGGTACTATTTAACCCAAAGCTGAAGGAATAAAAGGATTCATTCCTTTCCCAAAGTTATAAGTCCGAATGTAATAGCATGACGGGAGTTCTAAATTGCTTACCAAGATGTCGCAGTCCAGCACGTTATCAACAACGTCACGGGAACCCTACCCGCATTTTAAAAGGTGAACTCACACCAGAAGAATTGCCAAATTAGTAAGTTAATTTAACTTCTGATCAAACACCTTAGTTGTTGGCATCTTTCCGTCTACTAATGACGATGGCGTAGTGTCAAAAATAATTATCTGCACAAATGACTCTACAGGCCAATTCTTGAGTTACAGTCTTTGGTGCACTGAATGCTCACAAACTGTGATGCATTCTGGTGATGATGTATTTTCGTCCTCTTTCTGTCTCTCTTTGCTGTCGAGTCTACTCTCCTCTCCGCCTCGCCCCTCTCCTTGCCTTGCTTAACGTTAAGGCACCAGGCCGTTCCATTTTTTTGCATCTACCTCCCACGTGTTTGTGTCAATGTGGCATATCCTCATGTCTCTCCTGCAGACATCTTTAAATCGTAGGCGTGGTCTACCAACCGATCGGGAGCCTTTTACCAATTCGCCGTACAAAAGATCTTTTGGGGTGCGGCCATTTTCCATTCTCCTGACATGTCCAAACCGAAACCAGGAACCTGCGTCCTGGGTTCCCGGTTTCGATTTCTGTCGGAGGGAAATCGTAAGTATAAATCGCTGATGAGACTTAATAAAGTTGAAACAGCTGTACGATGTTCTACGTGGGGTGCGATATTTGCCGAGTTCGCTTGTCATGATTATTTTCAATAATTATCGAATTTTATACGATATACGCATTGTAATTGCCTTCAAGCAAAAAATATAAATAATAATATGCTTTACTCAACAATGCTTCTAAAGCAAATTATCAAATCTCATATATATATATATATATATATATATATATATATATATATATATATATATATATATATATATATATATGGTTTTAAAATCTACTGATTTCAGGAGTGAGAACAAAGTTTCAGTCGGTTTATATATTCCAAAAGGAACTATTCGGAAGTTGATTCATGAAAGAATTGTTAATATATTTACACAATAAGTTTCATTACTGAATACCTTGATATTTGATATGAAATCCTTTTCTAAATAATGTAGACTTATATTTCTAACCGTTTACCCAAAAAGAACAAATAAAATAAATCTCAAATATTTGGTTGCACAAATCCATTAAAGAGGAAATTTAATGTTAGTGAAAAGAGAATGACGTATTTGGTTTTCCCGTTTGGTTATAAAAAATAGAAAAATGAGATTTGAATTATTGTACAAAGTTTCGCTTTTGGTATGTTACTTTTAACATATATCAGATTGAAATAACACAACTTTCTTTGAAATGAAATACAGAAGTAGTCAACCGTGAATGTTTGGTCAGACTTAGCGATTATTATATAATCTAATAAATACATAAATCTTGAAATTGATTCGTGTCGCAATAACAATAATAAAAAAAGAAAAGAAATCGTTTGTGAAGCAAGATGTACAAATCTGATAAAATTAGGTAATATAAATCAAATAATTTTGGTTGTGAATAACTAGCGATGTAGAATTCTTGATAGATTTAACCAGTAATGATTTCTTTTATATTGTTGTAATATGGGGTGAAGCAGAAACACTTAACAATTCAATAAAAATATTTAAGGCAAGTTGAGATCAATACTTTTTCATAGTTTACCCTATTACCTCTCGTGTATACTGCTGGGCAAAAATGGGCCCGAGTTGCTTTTTACTACTTTTTTTAAGGAAGTAAAATTTGAGATTTTTAATGAAATTTTATTTTAACTAATCAGATTTTTTCACAAAATTCTTGATAATTTGAGATGAATAGGTTGTTACGAAAAGAATTATATATTTCGTAATCTAATAACTTGACTAGTTCTGAATCAAATGATCTCAAATTTTAACAGCATGGATAGAATCAATTCAAAATAAGTGTTCTACTGTGTTTCAGAAAATTAGAAGAGAAGTAATACTCGCCAGATTGCGTATTGGGCACATCCACATTACCATTCGTACCTGTTAAAAGGGGAGGATGCCCCAGTGTGCCCAACATGCAAAGTACAACTTACAACTAAACATATCCTTCTAAATTGTAACAGCCTTAAACATATCCGCACTAATTACTATCAAGAAAGAAACCCGAGGGACATATTTAAGAATACAAACCCTGAAAACATTTTAAATTTTATAAAAAAAAGCAACCTTTTCAACAAGATATAACAGAACATAACTGAATATCTCCATAGAACCACTACTTTAAAAACTGAAATCCCAAATAACCTTTTTGGCATTAAGTGATCCACAGGGGTTGATATGCCGTTAAACAAAACTCAAACTCAAAATTTGAGGTCATTTGATTGAGAATTGATCAAGTTATTAGATTGCATGTGTAGAAACAATCTATCAGTCAACGATCCTGGGTCGTCCTTTGCCCAGAGTCCATAATCCACTCAGAGTAGATACAAGTAGGTTTTTGCTGATCGGCTTGCTCTGGTGAGTCCTTGTGATGGTATCCATAGGAAAATGTCACATCATCTTCTTTTTAATTCTCGATCATTTCCAGCATGTCTCGTTCGTCTTACTCGGATAGTTTGTGTGATAGGAGGTAAGTGGCCGTACAGCTGCTTTTTCGTCGGGTGATGCTTCCAAGATGTGTTCAAGACAGCTGATTGCATCCTAGTTTAACTCCCATCAAGCTTTTACTCTAAGCGCTTCGTTAGAATTCAACTGGTGTAGACGTGCAGTAGCACTGATACGGCTACGGCTACGACTTGGAAGAATTTTCGCTTTATCAATAAGAGCAGATTTCTATATGATCGATAATCTGTCTATAGCAGTCTATGACTTTCCTATGCGTACATTCACATCGCTTTCTGTTGATGAGATATTACTACCTTGGTACTTGGTCCAAAAATTAAAAGTGTTGCCATCCAGTGCGGAGATGTCGCCATTTTGTTTAAAACACATGAATTCCTTTTCATCGGAGTTCACATAGAGGCTGATGTTGTTGTCTAGATTATACAGCAATGATTCGGGTTGTGCAGGTGTACTTGCGGGAAGCGCTAGATTATCAGCGTAGTCCGCTCTACGAGATATTGCCGGCTTCTTGCTTTTTTTTAGAAGGATAAATATTTTCTTTTATGAGATCTAATGGCGTTCGTAGTAAGTTATCCTATGTTTTGAAAGATAGTTTTATAGATTTGCTGGTGCTTTTTGTGTACTCATGAAGAACTTTGAAATGTTCAACAAATTGATTTTTACTTACTGAATGATAACTATCTTTTAATGTGTAAATATAAAAAATCAAATGTTTTATCTTTCCTTGATGTATGCGCGATGTTAATACAATTTGAGTACGAAAATATTCCGAATATTTTTCTTTCTTTTTGGAGGGTGGGTGGTGAGACCTCTGTTTCATCATCATCATCATCATCATCATCATCAAGTCATCCTTTCCTTGTCTCTTCTACGCCGTCCGTTGCTACTGGACATCGCTCTTGGTAAATCCTCTAAGCGACATCAATAATAATAAACATCTCTTTCCTGAGTAATAAGCTGACACGTATATACAAAATTGAAGTGACTCCTTTAGATGTAAACTAGAAGCGGCTACCCAGCATCATTTCGGTTGAGAGAGTAGAAATACCTGGTGTATTGATTCATTTACTTTTGAGATCTATAAATGCTGAACATTTTTAAGTAGAATTTCAATGCTATTTCTATGTATATTTCAATTTTTAAAAATCTTACGAATATAAAGCCAATCTTTATAATTTTTGCTCAAAAAACAAGAACCAGAGATATTTACCGTGTATATACAAGATGTGCCAAAAAAGTATCGATATCTTTTGTATTTTTGATACACCATGTATTCTGAAAAAAATTGAGGTCCAATTCATTGTTTATTTATATCTTGGTAAAAACAGCTTCAAACTCGTCACTTTTAAAACACACCTTGTATTCTAAAAAAATTAACGTCTCATTCATTGTTCATTTCTATGGTGGTAAATACCAATTCAGCCTTGATACTTTTATGACACACTTTGTATTCTGAAAAAAATTAACGTTCCATTCATTGTTCATTTCTCTCTTGGTAAATAAAGCTTCAATCTCGATACTTTTATAACACATCTTGTATTCTAAAAAAATTAATGTCTCATTTCATTGTTTATTTCTAAGGAGGTAAATACCACTTCAGCCTTGATACTTTTATGACACACTTTGTATTCTGAAAAAAAAAAAAATAACGTTCCATTCATTGTTCATTTCTCTCTTGGTAAATAAAGCTTCAATCTTGATACTTTTATGACACTCGTTGTATTCTGAAAAAAATTACGTTCCATTTATTGTTCATATCTATCTTGGTAAATAAAGCTTCAATGTCGATACTTTTATGACACACCTTGTATTCGGAAAAAAACTAACGTCTCATTCATTGTTCATTTCTATGGAGGTAAATACCACTTCAGCCTTGATACTTTTATGACACACTTTGTATTCTAAAAAATGAACGTCTCATTCATTGTTCATTTCTGTCTTGGTAAATAAAGCTTCAATCTCGATACTTTTATGACACACCTTGTATTCTGAAAAAAAATACGTTCCATTCATTGTTCATTTCTCTCTTGGTAAATAAAGCTTCAATCTCGATACTTTTATGACACACCTTGTATTCTTAGAAAATTAACGTCTCATTCATTGTTCATTTCTATGGTGGTATATACCACTTCAGCCTTGATACTTTTATGACACACCTTGTATATTTACTTTGTCGTTGTTTTATTTGGGTAGTTTCCTCTGGACATACATTCATATGTACACACCAACTGACATTTATATATGTATATATGCGTGTATGTGTGTGTGTAAGATAGAGAAAGAGAGAGTGAGGGATGATGTGTAAATAATTCATGATTGGAATAGGAAATAAGTCTCACAGGACAGCCTAATAGTCAAGTTATCCTTACTTATATCCTAAAAGCCGATCAAAACTCAACAAATATCTGGATAGGAAATTCATTATATTCTATTTTTATTGAACCTTTCAAAGCCTGGGTAAGAGATTTCGTCTCAGGAGACAACAAACGATTATTATTATTATTATTATTATTATTATCAATTTTGTCTCCTCATGTTCAAGTCGATTTCCCCCATAACCGTGAGCCTTCACGATGAGAATATGAAAACCCCGGCGGGTGGTCTGAGAGACAAGATGTCTGCAATTAAGATGAAGTACGGCGTTCAACATCGATTAATTTGTTTACCGCTCAGATGCAGGGAATTTGATAATTATTTTTGAGGTCATCAATTTGAGTACGAAAATATTCCGGATCTTTTTCTTTTCTTTTTGGAGGGTGGGCGCCTGTTTCATCATCATCATCATCATCATCATCATCATCATCATCAAAGTCATCCTTTCCTTGCCTCTTCCTCGCCGTCCGTTGCTATTGGGCATCGCTCTTGGTAAATCCTCTAAGCGACATCAAGTGTCAATACAGAGCTGATCCATGTAAGCTTTTGATGTCGGCCAACATAGGTATGTCCGTTTATAGGATTTCCTTCCCTCTTTTTCGCTACCGCTCTTGATAAATCCTCAAAGCGACATTCATTGTCCATACAGAACTGATCAATGTCAGTTTTTGCTGGTCAGCCAACACTGGTGTGCCCTTGCGTAGGAGTCCATAGAAGAACGTCGGTTATAAATCCTTCCCTGCTTCTCCAGCAGTGCCCAGCATATTTTGTTCCTATTATGTGGTTGGTTTGTGAGATTGTAGGTAAGTGACCGTACAGCTGTATTGTATTGCAATCAGGATTTGTTCCAAACATCCCAGTTGTAGCCGTTTTAGAACTACTGTATTGTTGCACCACTTGGATAAGCGGCGACATAATGTTGACTCATACACATGGACACACCAGTTTTAGCCAACCACCAAAAGCATACATCTTTCTATCTATCTATCTATCTATATAGTATTATATAATACTAAATCCGCTCTACTTACGTATTGAGCACTTTATATTTGTTATAACGCTGACTTATCCGTGTAACACATATACCAATCAAATATTGAGACCAACCCAATATTTTTACCGGTAAATCATTCCTTTTACACACACACACACACACACACATATATATATATATATATATATATATATATTGTCACTTTAGATATATGTATCTTTTTTTCAGTTGTATCTATCTATCTATTCATCTATATATCTACAGTGGGGAAAATAACTATTTCACCCCCTGCTGATTTTCTGAGTTTGCCACCTTACAAAAATAGTAACGGTCTATACTTTTCACGGTAGTACCTACCTTGAAAGTGAGAAATAGAATATAAAAAAGATTCTAGAAAATCAAATTATATTAATCTTCGAACACTTATTTGGATTCTATTAAAAATAAATTATTGTATTTTATTTAAAAAAAAGAATTTCACTCCATAGCAATATATAACTCAGTACTTGGTGAAGAAACCCTTGTTGGCAAGAACAGCAGCTAGGTGTTTCCTGTAGTTGATTACCAAGGTTTTACAGATCCCAGAGGGTATTTTGGTCCACTCGTCTTTGCAAATCCTCTACAAATCCTTAAGATTTGTAGGTTGTTGTTTGGAAACTTAAAACTTCTGATCCCTCCATGGATTCTCTTAAGGATTAAGGTCCGGAGACTGTCTAAGCCACCCCATTACCTAAATGTGCTTCTTCTTGAGTCACTCTTTAGTTGCCTTAGCCGTATGGTTTGGGTCATTGTCATGCTGGAACACCTAAACACGACCCAGTGGCTTCGACCATTGGACCAGTAAGATATATAACATCAGCGTGATCCGAGGGGGCTATTCTCCACCAAGCAATACCAGGTCCCTCGATTTAAAGGAACAAGGCTGGGTTTATTTCCCAGTGCCTGAAGCGCCTCAAAAGAGGAATATCGAAGGGATACTCGCAATTTTTAACACTGCCCATGAATAAGCTTTGGTTTGTGCGTGGCTCCTCAGGATAATCGATCCTTGGGTTCAA
>CM042150.1:27652507-27682507 GCA_023376005.1 Doryteuthis pealeii | reverse complement strand
TACTGCTGCCCCTGACCAGGACTGAACCTTCAGTCTAGAGATAACTGTCACTTAGGACCGTCTTAACCTAACTCCTTTATCCACTAGGCTATGATTCCAATTATCAAACCTCATCTAAAAAAATCAGAGTAATAAATCTACAAAAATATTTTTTTTAATGTCGTTCGATTTGTGTTTTTTGAAGAAACGCAATTGTTTCGCTTTATTAGATTAGGTCGGTGCATCATGAAAGGGTTAATGTTACTTTCTTTATTTACTGGAAAAGATGAAATGTGAAATAACTCTAAAGTCAGTGGTTTTTCTCTATTTGGAAACAACATAATAGAATTTTTATGATTTCAGAGGCTCGTGTATTTAGTGTCTCAAACTAATACATTAATGTTTCTCTAATACAAAAATAGATGATTAAATTGTTTCAAAGAAGGGGAAAAAACTGCTGTGAATGCCTAAGAAGACACATCAAAACGACAATATGGCTGCGAGAGAAGCAGACGCTTTTTGTAATTCTATATATACATCAGTTAGCTTCGTAGATTTATGGCCAATAAACGTCGCCATAAGACGCTCAATAGACTTTAGGCTTTGCGATTTGGACTTTATTATTATTATTATTATTATTATTATTATTATTATTATTATTATTTCACTCCTTGTGAGTTTTTCACAGAAGCATAAAAGTCCCCTCAGGTCTCCAGGACTCTACTGGGGATTCTAGCTGATTTCAACAATGCTGTTGTCTGCATAGTCTCAATTCCTTCTCTGGTTTCCAGTTCCTGTAGTCTTTTTTCTAAGCTTTTTTCCAAGTGCACCAATTACAATTGGTATCCCGTTAATCCACAGTTTTTTAAATTCTCTAGCCAGATCCATGTATTTGTCTATCTTTTCGTTTTCTTTCATCTTCACCCTGTGATCTACTGGGATTATTATTATTATTATTATTATTATTATTATTATTATTATTATTATTATCTTACTCCTTTTGAGTTTTCACATCAGCATTAACTGATGGTCTTTCACTGGAGTCTGAGTGACAGCAAGTCTCCTCAGGTCTCAAGGACTCTTCTGAGTATTCTGGCAGATTGCAGCAGTGCAGTGTTCTGAATGGTTTCAATCTTTCCTCTGATTTCCAAACTTTCCAATCCCTTTGGGACCGTTCCAAGTGCACCAACTACAATTGGTATCACTTTCACTTTCATATTCCATAACTTTTTCAGTTCTCTGGCAAGGTCCAGATATTTGTTCATTTTTTCATTTTCCTTTAACTTCACCCAGTGATCTGCTGGCACTGCAAAATCCACCAGTTGACAAGTTCTTTCTTTTTTGTTTATCAACACTAGATCTGGTCTTCTTGCTGGGATAAGGTGATCCGTTTTTATTTCAAAGTCCCAGAGAATTTTATGCATTTCGTTCTCAAGAACAGATTTTGGTTATATGCATATACCATTTTGTTGTGTGGTTAAAATTTATTTTTTGGCATAACTCCCAGTGGATCACCTTCCCAACCCAGTCGTGTCTAGTTTTGTATTCTCGTTGTGCTAGTTTGCTACATTCGCAGAGTATATGGTTTACAGTCTCATCTCTATTACCGCAAAGTCTACATTTACTATTTTGTTGGGTCTTATCAATTTTCGCTTTGATATAGTTTGTCCTTATGGCATTATTATTATTATTATTATTATTATTATTATTATTATTATTATTCCTTGTGATTTTTTCACACCAGCCTAAGCGAATGATCTTTTACTGGAGTCTAAGTGATAGCAAATCTCTTCAGGTCTCCAGGATTCTATTCTAGTCGATCTTAACAGTGTTGTTGTTTGGATGGCCTCGATTCTTCCTCTGAGTTCCAGTCTCTTTTCCAAACCATTGAGGGCCGTTCCAAGGACACCGACTACAATTGGTACGACCTTCTCCCTCATGCTTCACAGTTTTTTACAGTCTTCTGGCAAGATCCAAGTGTTTGTCTATCGTTTCTTTTTCCCTCACCATCATTCTGTGATCCACCGAGACAGCAAAATTCACGAGATGACGAGTTCTCTTCTTGCTGTTAATTAATACTAGGTGTGGCTTTCTGGCCGATATAGTTATTTACTAAGCTTAGCTCAGATGTGGCACAAGGCTAGAAGTATGGGTTGCCCAATGTGAATCGAACTCCCTAACAATAGTCTATAAATCTATTTTGCTAACCATGACACCACGTGAGGTTCCCATATAAAGTCATCCGTTTATATCTCAAAGTCATAATAAAAACCTTTAGAAAATTAAACATTATCACCAGTTCATTTAAAAAACGTAGTCGGCATTAAATGACCCATTTGGGGTTGATATGCCGTAAAACAAGAACAAAATCAAAATCAAAGTCATAAGGAATGCTATTTGTGTCATTCCTTGGACAGATTCCGGTTTGTGCATCTAATATACCATTTAGTTGCATGATTAACATTTAATCCCTTACATGATTCCCAGTGGATCACCTTTCCCACCCAGTCAGGCCTTGTCATGTAATCTAGATGTGCTAGTCTGCTGCATTCACTTATCATATGATTGATCTTTTCATATCTGTTTCCACAAATCCTACTATTCTGTTGAAACCCCCTATAAGAATTCGGGATTTATAAGCTGCCGTTCTCATAATGAATTATGTTTCCTACAAGAGATTAACCCAATACAGAATATTCAATAGAATATCTTATTATAATGGAGATTGTGTGTTTTTCTGTCTGTAACCGAAACTATATTCCTACTCAAGTCTTCTCTTAGTTATTGACATCACATTCTCCATGATTTTATTTTTATCTAAACCTCAATTATTAATAAAATTGTCTTACATTATTAATACTGTTAACTATGTCTCTATACTGACAACATGCAATTATATTTATATATACAACAAAATAGCGGTTTACAGTGTGAACGGGAAGGCTAATTTGCATATTAATATTAAAAAATCGAATTCAATAAATATGTGCTTAGTATCATTGATTTCTAACTGTTTGGTTTTATTTTAATGAATATAAGCAAAAATCTCTTCAATTAATCTTAAATGAAATCCATTAACAAGAGAAAATAACTGTCATTTTATTCTTTACTTCCTCTTATAACGAAATACTTAAATTAGAAAAAATAACAATGAAAGACGAGAGTGATGGAAGAGTAAGTTTCACTTGTTCCATTTTTTGTTATACTCCCTCTGTTTCAAATCTTTTATTATACTCCCTCTGTTTCAAATCTTTTTATCTGCATTCTTATTTAGTTTCATTAGCCTTTCTAATTTAATACAATATTTTATCACATTAAAACTTAAATACTTGCACCCGGAGGGTGCATATATTTGCTAGTTCAAATAATAATATATCATATTTAATTCAATACTTCACGGAGGGAACAGGTTCCCAGACTATAAAAGAGTCACAATATGTTCGTGGACATGTCTGAATAACAAAAAGGTAAAAACTACTTCGGTAATTCAATCCATCCAGATAAAAGTAAAATTGTCACCCAACCCGTCAATTTTTCTGGAATTTTGTACATGTGTGGACTATGTTAAAGTTAGACAATCCCCAAAATTTGAGCTTCCAATTCCAAGAATTGGCGGAGTTATGTCGATTTTTAGCTCTCCAAATTTGAGGGGGGTCACGAAAAATGGCGACTTTTTGTTATCTATTTTTGTCTGTAAAATTAATTCTAGTGCTTCCCTACTCCTAAAAATTGGTTTCTAAAAGCATTTTTGACCGAGGAATCCAGAAATGCTATCAAAATGTCTTAAAGTCAACCAATTTTAAAAATTGAAGGGGGTGGGTGACATGGCCTGGATGATTTGACATGGAATTACCCACTTACTATTTCACAAACTTGGAAACGAAAGAGAGCACCATATGCACCGTTGAAGAGAAGTGGTGACTACATCTGTCCTCCTCTAGTCGAGTTTCTAAAAGAGGGAGAGACTTTGGGGTTCCTTTGTCAAGAGACCAAAAACGGACTCTTGACGTGGGAGAGTTCCTCAACCCCTGTGACAAGGGAGACTACTCCATTCTTTTTCAGCTTAAACAACCAACCCTTTTTATTATATATGTGCTAAATGGCGGTGACTGAGTGTCTTAGTGTCCTGAGCATGAGGTTATACTGCACCTAGTGATGAAGTTCCAATTCTGAAACTTTGGGGAATGAATAAAACACTATATCATCAGCATGAAATAATCCAACAAGGGTTACATGTCGTAAAACCAACCAACCAACCAACCAACCAACCAACCTGTGGAGATAAGAAAACATTATCAACACCACTAATTTTCTCTGAATGTTTGAGATGAGGCTTGAAGATTAGTATTATCTGCCTTATTCGGACTATTGTCCCCATCTTCATTGTTATTTGTACAACGTTTTGGCTGATATGACCTCCGGCCTTCTTCCTGAGTCCGACAAGAAATACCTGAAGAAGGCTGGTGGGCATATCGACCGAAACGTTGTACAAATAACAATGAAGATGGGGACAATAGTCCGAATAACGCAGATAATACCAATTTTGTACTAAAATTAAAGTATAGTTTTCTTTCTTTTTTCCCTTTTTTTTCTTTTTTACTAGGCTTATTTTAGATGTGGCACAAGGCCAGAAGTATGGGGCTTTGTGATAAAGACAGTAATGATATGTTATAATTATTTCTTAAGTTCACTTTCGGATAATTCGCAGACATGCCAATATTTACCCAACCCGTTCGACACGCCCGTTAGGGTCTCATCTTTGGGTTTAATAGAAAATATAAGTATTAAAAAAGGTGTCTAAAAATGAGTTGTGAATAAATTGAATACCCATCATTTATATATTAATAAGGCTGTTCCTAAATCTTCCGCCCGTTATCATCCTGCAACACCCTCTGCTTAAAAATAATACCGTCCAAATCGTTCAATGCAAATGCAAAAATGTGAGCAAAGATTATCTGGTGTCGCTTAATCGCAAATTTCTTTTTTGTTCGATTTTATTTCATCCAATTTTGAAAATTGAACATTCTAAATGGTCTTGCGTCACTCAAATGCCCAACGTAAAATTAGAATGAATGAAAAAAAAAAAAAAAAAAAAAAAAAAAAAGAAGTCACATGTTTGTTTTATTTGTGATATTGAAATTGTGAATTTGGGAAAATATTCTTGTAATTTGGATCTGCAGCTCTGATTTATGCTATGTTTTAGCATCAGGCGAATATGCAGCCAATTTTTTTTCCGAGTCGTGTTTTTTTGGGTTTTTTTTTTTCCATTTTCATTTGTATTATTTATTGCAAAGATAACAGTAGGATTTATATATAATGGAATTGCAAATCATCGTTTCTTACTTAAATAACTCCTCTTTATTTTTCTTTCGTTTCGTTGAAATTCTACGGGGCCCGCTAGTGAATGAATAAAACAAAACATCTTCAGCATGAAATAACCCAGCAAGCGTTGAGATGCCGTAAAATCCAACCAACCGTTCTCCGCGAGTAGAATGGCACACAAGGTTGCAAACACTTCACGATGGGACGCCTTATTATTTATCGACATGTATAATTCAAGATGTTTACAGAAGATTGCCTTCTAGATAACTGTTTCGTATCATGGCTCTTTAAAATCTTATCTCGTAATAATTAGGCCATGAAATGAATTGAGAAAGTCAATTATTCGTGTAGATTAACATCTGACAATCATTCAATCACCTGGGACAAACGTAATTAGACAGAGATAATTACCCCCTCACAAGAACAACCGAATGTGGGACAAACCTTTAACACAATTAGATATATGAAATTTAATTTAGAAGATTTAATGATCATTTAGAGTAGGATATCTATCTATCTGTTTATCTATCTATCTATCTATCTATCTATCTATCTATATATATATATATATATATATATATATATATATATATATATATATATATATATATATAGAGAGAGAGAGAGAGAGAGAGAGAGAGCTATATGATCATTTTTTTAAAATTCAAATAGATTAAATATTATAAATTAATATTTAAATTACAAAAGGCATAGTGTTTTTTTGTTTTGTTCTTTTTATATTAATAGTTCTATGTTTTATGAGTATTTTCTTTTTAATTTCACATAGATTAAATATTATAAATTAAATATTTAAAATTACAAAAGGCATAGTGTTTTTTTTTTTTGTTTTGTTCTTTATATTAATAGTTCTATGTTTTATGAGTATTTTCTTTTTAATTTACAATAGATTAAATATTTGTAAATTAAATATTTAAATTACAAAAGGTATAGTGTTTTTTTTTGTTTTGTTCTTTTTATATTAATAGTTCTATGTTTTATGAGTATTTTTTAAAATAATAATTTTTATATTAATAGTTCTATGTTTTATGAGTATTAAAATTCACATAGATTAAATATTATAAATTAAATATGTAAATTACAAAAGGCATAGTGTTTTTTTGTTGTTGTTTGTTTTTTAATAATAATAGATAGATAAGTATATGAAAACTTAAATATATCAGCAGTAAATTTATTTCGGCTACCTTTTACCTCTTCTATTATGATATTCTAGGCCACGCTAACAGAGTGGCGTTTATCCTTCGCAGATTCAAAACTAAATTGAGATAAGTAATAAGATTCTGCGATTTCGTATCTGCGACTCCATTAACTTGAAGAAATTCATATGAGCACTTTGGCCGACCCCAGTCGAATTTGAATTTCTATCACAATTTTGGCAAGTCTGTTGAAGATGTGACAAAAGGAATTTCCTGATTCATCCATCAGTTGCTGTGAAAATCGAATTTACACGACCTTCATAGATTTTATATTGAACTGTTGCAATGTAGTGAACTCCGATTACTTACAATGCTCATAGCGTATATAATATATACATATTCATGGATGTGTGTGGGCAATGGCCCAGTTAGGTACAAATGCCTTTGTGAATATTCAGTAACACCCATTGCTATTGTTCTTTATTTATTAAAAGAAAACAGTTGTTTAGGTTCCAAGAATGTTGTATGTAGGCATTAAAAAAATAAGATAAAACCAAATAAAAATAAACAAAACCAAATTAGACTAAATTGAATTCAAAAATAAAAAAAAGACACAAAAGTAACAATTTCCCTGGAGGTTTCCAACAGAAAGAGCCACCCGGGCTTCCTAACGGGGACCTTACTGGGGACACACGTTATTGACTGGCTCAGGAGAAATAACTATAAACCTAGAAATAAAGTCTGACTCTTAAAAGTATCTTTTGTATTTGTCTTTTCTTTTCACTTCCTTAATTCTGTTTCAGCCTGACAACATACAAGAAAGAAAGAAAACCACATATAATGGTGTTTAAGAAGGAAGCGCGTGATGTAATGGTTAATTTTTTGTTTCTATTATTCATAGATCCCCTCTAATCCAAAGTGGGAGTACCTTTTAGCTTTCGATGTAAGGGATTAATATATTTTGTTAAATGCTTAGCATTAGATTGGAATCCTTGAAACCATTTATGTAGGCCTAAAAGGTGTATTCTGAGGCTATACTTGAAGCCCTAGAAATTCGTTGAGTAACACTTTGGATAGTATCAGGCAATTTTGGCATCGCAAATCTTCAAATTTATTGGAACCGGAATCACTTTTTAATTTGGGATCTATGGAACTGACATCTCGTTGACACCCATATAAATAAAAAGAAAATTCTATGACAAATCATACAGAAAAAAAGAAAATTGTCACCAACCTCCTTCAATTTTTTCTGAAATTTTGTGCAGGTGTGGACTATGTTAAAACAAAGCACTACCCAAAACTTGAGCTATGTCGAAAAAAATTGGAGGGAGGTGCAAAAAAAATTAGAGGGTGGTGCAAAAAAATTTGAGGGTGGTGCAAAAAGTTGGAGGGTGGTGCAAAAAAAAATTGGAGGTTGGTGCAAAAGAAATTGGAGGGGGTGCAAAAAAATTGGAGGGTGGTGCAAAAAAAAAAATTGGAGGGTGGTGCAAAAAGAATTGGAGGGTGGTGCAAAAAAATTGGAAGGTGGTGTAAAAAAAATTGGAAGGTGGTGCAAAAAAAATTGGAGGGTGGTGCCAAAAAAAAATTGGAAGGTGGTGCAAAAAATTGGACCTCGGCAGAAAACATCCAGAACTGTCAAATTCTGCTTCGCATTAATAAAATATCATAAAGCTTCATCATCATCATGTCGTGCAATTAGCACGGATATCCGAGACAATCTCTCGCCAACCCTCCATATCATTCATCGTCCCAAAGAGTCCTCCACACAGCATCCAGTATCCTCGCATAGTTGGTCAATGTATGTCCTTGGTGGCCGGCCCACATTATCATGTCTATGTGTTGGCTTCCACGGGAGGACGTCGCTTATTGCTCGTCCTTGCTTCTCCAGTAGTGTCCTGCCTGCCTAGTACGTCTCACTCGGATGGTTTGTGAGATAGGGGGCAAGTGGCCGTACAGCTGCTTCCTTGTGGGGTGCTGCTTCCACGACTTTATTTATTAAAATAAGTAATTGGAAAAGTTGTTTGGTTGGTTGGTTGGTTGGTTGGGTGGTTGGATTTTACGGCATGTCGACCCTTGGGTCATTTCATGCCGCGGACGTTTTTGTTTTATTCATTCTAGTTAGGTATCAATTTTTAAAAAAAAGCCTTTTTAAACAAATTTTCTAGAACTCCTTTTTTCTATTAACCAATAGATGGGACCCTAATAGGTACTAGCACTCTGGATCAGGGTGAACATGGGAGTAATGGTGATGAAGGGGTACTCCACATTGTCCAAAGCTCGAAATTGGAACCTCATCATTAGATGCAGTTTATCGTCATACCCAGGACACAATCGAAAAATCACCGAATGGATTTTTTCAGAGAGAGAGAGAGAGAGAGAGAGAGAGAGAGAGAGAGAGAGAGAGAGAGAGAGAGAGAGAGAGAGAAATTATTCCAATAGGAATACTTGCTCATGATTTTTTGAAGCGGAAAAACAATGTTCCTGGTATTCTGTTTGTTTCTTGTTCCTGTTTTTTTTTTTTTTTTTTTTTTCAGTCGGAGCCTAAAAATCAGACGTCTTAATCAGTACCGACGACAATCAGCTTGTTTTATTCGTTTGCAGGGAAAATAGCGCCCGGATGAATGTCTGTTTTTAAACTTCGACATTTTTCAATTTAATTTTTTTGTTTTTTTTACTATTTTTAGTGTATTCAGATGTTTACTGCCAATTTTAAAATTTTATTCTTGTGTTTTGTGCGATCCCTGAAATTCCAATTCTTTCCACTCCAAAAACCTCTTCTCTTTTCTCTATTTAGATACTGTATCGTCTTCATACACATTTACCCAACACTTTAACATGAAGAGGATGTGAAACAAGGTCATTTGAAACTGAGTTTAACAAGTTAGGACTCAGAGTGTTTCCTTTCCACTTCTTTCTTTCTTTCTTTCTTTCTTTCTTTCTTGTTTTCCTTGTTTTTATCATCTACTTCCTTTAACCTTTTTTTCTTCCTTTCTTTCTTTCTTTGTGTTTTCCGATAATCTCTTTCCTCTATCTTCTCTGTCTATTTTTTTTCTTTCTTGCTTTCTTTCTTCTATTTTCCTTTGATTTCTTTCCTTTACTCTTTCTTTCTTTCTTTCTTTTTCTTTCTTCTTCCTTTCTTTCTTGTTTCCTTGTTTTTATTATCTACTTCCTTTACCCTTTCTTTCTTCCTTTCTTCTTCTTTGTGTTTTCCGATAATCTCTTTCCTCTATCTTCTCTGTCTATTTTTCTTTCTTTCTTGCTTTTTTCTTTATATTTTCCTATGATTTCTTTCCTTTACTCTTTCTTTCTTTCTTTCTTTCTTTCTTTCTTTTCTTTCGTGTTCTTGTATCGTTTCTTTCATTTTATCTTATTTCCTTGTACTTTTCGGCCATTTCTTTCATTCTTTCTTTGGTTCTAATATAATCTCTTTCCTTTCATCTTATACGCTCATATACAAGCTTCCATACGAAAGTTAAAGAGCCTAGTCTGCCTGGATATCTATTCATAGCTGGACTAATATCTTTAATAAAAGAAATATACCTTTCGAAATGCTTATTGTTATGAAAGAGATATTTTGTTTTTTGAACTTTTGAGATGAGGCTTGATGATTTGTATCCTTTAGATTTTTCGGACTGTCCTCATCTTTAATAAGTATAAATGTTGGGTTAATACATTTCTAAGTGCGAATCATCTGGGTTTTAAGGTTCAATTTTGATTACAGGTGAAAATAACATGGAATACTTTATATAGTTTAACACATCTACCCAGTCATGGTTAACGGAATGGCAACAATGTACACAAAAAAATAAAGGGTTCGTTTCGAAGTTACCGAGTTCGACAAAAAAACCTGAAGAAGGCTATATATATATATATATATATATATATATATATATATATATGTGTGTGTGTGTGTGTGTGTGTTGTGTGTGTGTGTGTGTGTGTAATATAGTGAAAAATTGAAAAAAACACAGGTTCATAAAATGAGTGATGTTTATACAGCCAACGCGGCAGTGTTTCAATCTGTTTAGTAGATTTTTTTCAAATTAAATTTATCACAGATATTAAGGAGATTGTGAGAGTTTTTTGTTGATCAATCCACCTAAAAATGTTAACTGAATAAACATCACTCATTTTATGAACCTGTGTTTTTTCAATTTTTAACTATATTACATACTGTCGGATTCACTTCCATTTTTCTCTTCACACACACACACACACACACACATAAATATATATATATATCTTATTATAATGGAGATTGTGTGTTTTTCTATCTGTAACCGAAACTATATTACTAATCGAGTCACAATTAACATAGTTATTTTCATCACATTCTTCATGATTTTATTTATATTTAAACCTCAATTATTAATAAAATTGCTTCGCCTTTTTATTAGTGTTGTCCATATCTACATACAAATAACATGCAATTGTATTTATATATAAAAAAAATAGCGGTTTACAGTGTGAATGGGAAGGCTAATTAGCATATTGATATTAAAAATGTGATTTTATTAACTATGTGCTTAGTATTATTGATTTCTAACTGTTTGGTTTTATTTTAATGAATATAAGCAAAAATCTCTTCAATGAATCTTAAATGAAATCCATTAACAAGAAAAAATAACTGTCATTTTATTCTTTATTTCCTAATTTAACTATATAGTTAAATAAGTAAAATTCAGCAATGAAAGACGGGAGTGATGGAAGAGTAAGTTTCATTTCTATTTTTCTATTATACCCCCACTCTGTTACATATCTTTTTGTCTGCCTATAATTTAATACGATATTTCATTACATTAAAACTTAAATACTTGCACCCGGAGGATGCATATATTTGCTAGTATATATAAAGATAAATCTAATGAGTCAGACGAACCTACTAAAAGTTTCTCTTAATGCTCTTCTTAAGAGTCAGATCTTAGCCTAAGAGCAGCGTTCTGTTTTTGCTAACGGTCATTTTTTCCCGTCTTATTTTTGTTGATGACCGATCCACGTGCGGTCGATGCATGATATTGCGAGGGTCCTCACATCAGTGAGGTAGGGCCGGTGTTGCTTTTTAAACCGTCGAGAGGAAGGCCCCGAAACGGTTTGCACATTCTCTCATGATGAGCCAATGCATTTGTACACATCCTTTGTTTTTTCAATATATCATATTCACACTGTCGGATTAATTTCCATTTTTTTTCACACACACACACACGCACACACACACACACACACACACACACACACACACACACACATATATATATAATATATATATATATATATATATATATATATATCATTTATCTATTGGTTAAGATATCATTCGTTTTCAAAGAAGCAACGACCTTGCACAACTGCTTCAGATTTAGAAGCCCAATTCCTTTGTAATTGATATGCCTTTTAAATCTTTTATGATGGCTTGTTTAAGCTGTCGCGAGTTTTTTTTAAGAAATTTAAGTAGTTGCCACAAAAATGTAATTAAAGATTGAAAAAATCTCCTGACAGTTGATGGGCAGATTTTTAAATTCACTTTTTTCAGAAATAGAAAGAATTTTTTTTAAATTCCTTAGCATCTGCAAAATTAAAATCGATCTAAACAGAATTTTGAGTTTTAAGAGGGAATATTAGAAAATGCATAATTCCCGTAAAAAATAACATTTTCACCATATGGAAATTTGAGTTTCACCATGCAACTAAATTCCAAACCGGAATATGTCCTAGAGACTAAGACGCATAAAAATCCTCTTGAATTTTGAGATACAGACGGATGACCTAACCCCGGCTAGAAGACCAGACGTAGCATCAATTAAGAAGTAGATAACATTTCATCTCGTGAATTTCGAACATCCTGGTATGTCATAGAGTGAAAATAAAAGATATCATTTTAAATTACCTTAGAATACGTCATCTGCAGACAATTACCCATGAATTTAAACGTAGTTTCGGAGATCAAAATCGTTACCACTCACTCAAGGGCGCTCCAAGCAGCATAAATGCCACCTGACTAAAGAGAATTAACATCTGAACAGAGTCCGAGATTACTTTGGCCTGAACATTTTGTTTATACACAATAAATATGGGGTAAGCTTATAGAATTATTTACTTAGGAATTCAGAACGTAAAAAGTAAAGTAAAGTCGTCGGGCGGCCTAAAGTCGGTATCAGCCAGTCAGCGAGGGAGTCTATCCCCTTTTCAATAGCGCTAGACCAAGGAGATTGTTTTGGCGTCTGAGGTGGAGCGCTACATCTACCATCAGCTCCTTACTTTACCGCACAGATGCCTGTGCTACTCATACGCTGAGTTGGTGAGGATCGGTATCGAACTAGGAACCTCGTGGTTTCTAGCCGAACGCTGATGGGTATGAATTTTTATTTCACAGTTTATAAGAATATCGAGGTTATCCATTAATGTATCTGATTTTTGATAATTAGTTTAAAAAACAATTTTTTTTCTCTGACCTAACTGTATCTAACAATTTCTAAATGCTTCAAAGTTTATTTTTGGCCTAAAATTCATAAGTGTCATTGATTTTAGATTATTATAATTCATTAAGCACAACATTGTATTCATTGTTAGGAATTTTTTAAGACTTTCATTCATTATCTGTAATTATGTTCAAATCAATTCAAAACAACGTATGGTTTATTATCCTTCAGTTATGCACAAGAGGAAAAGGGAACCTCCTCATGGTGTAATGGTTATAAACTTCTCTTCGACATCAATTACTACTGACAAGTGAGTTTGATTCTTATTGAGTGCCTGATTTTAACAACATAAAAAACTGTTTCGGTTATTTTATGTCTAGATGTTAGTGTTGGTTGGTTGGTTGGTTGGATTTTACGGTATGTCAACCCTTGAGTTATTACTTGTCGAAGACGTTTTGATTTATTCATTCTTATTGGGTATTTATTTTCTAACAACATGTTTAAAACTAATTTTTTTATCTATTGTACCAAAAAATGTAAATTTGAACGCAAAATGAAGGCAATTCCCTAACATCTACGGAGTGGTAGTATCAGTTAGAGTCCGGTCTATGGATCATTCATTCATTGCCTTCATTGTGCGTTAATATTTACACTTTTTTATATATTTTCTCAGAATTTTCCGCGGATGATACTATGGAATACAAACCATTTGGACCATATACCATATAACCTTTAGGCACCCCTTTTTGATCTCGATTAAGAACATGTTTTTCATTTACACCGTCAATATTCGGTTGTTTTAACAGGCGATTTTTAGATTTTTAAATTATAAAACTAACCCCTAACCCTAACCTAACCCCTAACCCTAACCTAACCCCTAACCCCTAACAAACAACCGGATATTGACGGTGTAAATGAAAAATATGTCCTTTCTTAATCGAGATTAAAAAGGGGTGCCTAAAGGTAATATGGTCCAATCATTTTTAAACCGACCTATTTGCCTAAGAGGTACTATCACTCCGAGTCAGAGCACACATGGTTTGGGTTGGCTTCTTTGTTAAATGACATATCAACCTTCATGGTTTAGTTAATGCCAAAGCCATCCTTGTAGAAGAACAGTAGTAGTACTATTGAACCCATATCAGGGAGGATATGGATGTTCATACCATTCCCAAAGTTACGTCCGAAAGTGAACATAATAGCGTGAAACATGTTTCAGTCCACCACGTTGCTTACTACACCACGAGTGCTCCCCCCCCCAGGGTTTTGCAAAGGAGTCTGGACTAACTGGGAATCAGTGAAAAAATCAAGACCATCCGGACAACAGCATTGTTAATATCGGTTAGAATGAGGAGACTTGGTGTCACACTCCAATGAAAAACTCGTGAAGTGAATTAATGATAATAACAATAATCAGACGAAGAATCGAGACCATTTAAACTAAAGCACTGTTGGGATCGGCTAGAATGTTCAGAAGAGTCCTGGAGACCAGAGAAGACTTGCTGTCACTCAGCCTCAATTGAACCACCGGCTACAGTGGGTGTGAAAACATAATAATAATAATAATAATAATAATAATAATAATAATAATAATTTCAAAGTCCCAGAGAATTTTGCGTTTCAACGGATCACCTTATCCCAGCAAGAAGACCTGACCTAGTGTTGATTAACAAAAAAGAAAGAACTTGTCAATTGGTGGATTTTGCAGTGCCAGCGGATCACAGGGTGAAGTTAAAGGAAAATGAAAAAATTGACAAATATCTGGACCTTGCCAGAGAACTGAAAAATGGAATATGAAAGTGAAAGTTATACCAATTGTAGTTGGTGCACTTGGAACAGTCCCAAAAGGATTAGAAAAGGGTTTGGAAAGTTTGGATATTAGAGGAAGGATTGAAACCATTCAGAACACTGCACTGCTGCAATCTGCCAGAATACTCAGAAGAGTCCTGGAGACCTGAGGAGACTTGCTGTCACTCAGACTCCAGTGAAAGACCATCAGCTAACACTGATGTGAAAACTCAAAAGGAATAATAATAATAATAATAATAATGAAGTGAATGTAGCAAACTAGCACAACGGGGAACAAAGCTAGCCACGACTGGATTGGGAAGGTGATCCACTAGGAATTATGCAGAAAATTAAATTTGACCATATAACAAAATGGTATACGCATAAACCAGAATCTGTTCTTGAGAATGAAATGCATAAAATTCTTTGGGACTTTGAGATAAAGACGGATCACCCTATCCCAGCCAGGACCCCAGACATGGTGTTGATTAACAAAACAAAAAAAGAGAAACGTGTCAACTGGTGGACTTTGCGGTTCCAGTAGACCACAGGGTGAAGATGAAGGAAAATAAAAAGATGGATAAATACCTTGACCTTGTCAGAGAACTGAAAAAGCTATGGAATATGAAAGTGAAAGTGATGCCAATTGTAGTTGGTGCACTTGGAATGGTCCCAAAAAGCTTCGAAAAAAGACTGGAAAATCTGGAAATCAGAGGAAGAATTGAGAACATCCAGAATACTGCACTGTTGCAATCTGCCAGAATACTCAGAAGAGTCCTGGGGAGACCTCTGAAGAAACTGGTTGTCACTCAGCCTCCAGTGAAATACCATCAGCTAACTCTGGTGTGAAAAACTCACAATAATAATAATAATAATAATAATAATAATAATAATAATAATGGACAAATACCTGGACCTTGCCAGAGAACTGAAAAAGTTATGGAATATGATAGTCAAAGTGATACCAATTGTAGTTGGTGCACTTGGAACGGACCCAAAAGGATTGGAAAAGGGTTTGGAAAGTCTGGAAATCAGAGGAAGGATTGAAACCACCCAGAACACTGCACTGCTGCAATCTACCAGAATACTCAGAAGAGTCCTGGAGACCTGAGGAGACTTGCTGTCACTCAGACTCCAGTGAAAGACCATCAGCTAACGCTGATGTGAAAACTCAAAAGGAGTAAAATAATAATAATAATAATAATAATAATAATAATAATAATAATAATAATAATAATAATAAAGCGTTTTTCTTCTCCTTGGATTAGTAGGACTTGTACTAATATCATCTGCCTCCTCGAAGTCTCCAAAATGTAAAGAAATCATTGATGTAAACACATTGAAATTCTAAAAGCGTAAAAGGACATCAGTAAAAGCGGCTCCTCCATTCTCAATAAGAATTCGTATAATTTTAAGAGATGAAGAAAAAAATACTTAATATGTAATGCCCACAAACAGAGAATCACTAAACAGATAAAAAGAATTTTTTTTTTTTTGATTATTTAAAACAAGTTGCCTTCAATGAATAATGCTGCGCACGAAGACTCAAAGAAAATGGAGACCGCTTTTGAGAATCAATAAAAAGTAAAGAAGGCTATCAAAGATATCTCAAAGAAATCTTATCGCTTTCTTCTTTTCGTTTCATTTCTTTTTATCCTGAAGGGTTTTTCGAAACGCTTATAAAAGAAAAGACTACGCTGTCAAATCCCAATCGCTGTTGTTTCATATGCATGACAATTTAATCTATTTTCTTCTTTTTTTTTTTTTTTTTTGAATTGTCGAATTTAATATTGGAGGCAAAGTTTAAATCAAGAATATTTGAACGATTTCTACTATTGAAACAATAGTTCTTTGTCTCATTACGAAATTTTGTGTAAAGTCGTCGCGGTTGCCTAAAGTCAGTATCAGCAAAGGAGTCTATCCCCTTTTCACTAGTGCTAGACCAAAGAGATTGTTTTTAGCCCCTGGGGTGGAGCGCCATAACTACTATCAGTTCCCCACTTTACCGCAGAGATCTCTGAGTTGGCGAATCGAACCAGGAACCTATTGGTTTCCAGATTACCCGGCCAAAAAAGTACATGTCATACTGTACATGTGGGACTTCTATACCCTGATGCTTAAGAATAGTTTTCATATGCACGTTTGTTTACGAAAAGCAAATGACGTGATCAATGCATGTGCAAAAATGGAAGGCGAAGAACATAACGGTTAATAGCATCAGATTCACACAACCACTATACACTTAACATCTTTCATTTTGTTCCTCACCTAACAGTGTCCTGAAGATGGTATTGACACTAAATTGTTTCCTGATCGTAACATCCTGTGTTTGTTATATTTTTTAAATATTTTTTTTCATATTGTCGGATTAATTTCCTCATCGTATTTCCATATATATATATATATATATATATATATATATATATATAGGTGAGTCAAAAAAAGTATCGAGATTTTTTGTGCTTTTTAACACACCTTAATTCTGAAAAAAAAAAATTCCATTCATTAACTTTTTGGGAATACAAAGTGTGTCAAAACAATACCAAGTTTAAAGCTCTATTTACCAAGAAAGAAATGAAGAATGAAGGGAACGTTATTTAAAAAAGTACAAATCTCGATACTTTTTTGGACACACCGTATATATATATATATATATATATATATATAGAGAGAGAGAGAGAGAGAGAGAGAGAGAGATTGATAGATAGATAGATACATAGATATAGATAGAGTAAGAAGGAAATAGATAGAACGAAAGATACAGCACTGAGATAATCCAATTGTCCTCCCAAAACGTTCCATATAATTCTGGTCATATTATTTTTGCTGGTCTTTCTCAATTTACAATTTCTCTGTTCCCCGTCTATTCAGCGCCATTCAAGCCGATACTAAGGTGTCAGATATTTCAGAATGAAGTAAATAGTTTATGACACGCACGAAATGCCATCCCACACGAAATCTCGTTTCACTTTTTCCACTTCTCCATGCGAGACTGACAAACAATATGGAATAAAGCTGTTTTCTGATTGGTGTATTTTCCCGCCGCAAACGCATCGTCAATGGCAGCTTTTATTACGACCATTACCATCAATGATGTCTTTCGTTTTCTCGTCTCTTTTATTTTCTGACACATAGCAATGATGTCAAATATGGGAGACCATCACTCAAACAGAATACTGCCTCCTACACGCAGGCTCTGTCAGGGAAATCACCGCTCAACTATGGAAACAACAATATGAATATATACGAAGCCATTATTCTCTGCAAAGATACGTTGATATATATATGTACTAAGTTTAGATTATTCTGGTAAAACAGCACAATTTCTCAAGCCCTGTCGGTAGGAGCTTTAGAATACACCGACTGCACCTCTGTAGAGTGGTAAGACCCCCCCCCCCAATGGGACCACCTGTTCGCACTGGGTGGCGACACGTGATGCTTAAGGATGGAATTCTCGTACCTGAACAGTCTATGACATGAAACACTCCACGTTGGCCCTTACTTAAGCAAGACGGACGGTCGGAGATGACCCCTCCGATCAATCGGCTAGCCACGTCAAGCCCTAGTACCTATATGATTATCCTAATTGTTTTGGCATGTCCCAACCTTTTTTATAAATATATGTGCTAGAAGTTCCTGTTCTGGAACCCGGAAGAATATGGAATACTCCTTAATTCATATTTGCTCCTAAGTTCACTCTGACCCGGAGTGGTAATACCTTTTAGAGTCCCATATACGAGTTAGATAGAACAAAATGAGTTCCAAAAATGTGTTTTAAAAATTGAGTTAACAATATTGTGAAACCATAAAGAATTAATAAAAGAAAATGTATTTGGCATAAAATAACCCAATGGGTTGACAGGCCGTAAAACAACAACCAACCAACCAACCAACCAACCACTCATACTGAATACTGCCCTCTACACGCAGGTTCTGTCAGAGAAATCACTGCTTAAGTAAAATAGCAATACCATATATATATATATATATATATATATATATATATATATATATATATATAATGCGACGCTCTTCTATATAAGAATGGAGCACTCTGTGACGGCCTTTACACACAAAGCGATGTGTGTATTAAAACAGTTAAAATCCCCTTCCCATTCTGTAAGTAAGGACAGACTAATGGTTAAGGTGCCGGACTGACATCCAACCGATCGGATTTCAATTCCGGCTGTAGTTAGCTTACAAAATATCTGTTACGTAATCGCCGCCCAGCAACTATATTTGTGGCCTTGTGCCAGACTTAGAAAAAAACCTTTAAAAAATGTACTACCGATTCTCTTTATTACTGGGTGGTCTTTGTAGAATCGCCGAAAAAGGAGTTAGAAAGATAAAATCTTTTAACGAGAGAAAGGAGACGATAAGTCTATGTTTAACGAAAAAACAGGATTAGTAGCTACCAGAGTCTTTGGTCTTAAAGCTCGTGAACTCTTTTATTTTCTGACACATAGCAATGATGTCAAATATGGGAGACCATCACTCAAACAGAATACTGCCTCCTACACGCAGGCTCTGTCAGAGAAATAACCGCTCTACTATGGAAGCGACAATATGAATATATAGAAAGTCATTATTCTCTGTAAATATAGATTGATATATATGTACTGAAATCAGATTATCTTATTAGGATAGAAATTCGGTGACTGTATGCAACAAAAACTAAGTCATTACTTCGTCAAAATACCTTTAATATATATATATATATAATATATATATATATATATAATATATACCAACCCCTCCACACGAGCAGGATGCGACAGAAGGAAATTTCTTATGCGGAGTTTATCAGTTTGAATTCAGATTTTCATTCTCCTAAACCGGCTGCCTAACCATGGTTGAAGAGCCCAGTCTGCCCTACTATATATATATATATATATATATATATATATATATATATAATATATATATGAGGAAGCGCGTGGTGTAAGGGTTAATGTCTTGGGAAATGGACTCGTCCCCCCGAGTTCAAATCCTGGACGTGGTAATTGCATTTCCCTTAGCGCTAATACCCTTGGGAAAGGTATGAATCCTACTCTCCCTCCAGCTATGGGAAAATAGTAGGGCAGACTGGGCTCTTCAACCATGGTTAGGCAGCCGGTTTAGGAGAATGAAAACTCTGAATTCAAACCTGATAAACTCCGCATAAGAAATTTACCTTGTGTCGCATCCTGCTCGTGTGGAGGGTTGGTATATATATATATATATATACTTTGAGGATGAGGAGTAGGAGAAGGAGGAGGAGAAGGAGGGGATGATGATGATGATTGATGATGATGAGGAGGAGGAGGAGGAGGAGGAGTGAACTAAATTCATTTTTATTGACAGAATGCTGATAAAACTGGAATAAAAAGTAATCCGAATTGGGAAACATCCGAGATATACGTTTCAAAATGTAATATCCTATTTTTCTTTTCTTTTTTTTTTTTTTTAGGGAGGGGTTTGTAAGGGGCGGAGAGTGTAGATCAAATAAATATATCGTCTAGGAGTCTCTACAAATAGAATAGTATCCCATTTTACTTAACTAATACTCAATGCTTTTCACAAATTGCTTCCTTCGTTTCGTCTCTTTCGGTGCAGGATTTCTCCGAATCAATAATTTCGTTTTCCGAAAGAATCTCGTCGTAGATATCACTTTCCCAATCCTGAAAGATACAGGGTATTTCAAAAAATGTATCATTTGAAATCTAAATACCTGAGTAACTACATATGACACTAAACAGGTTGGTTGGTTGGATTTTACGGCATGTCAACCTTTGTTTGGTTATTCTATACCAAAGACGTTTTGTTTTATTAATTCTTGATGGCTATTCAAGACTTATTTCAAATTCATTTTTTTGAATTAAAGAAGTACCTCTTTTTCACCATAACTCTCAGATCTATTTTGACCCAGAGGGATTGAACATGTTAGGGTCCCATCTATGGGTTAAATAGAAAAAATCAGTTAAAAAATATTTAACAAATAAAAAAGAATCCTGATGACTGAGCAGTACATGCCATTTAACACTTCACTCTGGCCTTTATTTATGCTAGACGGTTGGTCGGGGAGATCCTCTCCGATCAATCCCATCATCACTATTACTCACAGGTCCACTCTGGCTGAGTGGTAGTGCCTGTAGTGGTTCCTGTTGGGCTCGCATGTATCAGTTAAATACAAGTAAGTTTAAAATCTGTTTCAAAAATTGAGTTAAAAATGATTATTGAGTACCCACTATTACTCTCAGGTCGACTCTGTCTCGCAAACGCAGTGGCCCATTATTTAAGTGGGATGACGACACTCACAAGAAATAAGCAACACCAGATAACCAGGATTTACATTTCTGCATTTATCTTGAACGATTTAGACGGTCTCATTTTTAATTTGATGGTGTTGCAAGATGATAACGTTGTATTTTGTATAAACACGAGTAAATTTTAGAGCGATTTTTAGTGATACACTCAACTTGTAACGCGCCCTGTCGGTGGGGTGCTAGAATACACCGAGTGTACCTCTGCAGAGGAGTAAGACACCCCCAATGGGGCCACCTGTAGGCAGTGGGTGGAAACCCGTAATGCTTAAGAATGGAACCTAGGTGGATGAGCAGTCCATGACATGCAACACTCCACTTTGGACCTTACTTAGGCTAGACGGGCGGTCGGAGAGACTTCCTCCGACCAATAGGCTGGTCACGTCAAGCCTAGCACCTATATGATTGTCCTGACTCTATTGACCTTATGGCAAGCCCTAACTCTTTTTATCATATGAGTGCTAGAAGGCGATGTCTGAGGTCTTCATGTCCTGTGAATGACGTTAAATTCTATCTGATGGTGATGTTCTAGTTTTGAAGGTTTGAGGAATGTGGAGCACCCCTTCATCCCCATTGCTCCCTGTTCCACACTGACGCGGAGTTGTAGTACCTGTTAGGGTCCCACCTATGGATTAAATAGAAAAACATTGAGTCTATAAAATTGAGTATCCATTAAGAATTGTTATTTCAAAACTTTATCGGCATTAAATGACCCACTGAGGTTGATATGCCGTAAAACAAACAAAACCCAACTCAACTTGTAACCAAATCTTTGTGTTTCAATTGTTGTCCAACTAGACTAAGCTGAGTAAATGAATATTTATTGAAATGGAAAAAACATTCAAAGTTTTACGTACATCTAATAGAGTTCATGACGTCGTTTGTAGGAACGTTGGTATGAATATGTAAATGAGGCTGTAAGATTCATATTACAAAATGACGAGTGTTCGAGTGAGACGTATACTTATCCAAATATATTTGTTCTTCAACAAAAGCAATTATTCTATCTGATACATTAAAGAGGAAACCAAAAAAAAATGAAACTGAAAACAGCTCATACATAATTATACGAGTTGTGTTACAAAAGAGTATCAAGACTAAAGCTGTATTTACCAAGAGAGAAATGAATGTAACGTTTATTTTCTTCAATATACGAGGTGTGTTCAAAAAGAAGCAGCACTGAAGCTATATTTACGAAATTAGAATTGAACAATAAATGAAACGTTAATGCGAGCTTGTTTAAAAAGTGTCGATACCGAAGCTGTATTTATGAAGAACAATGAACGAAACTTTATATTATTAAAAATGTTCGGACCATTTCCCTCATCTTTATTATTACTAGCAAATATATGCACCCTTCGGGTGCAAGTATTTAAGTTTTAATGTAAAGAAACATCGTATTAAATTAGAGGCAGACAAAAAGATATGTAACAGAGTGGGGGTATAATAGAAAAATAAAAATGAAACTTACTCTTCAATCACTTCCGTCTTTCATTGCTGAATTTTACTTATTTAACTATTTAGTTAAATTAGGAAATAAAGAATAAAATGACAGTTATTTTTTCTTGTTAATGGATTTCATTTAAGATTCATTGAAAAGATTTTTGCTTATATTTATTAAAATAAAACCAAACAGTTAGAAATCAATAATACTAAGCACATATTTAATAAAATCACATTTTTAATATCAATATGCAAATTAGCCTTCCCATTCACACTGTAAACCGCTATTTTTTTGTATATATAAATACAATTGCATGTTATTCGTATGTAGATATGGACAACACTAATAAAAAGGTGAAGCAATTTTATTAATAATTGAGGTTTAAATATAAATAAAATCATGGAGAATGTGATGTAAATAACTATGTAATTGTGACTCGATTAGTAATATAGTTTCGGTTACAGCCAGAAAAACACACAATCTCCATTATAATAAGATATACACAACGTTTTGGGGTGATAAGCCCTGTGGCCTTTTAGGTGTTTCCTGTCAAACCCAGGAAACTTCTTGCCGAACTCGGGAGCCTTCCTGTTGAACTTAGGAGCCTTCACGGAAAATTCGAACCGAACTCTTTATTTAATCCATTGGGGTACATTGTTCTTGGTACAAGTGTTAAGCTAAGTTAAGTATTCTAAGTTATTTTCACCCGTAGACAGGATTGAAACTTCAATCTACGGATGATTGTCATTTAGAACTGTATTAACTCAATATTTGTACAACGTTTGTCAAGCCTTATCTAAAAAAAAATCTGACAAATAATGAAGGAAACGTTTATTTTCTTTAAAATCGAGGTGTATTGAAAAAGAAAAATGAAGTTGGAACTGTATTTACCAATACAGAAATGAACGATGAACGAAACGTTTATTTTCTTCAAAATCAATATGTGTTCAAAAAGTGACAAACTGGAGCTGTATTTACCGAGACAGAAGTAAACAATGAATGAAAATGTAATTTACTTCAAAATATGGAGTGCGTTAAAATACAATGGAGATTTAAGCCGTATAGAAATGAACAATGAACGAAACCTTAACGTCATAAGTTAGGTAAAACAGAAATATTTGAAATAAACTCAAGTCTCACCTAACTAAATCCCGGGTACACAAACTGCTATAATAAAAAGTTGAAAAGAAGAGATTTCTCGCTCTTACAAGATGTAAAAGTTTTGAGATTTTTGAATGGCATAATTCCTCGTGTACATCTCCAAGATTCTGACTTTGAGAAATTAGAGAAGCACAATAATTATTCCTAAAAGCATCCACAGACACGTTACTATTTCCACGTCAATATTTTATATCAAAACTTACTTTACCAAGCTCCATTCTCCATCCTTTATTCTTAGCATTTTTGTTGCTTTTCTACCCTTTCGGTTATCCTACTTAAAAGACACAGACTTTCTATCAGTATATAACTTGAAGCGACATCGTGACAAAAGATACCTACATTTACGTATCGCAGTGATTATTGCCAGGGCTTCTCTCTCAACGATATCATATATCTTTTTTCTGGTAGCAATTACGTGTCTGGCAAAGTTCTAATTCGGGGTCTTGATAAAAAAAAAATGGCGTCAACTTAGCTAGTGCGGTGTCGTCATCTGAAAAAGTTTCGATAAACCCGAATGCCGTAGGGTTGACACAGCTTATCAGGGCTCTAAGCCAGGAATTTTCTTCTCATAATCTTCAACTTAGTAAAATTTATACACATAGAGAAAAATACTAAATGGTAACTACACAAAGATGATGCGTACTGTCTTGAACAAGCCCTGTCCCTGGGGCGTTAGAATGCACCGACTGCACCTCTGCAGAGGGGTAAGACTCCCCAATGGGACCACCTGTTGACCGTGAGTGGTGACCCGTGATGTTTAAGGATAGAACCCAGGTGTTTGAGCAGTCCATGACTTGCAATACTCCACTTTGGCCCTGTCTTGGGCTAGACGGGTGGTCGGAGAGACCCCCTCCGATCAATCGGTTGGTCACGTCAAGCCCTAGCACCTATTGATTGCCCCAACCTTTTGCCCTTTATGGCGAGCCCCAACCCTTTTTATCATATGGGTGCTAGAAGACGGTGGCTGGGTCTACTTGTCCTGGGAATGACGTTAAACTTTATCTGATGGTGAGGTTCCAGTTTTGGAGGTTTGGGGAATGTGGAGCACCTCTTCATCACCATTGCTCCCTGGAGTGGTATTACCTGTTAGGTTCCATCAATGGATTAAATAGAAAAACATGAGTTTATAAACAAAATTGTATTATGCATTAAGAATGAGTTTATATCACAACTTTGTTGGCATTAAATGACCCACCGAGGTTGATATGCCGTAAAATAAAAAAAAATAAAAACCAAATCCCTTGAACAAATCATGGAAGCTGCATCTCACAAAAAAAAACCAGCTTTATGACCATTTACTTCGTATCGCGTAAAACCATCCAAATAAGACGAACAAGACATGCTGGACATACTGGAGAAGCAAGAACAAACTCATAAGTGACGTTCTCCTGTAGATACCTAGACATGCACACACCAGTGTAGGCTGATCAGAAAAACCTACATCAACATACGTGTTATAGGTAAGCCAAGGTTGGTTAGTTGGTGGGATTTTATGGCATGACAACCCTTGTTGGGTTATTTTATGCCGAAGCTGTTTTGTTTTATTCATTTTTGATGGTATTCAATTTTTTTTTCAAACTCAATTTTTCAAAACACAATTTTAACTCATTTACTTGAAGTGGGAGATTTTTTTTGCAGAAGAAACGTTTTATCCATATTCTTCTTTTTACCAATAGCTCGCTGGAAATCTCTGGATATCATATATTTCACAGGGGATTTAACGCTAATTTTTGCGAAGTGCAACCAGCCTCGTCACGTATTTGAACTCGTATCACCCTAGCAATTTTCTATTATGATAACCATTACACTACGAAAAAAAGCACACTATGGTATAAAATGTATTTATTTTAGAAAAAAATTACAACACTTGCCACAAATTTCTGAATCCTCCTCCAAGTGAATAAATCTCGGATCTGCAGAACTAGCTGCTCAACCATGACACCACGACGAGACGCCGTATTTTTGCAGTGGCTACAGTGCGTAATGTACTTCTTATACGCGCTGTTCGACTTATTCTTATTTGATATGCAAAAAAAAAATCTTAAGAACTATAATAAAAAAATGGAAAATCCGTCGGGTTGGACAGCCGGATCTCTCCACTGAAAAAGACGTTTTCCCAGCTTCTCCTGCAACAATCTTTTCTAGCAGTCCTTCCAAAGCTCCCTCGCCTCTTGTTCCTTGTCGTAGTTCACTGCCCTCGTCAGCAAGACTGGAATGCAACTACCCGGTGTGTCTTTAAATAATCATACTAAAATCCCACATCCGGGTCAATTGCACATGTAGTAATTTACATGCGCGCCAACGAGGTTGTCCGACGTCAAGCCACGACCACGATGTGCCAATCTCCCTAATCGCCCGTTACAACTACACAAAATATGAATATGAACGTACAATGCATACATTTTCTTAAAACATCAGCATAACATTACCCTAGACAGGTTGAAATGGCATTAAAATCAATCAATGACTCGGTCGATCGTCTAAGTCAATTTAATCTTGCGCACTGACAGAGATGCAACGTTTATTAATAAGTGTGTAGGCTTATTTTGTGTTTTATTTATTTTGTTTATTTTTAATGGAATTCAATCCATTCGATGCTAATATTAAAAACCACACTATGTACTTAAACTGTTTTTATTTCAGCTTCTAGAAAGGAAAAAAAAAGATAACACTTGCCACAAATTACTGACCTCCTCTACAAGTGAAGAAATCTCGCGAGACTTCTGAGACTACGCGTGATTTCTGCCTTTCGGGTTAAGAATAACAGCTCTTTTGCGTTGATCGACAGTTCTATGGAGAAGAGAAGTGAATAAAAGCAATCAAACTTACGAGCTACACAATACAGCGACCTATTCAATTGGCCAACGCCTGTGTGATGTCAGAAGAAAAACGAATAATCATTTCTGGCGTGTGGTGAACGCCCGTTGCGAAGAATTCTATGCCTATTTCTATGCGTATTTCGATGTTTCTATGTCGTATGTAAATAAAATTCGTGTAGAATTAATCAATGATATTTAGTCGTTCAGGAAAAAACAGGAAAAAACATTTCGTCATGATAAAAACGAGAAAATAAGACGCCTACGTCGGTTTAGCTCAGTTTGTTAAAGCACCCGCCAAGGAATCGCAAGGTTCCTGGTTCGATGTCGGTCTCCGCCAACAGGGCGCATGAGTAACAGAGACTGTGTAATCTGATCTATAGTGTAAAGGGGTTAGATGACGGTAGGTGTGACGCTCCACCTCAGCAAAAACAACCTCCCTAATTTAATGCTTGTGAAAAGGGTATAGACTCCATCCCTGTCCGACTGATACCGTCAGTAAGCCATCCCGCTGATCTATTTACTTCATTAATCATAACCTATATCTATCTATCTATCTATCTCTCTCTCTCTCTATATATATATATATATATATATAGTCAACCACAGACACCGTGTTTCGACTTATCACGTCTCATCAGTGGGATTAGACATTTGTAGGTTAAACTCCAGCCGGGATGGAAACCCGATCGATTCATTATCACTCAAGCTGCTTTCCACTCGGCCATAGTAACCTAAATAATTTTAAACTGATAAATACACACATCTGTATATATGTAAAGGCCGCCAGAGACCGCTCCATCCCTTTTATAGTAGAGAGTTGTTCTTATATATATATATATATACCAACCTCTCCGCATGAGCAGGATGTGACACAATGTCAGTTTCTTGAGCTGACTTTAAGAGGTTTGAATTCAGAATTTTCCTTCTCTTAGACTGGTTACCTAGCCAAGGTTAAAGAGCCCAGTCTGCCAAACCCTTTACTCATAGACAGATGGATAGTAGTTAGATGCATACCTTTCCAAAGGGTATTAGCGCTATGTGAACTGCAAACAACTTCGTCCAGGATTTGAACTCGGGTCGACGAGACCATATAACTCTAACCATTACACCTCGCGCCTCCAGGCTAAAACAAATAGCGAAATACTTGGTAAAAAATATTTAGTTGTTCCTTGGTACTCCTCAGTATTGTAAGTCCCTCGTCAATGATTGCAAATGGACGTCTCTCAGTATCATTGATTAAGTAGTCAACCAGCCACGCATTCGGGCTGTTGATTGCCTGAGGTTTAAACCACGTGACCTCGATTAGTCTATAAATTTCAGTGGTGTATTGTAGCACACCTTATATAATAAAATATTCCACCAACAAGACGTATTTAGTCTTTAGTAAAAACCCGAAGCCCAAAAGGGTTTTCAACTACGCAGTGAGAAACTTGCATCTTGAGACAGATTAACGTTACGTCTAGTCCTTTGACTAACGGCCAAAATCTGAATAACTAAGAAATTTTCCTTTAACAGGCTTTTCCTTTAGCCAATCGGAAATCGGTGCCTAGGGTCACCGAAAAGGGAACTGCAGCCAATAACTTTTTTTTCAATGCTTAATGGTAATTTCCCATTTACCATACCGTTATTTAATTTCACTACACTTATAGACTAAGGGTCGGTTAAGCTCAGTCGGCATAGTGTTCGGCTGGAAACCTTAATGTTCTTGGTTCGATACCGGCCCTCGCCAACTCAGCGTATGTGTAGCACAGGGGTTGTGCGGTAAAGTGAGGAGCTGGTGGTAGGCGTGGCGCTCCGTCTCATACGCCAAAAACAATCTCCTTGGTCTAGCGCATGTAAAAAGGGGATAGACCCCCTCGTTACCTGGCTGATACCAACTTTTGACCATCCCGACGACTTTACTTTACTTACACTTACAGTCATAAATCGTAGGATACCCACGAATTTTGTAACAGTAATTTTCCGGAAATTTGTACGACGATACTGATTCTAAGTTTTAAGGCCGCTTGTTGTTCTCTTGGAGAAAAAAAAACTGGTGTCATGGAGTTGAGACACGTGTTGCGTAGGAAACTGTTGATCTTCTATAGAACCTTGTCTCGCCACGAGACCGAGATCCAGGCGAGGGGTCGAGGGTCTCCGCGAGATTGACGTGTGCCAATAACAAAGAATACAATATGATGACTGAAGTAGTCGACGACCACAGCTGGTTGTGACAGTCAGACGATTCCTCGGTACTAATGACAGAGATGGTAAGTGCGAAAGAAGTAAGTGCGAATATTTTTGTGAGAAATCATTTTTTGTTGTTGTTGTTGTTGACGCCAAGATGGCGTCTCTAAACAAGGGTTCATGACCAAATTATTTGGTGCAAAGTTTAATACAGATAATGAAAGTTTCAGATATTTAGTATTGGTTTTGTTTATTTGTATAATGGTACATTAACTCCTGATGGGTTATCTAATGCTGAAATTTGATTATTTTGTTTGGTCCACATGTTTAACGGTATATCAACTATTTATGGGTTATTTCATGCCGAAATTTGATAAATTTATATATGTTTGATTGCAATCTTAACTATTTATATTTTGTTTGGTTTGTTTGGGTTGTTACGATTTTATGGGCCACGTTTTAGGCTCCAGGCAAGAGCGCTTGTCCAGCGAGAATCCTTGGTAAGGAATCCTTTGGTTGTTCTTGGTGCTCCTCAGTATTGCAAGTCCTTCGTTAATGATTACAAATGGACGTCTGTCAGTATCAGTGATTAAGTAGTCAACCAGCCATGCATTATGGCTAGTGATTGGCTGGGATTTAAACCACGTGACCTCGACTAGTCTATAGATTTAAGTGGTGTATTGTAGCCCACCTTATATAGTCAAAATATTCCAATAGTATATTTGTTTAACAGCATATCAACTCATTGTATAGTTGTTGCAGTTTGCTTTCGAATAAAGAACACAACAAGTAATTCAGTTGTACGTTATCCGCGGGAAGTAATCACTTCCGCCTTTTTATTATCACAACTCAAAGATGGCCGAAATGGTACATCCGTTTCTTATCAAAACAATGGCCGAAACGGTGCTTCATGTTTCTTATTAACCAATATACCACAATAGTGTAACCTTTCATCATTTTTATAATATATTATAGTTATTTTGGTTCAGTTTGGTTTGGTTGATTTGTTTTAACGGCATATCAACTCCTGATGGGTTATCTAATGCTGAAATTTGATTCTTTGTTTGGTTTGGGCCACAAGTTTAATGTATAAACTCCTTATGGATTATTCAATGCCGAAACTTGATACATTTATTGGTTTGTTTGGTTTATTTGTTTAACGGCATATCAACTCTGTTGGGTTATCAAATGCTGAAATTTGATTTATTTTGAAAAATTTGAGTGTAGCAAAGAACACGGTGATTGGTAACTGCCAGTTTCTCACCTATGCGATTATCAAAACAACCGCCGTTGACTTTATATAAAAAGTATATTATATATATATATATATATATATATATATATATATATATATATGTGTGTGTGTGTGTGTGTGTGTGTGTGTTGTGTGTGTGTGTGTGTGTGCGCGCGCGCCCGTGTGTGTGTGTGTGTGTGTGTGTGTATGTTCGC
>CM042150.1:27647507-27650007 GCA_023376005.1 Doryteuthis pealeii | reverse complement strand
TCACATTCTTCAGGATATTAATTTTATTTAAATCTCAATTATTAATAAAATTGTTTTACATTATTAATACAATTAACCATATCTACATATCAACAACATGCACTTATATTTATATATACAACAAAATAACGGTTTATAGTGTGAACGGGAAGGCTAATTTGCATATTAATATTAAAAATGTGATTTTAATAAATATATGCTTAGTATTATTGATTTCTAATTGTTTGGATTTATTTTAATGAATATAAGCAAAAATCTCTTCAATGAATCTTAAATGAAATCCATTAACAAGAAAAAATAACTGTCATTTTATTCTTTACTTCCTCTTTAACTAATACTTAAATTAGAAAAAATAACATAAAAGATAAGAGTGATTGAAGAGTAAGTTTCAGTTGTTCTATTTTTCTATTATACTCCCTCTGTTTCAAATCTTTTTATCTGCATTCTTATTTAGTTTCATTAGCCTTTCTAATTTAATATAATATTTTATTACATTAAAACTTAGATACTTGCACCCGGAGGGTGCATATATTTGCTAGTATATATAATATATATATATATATATGTGTGTGTGTGTGTGTGTGTGTGTGTGTTGGCTAACATGCCGTAAAATCCAACCAACCAACTATCCTATCTTAGGTTCCTGCCCACTGCTATCTTTTTATTTTTTGTTGCTCTATTTTTTCTGCCCATTTTCCCCATTACTTATTGTTTGCTTTTTTTAAATTGAAGGAGATCACCCATTCGACACGTTGATTTTCTACTTACTTAACAGATAACATTTTCTCCTGCTTCTGTAGATGACAGAATATATCCCTATTATTTTAAAACGGGAAAAACGAAATGCAAACAAACTAATCGAAACAAACCTTAAACGATGTTAACGATAACAACTGATCTTTTATTCTCTGCGGACACCAATGGCAACTATAAAAGATCGATTCTTGTTACAAGGGATCAACAGGCCAATCAGATCGATGAAACAAGGGTATAACTTCCATTTGTTTGTCGATTACATGCAGGGACAAGTGTCACCGAAAATAAATGACTTTTGCTTTCCCAGGAGATAGCCAGTTCCACAGAACACGGCTTCCTAACTGGTCCGTAATCAAAAAATCACTCGTTTTTTTTCCCTATCCATTCAAAGAGATGATATTCCTCCCTTTCGTCGAAGAACGCCGTGTTCGCGAGTGGAGTTAGAGAATAAAGTTACCAGACGTCTCAATGGTTAAACTCTGTTTGCTCATGGAAAACATTGTGCATTTTGCTTGTTTGGGGCGTGTATATCCTGTATCTGTTATTACATGTTAATTAAACATTCTTGTGTACATTGTTAATGTGAGTAAATTGTCTGTTTTCCTTACCGAATGTCCAGTGTTAGGATATCTGTGGATGCCCAAATACACTATAAGGACTTAGTGTTGGTTTCAAACTAATACCCACTAAAATGCAGACGGATAAGACATATCTGTGCAGGGGATACAGTCACCCTATTCTAAGCCCCGCCGACAGGGTAGGTATTCAGGATAAAACTAATAAAGTCTTAATAAGTTCTGGTACTAATGCAAAATAGCGTGCAAGAGATAATATCATTAGATTACATATAAACATGACAACAACGCTGGAATAACAACATCCACAATAAACTCTTCCTAATCAAACCGACTTTGGGAGACTGGAGACCAACTTTAAGAAAGTCTAAAAAGGAACAAGTAATTATGTCCCGATTACGCATTGGTCACACATGACTAACGCCCTCCTATATACTCAAACAAGAACAACAACCACAATGTGAAACATGTCAAACACTTTTGACTATTAAACACTTATTCATGGAATGTAGGGTTTTTTGCTCACATCAGAAACCGTTACTTTAAGCAAACAATATGAAAGATCTATTTGAAAATGTAAAAATAGAGGACATTCTGTCCTTTTTAAGGAAATAAATTATATCATAGAATATAGACATGAACTTAATCAATACTGTACAACATGATCCCCGATGGAACTAAAATATTGTTAAAACAAAATACTGAAATGTTTAGATATAAATACACAACATATATTACTTCCTAACCTTTAGCCATGACATAAGCCCAGACGGGTTGATATGCCGTTAAAATCAATAAACCAAACAAAACGTTTAAAAAGCATTACATTTCATTACATTTGACGGAAATACCTGAAAATTTGAGACGCTAGTGTTAGGGTAAGGGTTAGGGTTAGTTTTGGGGTTAGTATTTGGGTGATTTCCGTAATCTAATGCAATTAATACGTAAAATCCGATTCTATGGATTTTATCTCTTGCGCGTTATTTTGCATTTGTACCAGATTTTTTTTTCTTTGTTGCTTTCTTGGGGGTTTTTTTGTTGTTTTTTTCACTTAATTGCAAACATGGAATCTAATTGCCATATTCGATTTCAAATAAAATCGTAATAATATTTCCATTTAACTTCTTTTCTTAAAATTTATTCTGGAAGTAGTCATGTTTGAAAGGAAT
>CM042150.1:27612507-27645007 GCA_023376005.1 Doryteuthis pealeii | reverse complement strand
ATATCATCGGTGGAGAGTCATCTCGTGTATGAGAGACAGACATAGAGACAGAGACAGAGAAAGAGAGACAGACAGATAGACAGGCAGAGCGACAGATTAGTGATTGATAATGATAGTCTTACTTTTTAACTCTTCTCACTGCTTATTCTGCTTAGTGATGCTTCGTCTAACATCTATGGCCGCCATCACGTCTGGGATCATCTCTATTCGCTAAGAGTTGATTTTCTCCCTTGCTAATTATTCTTGCTGGGCTGGGCTTAACATTGTCTTTAATGTTTAATTAATACAGCAACAACAATTGGTTATACTTAATCAAGTTTTATTTCTTAGCCCATAATGATTCTGCCGCGGGAGACGGACTCGTAAGAGCCGACAATGCGTCTGCACTCTTTGAAAACCGGGCCGCTCCTGCTAAACTAATCTTATTCATGGCACCCAATTGCGCGCCTTCTAAGGGACCAAAGATCATTAACCGTGAACTTCCGGTTAATTTTCCTTGAACTGATTTTAAATCAAATAGACCTTAATTTGAAAATTCTAGCTACAGATATGCTCACTATTTATGACTGCACATAAATTGTAACATTTATATTGTCTATTTAGGGCCGCTACCAACTTATATAACATTTTGTAGGAAGCGCGTGGTGTAATGGTTAAAGTCATGGGAAATGGACTCGTCGCCCCGAGTTCAAATCCTGAATGTTGTAATTGCATTTCACTTAACGTTAATACCCTTGGGAAAGGTATGAATCCTACTCTCCCTCCAGCTATGGATAAATAGTAGGGCAGACTGGGCTCTTTAACCTTGGTTAGGCAACCCGCCTAAAAAAGGAAAACTCTGAATTCAAACCTGTTGAAATCCGCTTAAGAAATTAACCTTGTGTCACATCCTGCTCGTGCGGAGGGGTAGGTAAATATATATATAACATTTTGTATTGATTTTGTACTAAAACTTTTTGAAAGGTATTAATCCATTTCTTCCTTAAACGCTTCACAACCCCATATATTTGAAATGCCCGAGCAGCTGGACTTCCCTTAACTATATTAGGCAGTATACCTAGGGTGTCAGAATTGCAACCGAGTCCAGTATAAAATTGTTACAGATAATTATCAGACAGCCTAAATTCCGGTCCGGGAAACCCTATTTCAATATCGCTGTTGCCGAGCAGCAAATATAATTAATTAGATTGTTAAAAACAGATTACAGATTTTATATTTTCAGTTTGTTCAGCCACAATTCCAGCATATGAGACCCACGGGCACGAGAAACTCACGTTTTTTAAAGAGTTATTAATTCGATAAATCAAATAATTATATCAGTGTTTCTCAAACTTTTTAACCCAGAGGGAGAGAGAATGTGTGTGTGTGTGTGGGGGGGCTGTTATGTTATATGGACCATGGGGTTTATGTGAACCCCGGTTGAGAATCACTGAATTATAAGATAACCCTATTCTGCTTCGCCAAACGTTTGATATTGTCGGGAATTCTTGTCCACGAGCAAAAGAGAAAAAGGGTTAAATCGATCTCATTTTCACCATTTTATGCCACCCAACCGAAAGAAGAAAAAAAAACCAAAAATCAGGGAATTTTTTTATTTTATTTAAAAGTTTTACAATTTTTCAGGTCAGAAGATCATATATATATATATATATATATATATATATATATATATATATATATATATATATATATATATATATATTGAAGGCAATTACAATGTGTATATCGTATAAAATTCGATAATTAATGAAAATAATCATAACAAGTAAATCCGCGAATAAAGTGCGCCACGGGAACACCGTACAGCTGTTTTAACTTTATTAAGTCTCATATATATATATATATATATATATATATATATATATATATATATATATCTGATATTGGGGGTCGCCCATTTTCCTTTCGCCCTGGACTGAGAGTTTATTATTCTTTGAACCTTTTTATGCCATGTTTAGCAAATGAGTTATTACTACTGAGGTATATGAATTAATAATTTCAAAGGATTACCATCCAGTGTGAAGATGTGTCCATCTTATTTTATGTCTCATAAGACAGTCATTTCCGACAGGGTGTAATCTTTCATGATGTCAGGCTGATTTTTAAATTAGATTCACGCGTAAGGAAATTGAGTCTGATTAGACTAAAAAGAAAAAAAGTCTTATCAAAGTGATACAGTCATACAGTAGCACTGAAATGACTACAGCTTGAAATAATTCTCGCTTTATCCTATCAGAGAGATCCGATTTCCATATGATCAATAATCTGTCTATAGCAGTTCATGTCTTTTTCTATGCGTTTAATGACATCACTTTCTGTAGATGAATATTACTAACAATATATGTAAACTGGTAAAAATCATTTCCAATGAATTTTTTATAGTAAAAATCATTTCCAATGCATTTTTATAGTAAAAATCATTTCCAATGCATTTTCATAGTAAAAATCATTTCCAATGCATTTTCATTCAATCTAGATCTCTCGCCATGGTAAATATGGGACAAAAAAAGAGAAAAAAAGAAAAAAGAAAAAGAAGAATAATGTATATATACATTGTAACTATATCTAGCATTGTACCTAGCTACCTACCTTTATTCTCAGGAATTGGCATGCAACATGCTAAGGAAGAAAGCAATAGATAAAATCAGCTAACAGTTGAGATAAAGGAAGAGAGAAACTGAAAAAATACTACAACCTTGCCAGAGAGCTGCAATGTTGTGGAATATAGATGACAGATATCAACTGTAGTTGGAACCCTTGGAACAGCTCCCATGAGTTTATTCAATCTAAATATCTTGACATGGTCGATATGGGACAAAAGAAAAAGAAAAAAGGAAAAAAGAAAAGAAAAAGGAAAAAGAACCTATATATGAATACCATCAAGATATGTAAATTGGTCTATTAATTTGAGATTTATTCTTCCGATATTGGTGGTCACCCTATGCGTTTGCCCTACAATGACAAATTTATTCGTTGTACATTTTATTCCATGTTCTGTAGATGAGATATTACTACCAAGTTATGTGAACTGGTCTACTAATTTCAGAGGCTTACCATTCATTTTGAAGATGTCTCCATCTTGTTTCATATCTCATAAGACAATCATAGACAGGGGAGGGGGGTTCCGTCATTTGTGGATGATGTCAAGTTTGATAGATTAGCGCACTTGTCCGGAAGGAAATTGGGCTGAGTAGACCAAAACGAAAAAAAGAAAATCATCATCAGTCCAAGTGGTGCAGTCATACAGTAGTACTAACATGGCTACACCTTCAAATAATTCCCACTTTATCTTATCAGAGAGATCAGATTTCCACGTGATCGATAACTTGTCTATAGCAGTTCATGCCTTGTTTACGCGTAAATTGACATCACTTCCTGTAGATGAGATATTACTACCTAAGTATATGGACTGGTATATACAGCCATATAATAGCACTGACATGGCCACAGCTTGAAATAATCTCGCTTTATTTTATCAGAGAGATCAGATTTCCATATGATCGATAATTCTATAGCAGTCCATGCCTTTTCTATGCGTATATTGACACCGTGTTCTGTAGATGAGATATTACTACCTAGTTATGTGAACCAGTCTACAAATTTGAGAATCTTACCATCGATGTCTCCATCTTGTTTCATGTCTCATGAGACAATCATATCAGTCAGGGGAGGGGGGTTTCGTCATTAGTGGATGATGTCAGGTTTGATATTTAAATTAGATACACGCACTTGTCCGGAAGGGAATTGAGGCTGGTTAGACCAGAAATCAAAAAGATCATCATCATCATTGTTGATTTGATTAGCGAAGCGAATCAGAAGGCGCCAATGTTTTCAGCCAATCAGAAGACAGATTAACAGCGGGAAAAAAATCTAGGCCGAGTCAATGAGTTTGAGCCGTGGAAATTGACTTGCAGCCAACCGAGCGCGTCGTCAAGAGGACCGGGGGAAAAGACGATAATAAATAAATAAGAGGTTGCACCTCACCGGGTTTGGAAGTTAATAACAACATCTTATTATAATGGAGATTGTGTGTTTTTCTGTCTGTAACCGAAACTATATTCCTACTCAAGTCACAATTCTCTTAGTTATTGACATCACATTCTCCATGATTTTATTTTTATCTAAACCTCAATCATTAATAAAATTGTCTTACATTATTAATACTGTTAACTATGTCTACTACTGATAACATGCAATTATATTTATATATACAACAAAATAGCGGTTTACAGTGTGAACGGGAAGACTAATTTGCATATTAATAGTAATAAATCGAATTTAATAAATATGTGCTTAGTATTATTGATTTCTAACTGTTTGGTTTTATTTTAATGAATATAAGAAAAAATCTCTTCAATGAATCTTAAATGAAATCCATTAACAAGATAAAATAACTGTCATTTTATTCTTTACTTCCTCTTATAACTAAATACTTAAATTAGAAAAGATAACAATGAAAGACGAGAGTGATGGAAGAGTAAGTTTCAGTTGTTCCATTTTTTATTATACTCCCTCTGTTTCAAATCTTTTATTATACTCCCTCTGTTTCAAATCTTTTTATCTGTATTCTTATTTAGTTTCATTAGCCTTTCTAATTTAATACAATATTTTATTACATTAAAACTTAAATACTTGCACCCGGAGGGTGCATATATTTGCGAGTGAATAATAAGGATCGTAATGCAAGGCCGAAAGAAATCATGTTAATGGCAGGGGAAAGTTTGTTAGAATAATTTTGTATATAAATGTGCTCTATTATTCCCCACCTTGATTTATAGATTAGCCAAGGTCACGTGAGTTGTTACTGCAGCCAATCACTAACCATACTGCCTGGAAGTCACACTATTTAAACCCCCCACCCCACTGGTCATAATTACAATTACGCTCACTGAGGACAGACATAGGATTACCAGATCTTTACCAATACCCAGGAAAGACTTATACGATTACCAGAGTAACCAAAGGATTCATTATCGAAAGACTCTTTACCAGGAACTGAGAACTCTTTACCATAGTAACCAAAGGATTCAATATCGAAGGACTCTTTACCTATAAACTGAGAACTCTTTACCAGAGTAACCAAAGGATTCGTTATCGAAGGACTCTTTACCTATAAACTGAGACCTCTTTACCAGAGTAACCAAAGGATTCGTTATCGAAGGACTCTTTACCTATAAACTGAGAACTCTTTACCATAGTAACTTATCGAAGGACTCTTTACCTATAAACTGAGAACTCTTTACCATAGTAACCAAAGGATTCGTTATCGAAGGACTCTTTATCTATAAACTGAGAACTCTTTACCAGAGTAACCAAAGGATTCATTATCAAAGAACTATTTACCTTTAAACTGAGAACTCTTTACCATAGTAACCAAAGGATTAATTATCGTAGGACTCTTTACCAGGAACTGAGAACTCTTTACCATAGTAACCAAAGGATTCATTATCGAAGGACTCTTTATCTATAAACTGAGAACTCTTTACCAGAGTAACCAAAGGATTCATTATCGAAGGACTCTTTATCTATAAACTGAGAACTCTTTACCAGAGTAACCAAAGGATTCATTATCGAAGGACTCTTTATCTATAAACTGAGAACTCTTTACCATAGTAACCAAAGGATTCGTTATCGAAGGACTCTTTATCTATAACTGAGAACTCTTTACCAGAGTAACCAAAGGATTCATTATCGAAGGACTCTTTATCTATAAACTGAGAACTCTTTACCATAGTAACCAAAGGATTCGTTATCGAGGGACTCTTTAGCTATAAACTGAGAACTCTTTACCAGAGAAACCAAAGGATTCATCATCGAGGTACTCTTTGCCAGGGATCCAATTCCACTGGGCAAGCGCTCCTGCATTAATACCAAAGGATGGCCCATAAAAACTTAACAAAGTTAGGTCAACAGAATTTGAGCGTTGGAGGAAGGGCGGATGCTCGACAAAATTGAGGGAAAAGCACAGGTGATGAAAGAAACAGGTCTGAATAAAGAGGGAAAGAGTGACAGATAAAGATGAAAGACGAGAGAATAGCTGGTTGGTTGGATTTTTACGAAATGTCAAAACTCTGTGGGGTTATTTTATCCAGAAGACGTTTTGTTTTATTCATTCTTGACGGGTACTCAATTTCTTAAACACATTTTTATACTCATTTCTCTAATTAACCCATAGAGAAGACCTAACAGATACTACCACTCCCTAGCAGAGAGTAATGGCAATGAAGGGGTACTCCTTATTACGAGAGTGCCAGAACTGAAATTTCACCATTATTTGCAGTAAAACATCATACCCTGGACACAATATATATATATATATATATATATATATATATATATATGTGTGTGTGTGTGTGTGTGTGTGATTATGTATGGATATGCATATACATGGATATATATGTGTATATATTGTTTTGTTCTATATATATACTAAACGTTTTATCTATTAGCATTTCGTTTCGGCCTATTCACGTTCATGCATGCGTCATCCTATGATCTTCATTTTCCATTTTTTTACATGCAATAATCACGTCATCAGCTTTCGTAAACAAACGCACATATAAAAATTAACGGTTAATAACATTACATTCACACATTCACTATAGACTTAACATTTTTCATTTTTCTCCCTCACAAAAATTTCTGTAACAGTGTCCTGCTGATGGTTTAATACCGAAATACTTAAGTATAGACACATAAAATTGTATCCTCTGATCATAACATCCTGTGTTTGTTATATTTTTTGAAAATATTTTCTTCATATATATATATATATATATATATATATATATATATATATTGATAATGTATGGAGGTGCTCGTCGTGCAATAGTTACCGACGTTGGAAATAGACACGGTAACTCGAGTTTAAATCTTGGACGAGGCTGTTTGCCTTTCAAATACTCAAAGGTATAAACCCCACTATTCTAAGGGTAAATTGTAGTATACCTTAGTATGTGAACCGGCCTAGTAGAAGGAAAACTGAATTCAAACCTGTTAAACTGCACTTAGATAATAGGACCTGTTGTCACTTTTCACTCTTGGTGAAGGGGTTGGATAGATATAGTAATAAAAAATGTTGTTGGTGATATCTACATATAAAGAGTGCTCAATATTGGTGATAAAGCATATTTAGATCTAAGTTAGAGTAGCATAAATACAGAATCAAAGGTGCATGCTAACTGTCAGTTTCTCGCCTATGAAATCATCAGACTAATAGATTTTTACCTAGTAGGTATTTTATATACTGTTGCGCTCATCATTTCACGGTTATCACTGTAGGAAATGAACACGGTGACACGAGTTCAAATCGGGGACGAGGCTGTTTGCATTTCACATAGCACTAATACCCTTGAGAAAGTTATGCATCCAACGATTCTTCCTGTGTGGTGCCACCGTACAGAAGCAATGACACGTCTACAGCCTTTTCTATGCATATATTGACATCACTTTCTGTAGATGAGATGTTACTGCCTAGGTATGTCAACATCTACTTATTTGAGAGTGTGGAGATGTGATTTATGAAAAAAAAAACTGATTTGGGTATTGGATTTCCAAACTGCAAAAATCTTTCGGCCTTCAAAAATATCACAGCAGTCTTCAATTACGTTCCAAAGCGTCTCGCCTTCAAAGAATCAGAATGTTTTCTCAACACCTCTGAATTTTCTCTTTTCTAACCGCTGTGTGCTGCTTTAATAAAGCAGGCGGTCGCATCAAATCCTGGTGCCTCATTTCGCAGCTTCCAACATCATGGCCTTCAAGCCACGACACATCAACCGCCGCTCACGCAAAAGCTTGACACCGAGCATACATCCGGGACATCTCGCAAATAACAGTCAGAAACGGGGGAATGTTTCTCGTCACAAGATGTGTCCATCTTGTTTAGATCATATTGTCCGTTTTATCTAAGTTCACATAGATGCTTATGTCTCTTCTTTTGGGTATGCAGCCAGGACTAGAAATTAAACTACAAAACAGAGATGTCAAAGGATTCAGTGGAAGTGTTGAAATCTGTAAAGCCATTGTTGTTTTGTGAAGAAGAAGAAGAAGAAGAAGAAGAAGAAGAAGAAGAAGAAGAATTATGGTTACCCCAAATCTATAGTAAGCCCCAAGTCGAAAGATAAGTCAAACGTCCTTCTTAGGCATTGATAGTCAAGTGAAAGAATTTCAGACCTTGAACGATCTTATATGCGGGAGGCACGTGGTCTAAAGTTAGAGACGTAGGAAATGGACTCGTCAACGCGAGTTCAATTCCTGGACGAAGCTGTTGGCATTTCACATAGCGCTAATACCCTTGGGAAAGGTATGAATCCTACTCTCCCTCCAGCTATGGATAATAGCAGGGTAACTAGACTCTTTAACCATGGCTAGGTAACCAGTCTAGAAGAAGAAAACACTGAATTCAAACCTGTTAAACTCTGCTTAAGAAATTGACCTTGTGTCGCATCCTGCTCGTGTGGGAGGGGGTATATATATATATATATATATATATATATATATATATATATATATGCCTGTCGTCTGACAAGCCCATTGGCTACTTTCTACCGGAAGTTGCCGTTGTTACTGCTTCTACTACTGTTGGTAAAGTCGACATTTAGAGGTGACGAATAATAATTACGGGTGGAAGTCACGAATAATAATTACGGGTGGAGGGAATGCATAAGTTCAAGGAATAACGGCGTGACGTAGTCTCCGACGACTGTTATGTCGGTGATGTTTTGTTAAATACAAATTTTTAAATCTTCTATGGTCTGCCGCTATCGGATTCTGTGTTCTTCTTATGCCATAGATTAAATCTCACAGGAAGAATATTTGGCTCAACTTGCAAATCGTCGTCAAAATTAAAACGGAAAATTTTGACGACGATTTTCAACACATCAAACTAAATTTTTAAATTAAAATTAATTTTAGATATCCGATTCAAAATACTTGTTTTTTGGTTTTTTTTTTTTTTTTTTTCTTTCTTAAGTCAGGTTAGTAATTGTTTTATTTCATTTATTTAACGAATCTTGAAATATTTTCTAAACTAAAATATTTATGTGCAGATTAGAAAATATTTCAAGATTCGTTAAATAAAAGACATAAAACAATTACTAACCTGACTTACCAAAAAAAAGGTCAAGTAGAAAAAAAAAAAAAAAAAAAAAAAAAAAAAAAAAAAAATTTTTTTTTTTTAATTTTAATTTCAAAATTTAGTTTGATGTGTTCAAAATCGTCAAATGTTCCGTTTTAATTTTGACGACGATTTGCAAGTTTCGCCAAATATTTAATATTTCTAACTGGAATGTCAAATGAAATTACAATGTTTTTTTTTGTTTGTTTTTTTTGTTTGTTTGGTTTTTTTTTTTTTGGTTTTTTTTTTGCTGTGGTGTGTGCAGCTTTTATAGATGGAATATCGAGACAAAATGCCTTTTTCGAGTGTCTGTTCTACTCGAGTTCATAAAACAAACTCGTTATAGTCGATAAACAATGACTGATACCTACTTAACTTTCTTTGCTTTATTATCTATTTGCAATGTCTAATAAAAATAAAATTAAAAAAATAAATTTGTTGGCATGTAATGACTTTCATATTTAGTTATTTCAATCATTCGTTGCTTTTATCTTCGGAAAGAAAACAATTCCAAATTATTTACTGCTTACTTTCGATTCTATCCTTCACACACTCCTAATTTCTTCTTCTTCTTCTTCTTCTTCTTCTTCTTCTTCTTCTTCTTCTTCTTCTTCTTCTTCTTCTTCTTCTTTTATTCATTCATTTATCTTCTTCAGTCTCTCTCTCTCTCTCTCTCTCTCTCTCTCTCTCTCTCTCTCTCTTCTTTAGAAATAATTGTCTCTCAGCTACTTTGCTTTTCTTCTTCATTCTCCCCTCTTCTTCTTCTTCTTCTTCTTCTTCTTCTTCTTCTTCTTCTTCTTCTTCTTCTTCTTTCATTCATCATTTATCCAGTTCTTCTCTCTCTCTCTCTCTCTCTCTCTCTCTCTCTCTCTCTCTCTCTCTCTCTCTCTCTCCTTTTAGAACTAATAGTCTCTCAGCTACTTTGATTTTCTTCTTCATTCTCCGCTTCATCTTCTTCTTCTTCTTCTTCTTCTTCTTTCATTCATTCATTTATCCAGGTTCTTCTCTCTCTCTCTCTCTCTCTCTCTCTCTCTCTCTCTCTCTCTCTCTCTCTCTCTCTCTCTCTCTCTCTCTCTCTCCTTTAGAACTAATAGTCTCTCAGCTACTTTGATTTTCTTCTTCATTCTCCGCTTCATCTTCTTCTTCTTCTTCTTCTTCTTCTTCTTCTTTTCTTTCATTCATTCATTTATCCAGGTTCTTCTCTCTCTCTCTCTCTCTCTCTCTCTCTCTCTCTCTCTCTCTCTCTCTCTCTCTCTCTCTCTCAGCTACTTTGCTTTTCTTCTTCATTCTCCCCTGCTTCTTCTTCTTCTTCTTCATTCATTCATTCTTCTTCTCTCTCTCTCTCTCTCTCTCTCTCTCTCTCTCTCTCTCTCTCTCTCTCTCTCTCTCTCTCTCTCTCTCTCTCTTTTAGAACTAATAGTCTCTCAGCTACTTTGCTTTTCTTCTTCATTCTCCCCTTCTTCATCTTCTTCTTCTTCTTCTTCTTCTTTCATTCATTCATTTATTTATCCAGGTTCTTCTCTCTCTCTCTCTCTCTCTCTCTCTCTCTCTCTCTCTCTCTCTCTCTCTCTCTCTCTCTCTTTCTCCCTCTCTCTCCTTTTAGAACTTATAGTCTCTCAACTACTTACTCAGCTTTTTTTCTTCATTCTCCCCTTCTTCTTCTTCTTCTTCTTCTTCCTCTTCTTCTTTCTTTCTTTCTTTCTTTCTTTTTTTTAATGTGATTTACCAAAACTAAACAGACAGAAGATAATAAAGAATTAAGAAAGACTTTTGCGCATTGGAAAAGCAGACGATCATGAAAAACTAAGTGAAATTAATCTCAGAGAAGAGACAAAGCTGACGTAATTCGAGCTGACATAAGAAAGAAGAGAGAAAATTAAATTATCTGTTTAAGTGTTCGGGTGATGGCGACCATTATTAGGCGGAAACGCTAAAGATGCACTTCCGCCAGACGTAACATCTGCCATTTCAGCTTCTTTACCAAATTCTTTCTGAAGGTTCAGTCCTTCTGTCTTTGAAATAAAAGCACACTGATATAATTATCCTTTCTTAAAATTATCGCTGCATCTGATGGCCCTTAACGCATAGAACCTCTCTACAATAACTCTCTTTCTCAGAAAATGATTTTATTAAGTTCTTAACGCTCTATTTTACAGCTACAATTACAAAGCGACTTTTCGGCTTAGGTCGTCAAAAGATACGTATCACTTTTACTGAGAGAAAAGATTGCCGAAAAATAATTACGGGTGGATGGAATGCATAAGTCCAAGAAACAAAGGTGTAGCGTAGTCACCGACGGCTGTTATATCAGTGATGTCTAATTGTCGGATGAGAAAAAAATGAATCAATTGAGACCATCCTATTGCAACGTCAACTGCGATGGTTGGGTCGTACATCCGCATGCTTGCAAAAAGATTGCACGTGAAGGATAGTGGGCCCCCAAAAGCGGTTCAAAGACCATATTAAGGGAACTCTGAAGAAATGCACTATCATACCTTCAAGCCTGGAAGATCTGGCCTCCAACAGACAAGGTTTGCGAGACGCCTGTCGCACAGCAGCTAAGCGGCTCAATATCGAGATTAAAATTCGGTAGAAAACTTTAGGAATCGCAACGTTCCGGGTTCGATACCGGCCCTCGCTAACTCAGTGTATGAGTTGCACAGGGATCCGTGTGGTAAGGTGAGAAGCAGGTGGTAGGTGTGGCGCTCAACCTCAGACGCTAAAAAACAATCTCCTTGGTCTAGCGCAAGTGAAAAGGTATAGACTCCCTCGCTGTCTGGCTGAGACCGACTGGGTGTCATTTAACTCGCAGAAATAGCAAAGCCTAGCAGGATCTATAATGTATTTGCGAGAATAACTTGCAAACACTTACACTATGATGGATCGCCCTTATTCTTTACATAAACTGGTTCGCTACGCGTAGGATGTGACACACGATCACAAATATGGTGAATCCATCAAGGATCAAATTGATTATTCAGTAGTAATGGATCAGCGGGACTATCATGCTCACCTTTACATCCCAATATGATGTTTATCTCCGGACAAAATTTGTATATGTTTTTCTTCTCCATACTTTTTGTCTTTCAAATATATATATATATATATATATATATATATATATATATATATATATATATATATAGGATGTTTAGGATGTGACACAAGGTCACAAGTAAGTGACATACAGCGAACATAAAAGAAACAACAATGACACAACAATGGGACACCCTCATTATTTACCCAACACATTCGCCATGAATATGATCTGGTACAAGGTTGCAGGTAGGGAGCAAACAGCCTGGATTGATCTCATCATGCAGTTGTATTGGATCAGCGAGACTAGTTTGCTGACTGTTACATCACAATGGGATGCATTCCTTCTTTACCCGAATCGTTCACCACAGGTAGGATATGACAGAATTTCACATGTGTGGGACATCCAGCGAGAATCGAACTCGCTATTCAGTAGTAATGGATCTGTGAAACTAGCTTACTTATCTTTACACTTCGATGGGACGACTCTGATATTTTGAATGTGAGAAATAAAACATTTCGTAAAATAACAAACATTGTAAGATACGAATTCTTAGGAATTTCTTTTTTAATTTGATGCGAATTTGGCAAATTATTTTCCTCTTTCTCTTTCAATCACTGGTGTTATTAAAATCCTTTTACTGTATATATATATATATATATATATATATATATATATATATATATATATATATATACCAAGCGTGTTGGTAGATCCTTGCGGAGAGAAAAAAAACCAGCAGAAAGTTTGATTGTAAAAATATACTACCAAACATCAACCAGGAAGAAAAAAATTTTTTGAAAAAAAGAAAGGACCAAGATATTCGTACCAACAAAAAATAATCTATTGGTACAGTATTTGGCCAAAAGAAAAAACAATTTATATGTATATATATGTATATAAGATATATATATATATATTCATATAGCCGCTAGGAGAAAGCTAATAAGTAAAAAGTGCTCGATACCTAACAGGCCGAAATGTACATACAGAGATTGATTTTTATCGATTTGTTTAGCCATACATTTAAATAGGTATTCCCGCCTAATTCATTATTAATTAATTAATTTTCAAAATTAGGTACGACTCCAATTAAGCACTTATTCTCCCAAATATATATATATATATATATATATATATATATATATATATATAGATAGATAGATAGATAGATAGATAAGAACAGACCTGGGGCTAGATAGATAAATAGACAGAGATAGACAGACAGACAGACAGACAGATAGATAGATAGATAGATAGATAGACAGACAGATAGTATATCATGGAAAATGGAAACAAATTCTACTGTATGTGAAAATATAAAATGCCCGCCGGTCTCCGGACCTACGCAAATGTGCCCCAGTCTCCGGCCCTACGCAAATTCACTCCAGGCTCCGGCCTATGCAAATGCTCCCCAGTCTTCAGACCAATCGTTTTTGTGTACGACGGCATGTTGGTCAAATTCTGCTATTCTTAAAAAGTCACAATAGCCATCACCGATATAAATGACAAATATTCTTTGTGTATGAAAGTATGTTAATACAGATCTGATTTTCTTTGAAAAGTCCCAGTCTACACGCTAGAAATAAACGGTTGCCAAAATAGCTTATTGGGAGTTAAAAACAAAACAGAAATCGTTTGAGTCTTCATATCATCATACGTTGTAGGCAGTGTCGTCAGATTGGTCCGGACAGCTAGCTATCTCTATTGAAAACATTCATTGTTCCCGCGAGGGAAACCGCCTCGGCATTTCTGCCTCTCAGTGGCCGAACCACTTCAGCCAACAGGGTTGACAGTCGTCTTACCACTTATGATCAGAATGTTGCGAGATCAATCTCTGTAACCACTCGCTACATTTGGCAAATAAAGAAATTTAACAATTTAAAATTCGTCGTCTGCACCAGTGCTTCACACTTCCCCAGAAAGACACACTTTATTTATTTCATAGAAAAATTAGATACAGACGTGCCACCCACAAAACTTGGCCTCAAGGGACAATATTTATTTTGGGGACAGAGAAAAAGATTAAAATATTCAAAAAAGATAAAGAAAACGTTAATTACTTTTATGACATCATAAAAGAATGATGACGTGACGTTTAAACAATTCGTTATAAAACAACGAAACATTCATTTGAATTAAACATTTGCGTAGCAATAACCATGTATGTAGAATACATGGTTTTGAGCTTAGCTGACAGATATATTGGCAAATATTTAGAACGAAAGCTCAATGAAAGCCGAATCGACAGCCGTTTGACCAGCTTGAAAGATGCAGCGTTGGGTTACTTATGGGTAAGTAGTTTTAAACAATTCTCAGTCTTGACTCAGTCTTAAGTTTGATTGAATAACGACACTTTATCATTCTTTAGATTCTCTGTCTCTTAGATTAGCAACCAAAGGCAACTGAGTTTTCTTAAAGCGTATATAGGTATTCAAATGGTATTTTCTGTTGATGCTGGGCCTAGGGATTGAACTCATGACTTCCGGCTCAAATCCAAGCAGAAGCACCAATGGCTAATGGTTTATTTCTATGGGACAATTTACAGACTATTTTAAAGGGGCTTGAAAGCTAATGTCAATTTCTTCTCTCTCTCCCTACCACATCTGTCTGGGATATAGCTGTCACACGAGGCTTTCCTGTAGTTTCGCTGACATCGTCTTCGGCTTCGGTCTAAACCTAAATGCCCGTCAGTTTCCGTCCCCACGCAAATGCTTGCCAGTATGGGACCCTACGCAGATGCGCCCCGGCCACCGACCCTACGCAAATGTGCTCCGGTCTCTGGCGCTGTGCCAGTCTTCAGCCCAATCTACTTTGTGTACGACGACATGTTGATCAAGTTCTGATATTCTTTTAAAAGTGGCAGTGACCATCTCCGATATAAATGACAAATATTCTTTGTATATGAAAGTGTGTTGATACAGATCTGATTTTCTTTAAAAAGTCGCAGTCTACACGTTAGATATACATGGTTGCCAAAATAGCTTATAGGGAGTTAAAATCAAAACAGAAATCCTTTGAGTCTTCATATCATCATACCTTGCAGTCAATGTCGTCAGATGAGTCCGGACGGCTAGCTATCTCTGTTGAAAACCGTCATTCAGTATTTACCTTAAGTCCCCTATAGGTCAGGATGACACACAAGGTATTTTTAGAGTGGGATGCTATGTAAAAACCGAAGCTATTTTAATGGCTAGTCGTTAAAAAATATGCGTGATTTCCATCACGTTCCCCTTTTGGGGCGCCTCAGACACCGGGCAACAAACCCAGCCGAGCACATTTAAATCGATAGGCATATTGATCAAGTTCTGATATTCTTTTAAAAGTCGCAGCGGTCATCTCCGATTTAAATGGCAAATATTCTTTGTATGAAAGTATGTTAATACAGACCTGATTTTCTTTGAAAAGTCACAGTCTACACATTAGAAATAAACGGTTGCCAAAATAGCTTATAGGGAGTTGAAAAGAAAACAGAAATCGTGTGAGTTTTCATATCATCATACGTTGTAGACAGGGTTGTCGGACGGATCCAGAAAGCTAGCTTTCCTTGTTGAAAACCTTCATTGTTCCCGCGAGGGAAACTGCCTCGGCATTCCTGCCTCTCAGCAGCCCAACCACTTCAGCTAATAGGGGTGACAGTCACCTTACTGCGAGCCACCACTGATGATCAGAAGGTTGCGAGATCAATCTCTGTAACCACTCGCTACATTTGGCAAATAAAGAAATTTAATAATTTAAAATTCGTCAGCTGCACCAGTGCTTCACACTTCCCCAGAAAAACACACTTTATTTATTTCATAGAAAAATTAGATACAGACGTGCCACCCACAAAACTTGGCCTCAAGGGACAATATTTATTTTGGGGGACAGAGAAAAAGATTAAAATATTCAAAAAAGATAAAGAAAACGTTAATTACTTTTATGACATCATAAAAGAATGATGACGTGACGTTTAAACAATTCGTTATAAAACAACGAAACATTCATTTGAATTAAACATTTGCGTAGCAATAACCATGTATGTAGAATACATGGTTTTGAGCTTAGCTGACAGATATATTGGACAATATATCCAACGAAAGCTCAATGAAAGCCGAATCGACAGCCGTTTGGCCAGCTTAAAAGAAACAACGTTGGGTTACTTAAGGGTAAGTAGTTTTAAACAATTTTCAGTCTTGACTCAGTCTTAAGTTTGATTGAATAACAAAACTTTATCATTCTTTAGATTCTCTGTCTCTTAGATTAGCAACCTAAGGCAATTGAGTTTTCTGAAAGCGTATATAGGTATTCAAATGGTATTTTCTGTTGATGCAGTTGAGACTATTTTAAAGGGGTTTGAAACTTGATATTTAACTGTCACACGAGACTTTCCTGCAGTTTTGCTGACATCGTCTTGGTCTTTAGTCGTCACGACCGTCTAAACCTAATTGCCCGTCAGTTTCTGTCCCCACGCAAATACCTGCGAGTATGTGACCCTACGCAGATGCGCCCCGGCCACCACGCAAATGTGCACCGGTCTCTGGCTCTGCGCCAGTCTTCAGCCCAATCTTCTTTGTGTACGACATGTTGATCGTTCTGATATTTTTTTAAAAGTCGCAGTGACCATCTCCGATTTAAAAAGCAAATATTCTTTGTATATGAAAGTATGTTGATACAGATCTGGTTTTCTTTGAAAAGTCGTTGTCTACACATTAAAATAAACGGTTGCCAAAATAGCTTATAGGAAGTTTAAAAGAAAACAGAAATCGCTTGAGTTTTCATATTATCATACGTTGCAGGCAGTGTCATCAGACGGGTCCGGACAGCTAGCTTTCTCTGTTGAAAACCGTCATTCAGTATTTACCTTAAGTCCCCTATTGGTTAGGTATCAATTTTTATTTTTTTTGGGGGGCGCCAAATTGATAGATTTAAAAGCGATGTTAAAAAGCAATTTTCTAATAACTAAATTTCTTTTCTTTCATCAAGGGATGGCGAAAACAGCCCCAGAGTCACAATACAACTGATACACACGTCTTGCCGTCCGTAGTCACTAAAAATTCTACTCATGGCACCCGAACCAAAGCACTGCTTCCTACTCGAGTCAGTGGCCTGAATCGCCCGCGCTGCCATCCATGCCTCCGCCGGGGCCGGGGCCATCGCCGTCGTCGACACTGCCGTCGAGATTCACAAAACTTAACTAAGGTATCACCAACACAACATTCTTTTATACTTTTACCTCTTGATGTTCTTTAACTACTTCACGCTCTTTAACTACTTCATGATTTTAATGGCTTGTCAACACATCTAGGGTTATCTATGTCGAGGGGTTAGGGAATATATATATATATACATATATATATATATATATAAATCAATATATATATTTACACAAACATACGCATATATACATATATATACTTACACACACACACATACACAGACACACATATATATTCAATAAATGAAGGAAAAAACTTTAAACTTGCTTCATTACAATAATTTATTTCAACCGTATTACTACGGTATCTTCAGGTAATCACAAGAACATGACACTTACTAAGAATTTCCCTAAGTAACATCTTTTTTAAATCTATCAATTTGGTGGTGCCCCCAAATTGATACATTTAAAAGCGATGTTAAAAAGCAATTTTCTAATATCTAAATTTCTTTTCTTTAATCAAGGGATGGCGAAAACAGCCCCACAGTCACAACAAACTAATACACACGTGTTGCCGTGCGTAGTCACTAAAGGTTCTACCCATGGCACCCGAACCAAAGCACTGCGTCCTACTCGCGTCCGTTGCCTGAAACGCCCGCGCTGCCGCCCATGCCTCAGTCGGGGCCAGGGCCGGGGCCATCACCGTCGTCGACACTGCCGTCGAGATTCACAAAACTTAACTAAGGTATCACCAACACAACATTCTTTTATACTTTTACCTCTAGATGTTCTTTAACTACTTCACGCTCTTTAACTACTTCATGATTTTAATGGCTTGTCAACACGTCTAGGGTTATCTATGTCGAGAGGTTAGGGAATATATATATATATATATATATATATATAAATCAATATATATTTACACAAACATACGCATATATACATATATATACTTACACACACACACACACATACACACACACACATACACACACACACAGATACATATATATATATATATATATATAATATATATATATATATATATTCAATAAATCAAGGAAAATTTTCTAATATCTAAATTTCTTTTCTTTCATCAAGGGATGTCGAAAACAGCCCCTGGGTCACAACACAACTGATACACACGTGTTGCCGTGCGTAGTCACTAAAAGTTCTACCCATGGCACCCGAACCAAAACATTGATCCCTACTCGCGTCAGTTGCCTGAATCGCCCGCGCAGCCACCCATGCCTCCGCCGCCAAGGCCGTCGCCGTCGTCGACACTGCCGTCGACACCACCGTCGAGATTCACAAAATTTAACTAAGGTATCACCAACACAACATTCTTTTATACTTTTACCTCTTGATGTTCTTTAACTACTTCACGATCTTTAACTACTTCATGATTTTAATGGCTTGTCAACATGTCTAGGGTTATCTATGTCGAATCTTATACGAATCCTTTTAAACAAGTCTGTTTGAGCCATAGATGGGTCCTTAACATGTACTACCACAGTTAGTACATTTAAGAGCAAAGCACTTCAAACACAAACAAATTTTAAATGTCACTAAATATAAATAACACACACTTTATTTACAATATATTGAAAGAAAAATGAATGAGTAGCACAGAGATCTGTGCGGTAAAGAGAGGAGCTGATGGCAGGTGGGGCGCTCCACCTCAGATGCTAAAATAATCTCCTTGGTCTAGCGCTAGTGAAAAGGGGATAGACTCCCTCGCTGTCGGGCCGATACCGACATTAGGCCGCCCCGACGACTTTACTTACACAGCATATATATATATATTTACACAAATATAAGCAGTTATATATATATACTTACATACACACACACACACATATATATATATATATATATATATATATATATATATGTATACTCAATGAATGAAGGAAAAAATTTTAAACTTGCTTCATTACAATAATCTATTTCAACCGTATTACTTCGGTATCTTCAGGTAATCACAAGAATATGACTCTTACAGAGAATTTCCCTAAGTAACATCGCTTTTAAATCTATCAATTTGGAGGATGCCCCCCAGATTGATAGATTTAAAAGTGATGATAAAAAGCAATTTTCTAATAACAAAATTTCTTTTCTTTAATCAAGGGATGGCGAAAACAGCCCCACAGTTACAACACAACTGATACACACGTGTTGCCGTGCGTAGTCACTAAAGCTTCTACCAATGGCACCCGAACCAAAGCACTGCGTCCTACTCGTGCCAGTTGCCTGAATCGCCAGCGTTGCCACCCATGTCTCCGCCGGGACCAGGGCCGGGGCCATCGCCGTCGTCGTCACTGCCGTCGAGATTCACAAAACTTAATTAAGGTATCATCAACACAGCATTCTCTTATATTTTTCCTCTTGATGTTCTTTACCTACTTCACATTCTTTAACTACTTATATATATATATATATATATATATATATATATATATATATAAATCAGTATATATTTACACAAACATACGCATATATACATATATATACTTACACACACACACACACCGACATATATATATATATATATATATATATATATATATATATTCAATAAATGAAGGAAAAAACTTTAAACTTGCTTCATTGTAATAATTTATTTCAACCGTATTACTACGGTATCTTCAGGTAATCACAAAAACATGACACTTACTGAGAATTTCCCTGGGTAACATCGCTTTTAAATCTATGAATTTGGGATTAAAAAGCAATTTTCTAATAACAAAATTTCTTTTCTTTAATCAAGGGATGGCGAAAACAGCCCCACAGTTACAACAAAACTGATACACACGTGTTGCCGTGCGTAGTCACTAAAGCTTCTACCCATAGCACCCGAACCAAAGCACTGCGTCCTACTCGTATCAGTTGCCTGAATCGTCCGCGCTGCCACCCATGCCTCCGCCGCCGGGCCGGGCCGTCGCCGTCGTCGACACTGCCGTCGAGATTCACAAAATTTAAATAAGGTATCACCAACACAGCATTCTTTTATACTTTTATACTTTACAATGTATTCATTTACAATGATTTCCTATAGTAAAATCACTTATAATGCATTTCTAAGGTGAAATAATTTACAGTGCATTTTTATAGCAAAACCACTTGCCATGTATTTTTATAGTAAAATAATCTCCAATGTATTCCTACAGTAATGTAATTTACATTGCATTTCTATAGTAAAATCATTTCCAATGCATTCCAACAATAAAATAATCCCCAATGCATTCCTAGACATAAACAAAACACTTCAATTGTGGATCGCATCGTGGTTTAATGATTAGCAATTTTCTTATAACTAAATTTCTTTTCTTTAATCAAGGAATGGCGAAGGCAGTCCGAGTCATCCATATTGTCTCCCATCATCATCAAAAGCTTTACCCATGACGAAAGTTTCGGGCGAGGCGAACCAGCCCAGTTGTCGAAAATACCGACAACGGATTACCTCGACTTGGCCAATAAGAGCCCGCTGGCAAACAAACTGTTCGGGAGAGGCGAACCAGCCCAGTCGCCCCAAATCCCGAATACAGAGTACCTCGACTTGGCCAATAAGATCCCGCTGGCAAACAAACTGTTCAGGAGAGGCGAACCAGCCCAGTCGCCCAAAATCCCGAAGACAGAGTACCTCGACTTGGCCAATAGGAGCCCGCTGGCAAACAAACTGTTCAGGAGAGGCGAACCAGCCCAGTTGCCCAAAATCCCGAATACAGAGTACTTCGACTTGGCCAATAAGATCCCGCTGGCAAACAAACTGTTCGGGAGAGGCGAACCAGCCCAGTCGCCCAAAATCCCGAAGACAGAGTACCTCGACTTGGCCAATAAGATCCCGCTGGCAAACAAACTGTTCAGGAGAGGCGAACCAGCCCAGTTGCCTAAAATCCCGAATACAGAGTACCTCGACTTGGCCAATAAGATCCCGCTGGCAAACAAACTGTTCAGGAGAGGCGAACCAGCCCAGTTGCCCAAAATCCCGAATACAGAGTACCTCGACTTGGCCAATAAGATCCCGCTGGCAAACAAACTGTTCGGGAGAGGCGAACCAGCCCAGTCGCCCAAAATCCCGAAGACAGAGTACCTCGACTTGGCCAATAAGATCCCGCTGGCAAACAAACTGTTCAGGAGAGGCGAACCAGCCCAGTTGCCTAAAATCCCGAATACAGAGTACCTCGACTTGGCCAATAAGATCAAACAAACTGTTCAGGAGAGGCGAACCAGCCCAGTCGCCCCAAATCCCGAATACAGAGTACCTCGACTTGGCCAATAGGAGCCCGCTGGCAAACAAACTGTTCAGGAGAGGCGAACCAGCCCAGTTGCCCAAAATCCCGAATACAGAGTACCTCGACTTGGCCAATAAGATCCCGCTGGCAAACAAACTGTTCGGGAGAGGCGAACCAGCCCAGTCGCCGAAAATCCCGAAGACAGAGTACCTCGACTTGGCCAAAATAATCAATTATCAAAACAAATTTAGGGCGAGGCGAACCAACCAAATGGCAAAATTTGTGGCTTATAACTCTATCACAGCGCTGCAACCCACCCAATACGTCAGTAGGTACTGCATGCTTTAGCCGTACTATGAATGCCAGCGTACCGCGAGCTGCAAGAGTCGATAAAGGCTACGCCCGTTCTACCGGAAATAGATCACTGCGACCCGCTCGAATTGCACAGGGCTTCACCCATAGACCCATCCGCGCTGCACGTCTGCCTCGCGCCTACTGCCTTCAATGCCTCTGCCACCCTTGTGATCCACCTGTGACACCCAAACCGAATAAGTCTCCGTCACTGACACCCTTGAACGATTCGTATAAAGCGTTAAAAGTTTCATTTGATCCACAACGTAACTTGCCCAAGCCAGCTGTCAAGAAATGTATCAGAAAACACAATATGAGGAGTTTGATTGAGATACTTGTAGCATTTGTCATATATTTTGTTATTTACTTAGTTATTAATGAATATTTGACATATATATATTTATAAACATATATATATATATTGTTTCGTTGTTTAAATCTTAATAAATAAATTTTTTAAATTGTTTATTGGGTCTTTTTTTTTGTATAAATATTGAAGAGTGTTTATGTTTTTATTTGTGTCATCAGATGATTCTATTGCTTATCTCTAGTGGACTGTTCATAAAAAGGCCATACATATTATCAGTAGGCATACGTATGTATATATTTACCCAACCCCTCCGCCATAGGCAGGATGTATTTTCAATTGTCTTCCCTTGTTGGGATGGGGTTGAGATTGGAAATCTCTAGTGGACTGTTCATAAAAAGGCCATATATTATCCGAATTCTCAGTAGGCGTATATATGTATACTCCTCCGCCATAGGCAGATTGTATTTCCAATTTTTAAACTTATTTCGTCGAGGCTCACAACCTTTCTATTTTCTAGTTTTCTTAGTACTTCATCGAGTTCCCCATTGTAAAATCTCCTAGTCTAATGTTTAGTTGGTTATTCATTATTTTGGGGGCTATTATTTTCTTTGATTTTAGTGAGAGTTCTTAATAGTTTCTGGAAGTGTTCTTTCCATTTCTGGAATCTATGTTTTTGGCTGGATGCCTTCAACTTTGATCTAGGGATACTTTTCCTACCACTAATTTCATTTACGGTTTCCAATGCTAATCGGGACCCGATAGAATAATGGACGATGTGCTGCATCCTACCATTCCCCAAAAATGCAGACCTAGGAATTGCTAAAAACTACAGAGGCATAACCCTTACTGCTGTAACTACTAAGATATATAATGCGCTAACCCCAGTTCATTCTCAGAAACACCAACAGTCGGATTATAGCACTTGCTACTCGCATGGATTCCCAAATAGGTTGAAAGGGGCTCTTTAGCCTTGGTTGGCAACCCATCAAAGTCAATGGAAAGTCCGACACAAAACCTATGCTGCCTTTCAAGGAAAGGCTAGGGGAGTAAACCCCGAAAACAAATTAGGAGTCGGAGTCCCTAAGGTGGCGTGATGCTGAAATCCAGCGCTACACATTAACTCCTGCGACACTACCGTTGCCAAGCCGCATTGGTACCTTACCTTTTCTTTGAATTCTAGCGGTGGTGGGGAGAGGGGGTATTTGCTACATAGGCAACAGCTTATCCTCCATATGAACCTGCCCAGGCTATGTAGTTCAAAGAAAGGAAAAAGAAAAAAAACTTTGACACTACTCTATTGTCTCACGGCTGCCAACAACAACATATAACGCGCTTCTCCTTAATCGCATCAGACCTGAAAACGAGAAAGTTCTTAGAATATACCAAAACGAATTGCGCAGAAATCGGTTCACAACCTCTCAAATCCTGACGATTCGCTGAATCAGAGAAAGGAGTACGTGCAAAGAATCTCGAGGCAACCCTACTATTTGTAGACTTCTCCAAAGCATTTGATTCCATACACAGAGGGAAAATGGAACAAATACTACTAGCATAGTGTCTCCCCAAATAAACAGTTACCGCCATAATGTATCTCTATCAAAACACCAAAGCCATGGTACATTCAACTGATGGAGACAGATTTATTTGACATCGTTGCTGGAGTCCTAGAAGGAGATATGCTAGCGCCATATATATTTATAATATGCCTAGATTACACACTTCGAACATCATTAGATCCCATCAAAGAAAAGGGCCTCACACTAAAAAAAAGGCAAGAAGCAGGCGATATCCCGCACAAACTATTGCGGGTGCGGACTCCGTAGATGATCTAGCACTTCTCACGAATAACTGCACAAGCCGAATCTTTGTTACATAGCCTTGAAAAGGCAGCACAGAGCATCTGCCTATATGTGAGCTCTGATAAAACTGAATCCATGTGTTTTAGAAATAAAAGAAGACATCTCCATTCTCAATGGTAAACTCCTGAAATCGGTGTAACAATTCACGTACCTAGGTAGTAATATCTCATCAACAGAAATGCGACGCCAATACACGCATTGGAAAGGCGTGGGCTGCTTTAAACAAATTGTCAGTGATAGGGAAATCCGATCTTGCTGACAAATCAAAGCAAAAATTCTTCCAGGCCGTAGTTGTATCAGTGTTACTGTACGGCTGCACTACCTGGACTCTAACGAAACACCTGGATAATAATCTAGATAGGACTTGCACGAAAATGCTACATGCAATATTATTGGAAACAGCACCCCGCGAGAAAACAGCTGTAGGGCCATCTGTCCCATATCACAAAAACTATCCGTGTAAGGCGAACAATACACTCTGGGCACTGCTGGAGAAGCAAAGGTGAACTCATAAGTGACGTTCTTCTGTGGAAACCAACACATGGACGTGCCAGCGTGGATCACCCAGCAAAAACGTACATATATTAACTCTGCGTGGATACTGGATGCTTCGTAAAGGACCTCCTCGGGGCAATGAATGATAGGGGAAGGATGGCGAGAGATTGTCATGGGTATCCGTGCTGCCAGCATGACAGGATGATGATGATGAATTGGAACCGACTCTTTTTGTATCTTTGGAAGATTCACTTGGTTTCTGAATACGCAAATGCTTGTCTCCCCGTGTAACATCTTGAATAGGGTAGCCGGTTATTTCCTAGTCGTGTAACATGATATTATAGGGTGACCCAGAAAAAAAACAGAACCCAAATTATTTATTTTCCCATCAAACTAACCCTAAACCCCAACCCTAACCCTTACCCTAAACCCTAACCCTAGCCTTCAACCCTAACCCTACACCCCCTAGTTGAGTAACATAATATTACAGGGTGACCCAGAAAAAACAGAACCCACAAATTTTGTAATAAAACTGTTAATTCTAATTTTTTTAAGTCCAACAAGGGTTTATTGTTAGGGTTAGGGTTAGTTTAAAGGGAAAATAAATAAATAATTTGGGTTCTGTTTTATCTGGGTCACTCATGTTACTCAACTAGGAAATAACCGGGTAGCCTATCAATTTGTTGGTCCGAGGTCACGGAAAGCTTTCGGTGGCTATCACTAGATCTCATGAAAGAAAAAGGATTGACCCTTAAAAATGGTAAGAAGCAGTCGATATCCCACTGAGACTATTATGGATGCGGACTACGCATATGATTTGGCACTTCTTGCAAATACATCCGTACAAGATGAATCACTACTATATAGTCTGGAGAAGGCAGCAAAGAACATTGGCCTCTATGTGAAACAAAAATAGTTTATGTTGTTCTAAACAAAAGGGAGTTATCTCCACACTCAATTGTAAGCCCCTAAAATTAGTAGACCAATTTAAGTACCTAGATAGTATCCCATCCACAGAAAGCAAAATTAATGTGTTTTGTCACCGGCTGCTCCCCCCCCTCTCCTCTCTCTCTCTCTCTCTCTCTCTCTCTCTCTCTCTCTCTCTTGACATGCCAGCTCTTTTGTCACCATCTTGTTCTCGCGGCCCCACTTTGTTTTATGTTCTTACCGGGATGAACAGTAAGATAACATAATATTAGTACTTCCAGTTTAATATACGAGGGTGAGTCAAAAAGTGTGCCATTTTGTTTAGGACAGGTATAACTACCAATACAGGAACATGTATCATACATCAAAATGAAGGTGTCCTCTGTAGATCACATCCCTACTTCTCCACATAGGAGACGTCAAAAAGTAATGCTATTTTGTTTACGACAGGTATAATTACCAATACAGGAACATGTATCATACATCAAAATGAAGGTGGTCCCCTCTGGATCACATCCCTACTTCTCCACATAGTTACCGTTTCACTTCCTCGTCACTGGAATAATGTTTGCCCCACAAACCCTCTTTTATGGGGTCGAAGAGATAATAGTCTGAAGGATCTAAATCTGGTGATTATGGAGGAAGAGAAATCTGTAATGAAGAATTGGCTCAAAGAGCAATCAACAGAATTTGATAGGGCAGGGATACATGCTCTCATTCGAAAGTGGCACGTTGTTATTGAGAGAAATGGTGACTATGTGTAGAAGTAGGGATGTGGTTCACAGAAAACCATTGTTGCATTATTGTGTGATGGCGTGCGTTTTTGACAAGCGAGAATTCTAAGGGGCCATTGTTTTTCAGATCAAGGGATGGAAAAATACCAGTGCGGGTTATGGTCCCAACTGACCCCAGAGGCGCGAATCTCGCGAGTTCCGTGATAGAGTTAGTTAGGAAGTCAGTTTTCAACCAGACGTCAGGCAGAGAGGACCTCTCTGTTGAGGTTGTAATTCCCGCGCGGTGAAGATGGCAATGCAGAAGTAAATCATTGTTCAAAGAAAAACAAAGTATTTTAGTCAATTAATCCATAACTTGAAAATAAGCCGAGTTTTTATATATATTTATAATATTTATTATATATAATTATTATATAATATTATATAAATTTATATATTATTATTATTTATAATATTATATAATAAATTATATAATATAATATAATATAATTATTATATATAATATTTACAATATTTATAATTTATAATATTTTATATATAAACAATATATTTATTAATGAAATATTAAGAATAGTTTTCTATATTCTTACATAGTAAGAATATAGAAGAGACAAGATGACAACCGGCCAAAAACTAGACAAAGAAGCAAGTAAGTCACAATCTGTCTGTCTGTCTGTCTGTCTCTCTCTCTCTCTCTCTCTCTCTCTCTCTCTTACTATCACACGAGAACTCTCCCGCCCTGTCGGCTGGGGCGTTAGAATGCACCGACTGCACCTCTGCAGAGGGTTAAGACTCCCCCAACGGGGCACTTGTTGGCCGTGGGTGGCGACCCGTGATGCTTAAGGATAGAGCCCAGGTGGATGAGCAGTTCATGACATGCAATACTCCACTTTGGCCCTATCTTGGGCTAGACGGGCGGTCGGAGAGGCCCCCTCCGATCAATCGGCTGGTCACGTCAAGCCCTAGAACCTATATGATTTTCCCAACTCTATTGCCCTTATGGTAAGCCCCAACCCCTTTTTATCATATGGGTGCTAGAAGGCGGTGGCTGCGGGTCTACATGTTCTGGGAATGACGTTAAACTCTATCTGATGGTGAGGTTCCAGTTCTGGAGGTTTGGGGAATGTGGAGCACCCCTTCATCACCATTGTTCCCTGGTCCACTCTGACCCGGAGTGGTAGTACCTGTTAGGGTCCCATCTATGGGTTAAATAGAAAAATGTATTTATAAAAAATTGTATTATCCATTAAGAATTGATTTATTTCAAAACTTTATTGGCATTTTTATATACCCATAAAGTAAAGTCGTCGGGTCGGCCTAATGTCGGTATCAGCCATGCAGCGAGGGAACGCTAGACCAAGGAGATTATTTTAGCGTCTGCGATGGAGCGCCACACCTACCATCAGCTCCTTACTTTACCGCACAGATCCCTGTGCTACTCATACGCTGAGTTGGCGAGGGCGGGTATTGAACTAGGAACCTTGTGGTTTCTAGCCGAACTCTCTACCGACTGAGCTAACCCGGCCCTTATATACCCATAATGGGCTATATAACTCTGATTTATTTGGTACTGAGAAGGCAAAATGCATGCCAAGTGCATATGAAACGAACCTGTTTATACACAACGTTTTGTGATCCTAAAGAAGGGAAAAAATAGAGCGCTAGCAAGAGAGAGAGAGAGAGAGAGAGAGAGACGTGAAAGGCAGTATGAAGAAGAAGAAAAAGAGGAAAGAATTAGCCACGACAGATTTGCTAAGTAGAAAAAAAGAGAAGATAGAAAAAGAAAAAGAAATTAAGCATAAACGAAACATATAGACAGAGAGAAAAAGAAAAATAGAAAAGAAAAAAAAGATGCACGAAACGTAGAAAGAAAAAGAAAGAAGAGTAGTTAAACATGAAAAGTAGAAAGAAAAAAAGAAAAAGCAGAGAAAAAGAAAAAAAGAAAAATGTAAGTACAAACGCACACACGCACACACACATTGTTTTTAGGAACTGTAAAATGAAAAAAATATATCTGATTTTGAAAGTTATATATTTGTTTTGATTAATGACCAGGGATGATTTAAAAGAGAAAGACACAGAAAGAAAAAAAGAAGATCCAACTCAGATTTATTACAAGTTGAAAAGAAGAAAAGATTGAGGAATATATATATATATATATATTATATATATAAATATATATATATATTTTTTTTTTTTTTTTTTTTTTTTTTTTTCAGCAGCTGAAAAATCGCAACTGCTGCTGTCGTCACCCCACTTCTACAGTTCTAAGTGACAGTTATCTCTAGGCTGCAGGTTCAATCCTGGTCAGGGGCGACAGTAAAAAAAAAAAAAAAAAAAAAAAAAAAATAAGTAGAAGTGGGGTGACGACAGCAGCAGTTGCGATTTTTCAGCTGCTGAAGATGTTTGAGTTGGTGGTTTTGCGACGACGACGACAACGACAACGACGGATTTTGTGCTATAGATTTTGTGACGGCGACGACATTGTTGACCCCCCCCCCTCTCTTCAACAAGTCGAATTTATTTTTTCCACTCTATTTTCTTTTATTTTTCATACTAGAAGCTATTTCGGCTTAGAGGTTGTATAATATCATCACATAATGGCGGACGCCATGTTCGACCTCAAACTCATTCCTAAATTCGACGGCTCCACATCTGTGTTGGACTGGGTCGAGAAAGTGGAGCTGACGTGTCGCTTATGTGGGGTCAAGCAGGTCGATCTAGTCATCCCCCTACGACTGATGGGACGTATACCAGCAGCTAAAAGACGCCAAAATAGCTTCTAGTATGAAAAAGAAAAGAAAATAGAGTGGAAAAAATAAATTCGACTTGTTGAAGAGAGGTGGGGTCAACAATGTCGTCGCCGTCACAAAATCTATAGCACAAAATCCGTCGTCGTCGTCGTCGTCGTCGTCGTCGTCGTCGCAAAACCACCAACTCAAACATCTTCAGTAGCTGAAAAATTGCAACTGCTGCTGTCGTCACCCCACTTCTACTTATACAATTTTTCTTTCAACATCCGGGTGTCTGCACCACACGCACGAGATTCTCGAGCCAAACCCGACCGCCGGAATCATCATAGCCATCATCCGGGCACCTGGCGCTTACATCCGGGACTGTAGCTTCTAGACTTCGGTGACAATGTTTGCATTCTGAAGGAAGCGGGTTCGATTCTACAGTCCGACATGTCAGGCAAAGCCTAGCCCGCTTCCTTCGAGAATACGGCAGGCCTTGACGTTCGCCACTCACCTCGTGTTCTCTGTCACAATTTGTTTTTGTTAAAACAGGCAGGTACAAAAAGAAAGAAAAACTTTTTTAGAAAGAAAAAAAGAAAAAGAAAGAGACAGAAAAAACTTTTTTTTAGTAAGAGACTAAAAGTGAAAAAAGTGAAAAATGATAAGTACAAAGAAAAAATTGCAACTCACATTTCTAGAAATTATAATTTTTGTGTTAAGTTTGATTTTCAGATGAGTTTGAGAACTGTTTTTTGCAAAAAGGAGAAAAAAGGAAAAGCAAGATGGCGGACGAAGGGAAATAAGACAATGGAAAAGAAAGAAAGAAAGAAAGAAAGAAATGACACATTTTTGTGTGTTGAAATTGTTTTAGAATATTTTTAAGGTACCTGTGCGTTTTGAAATGTTGAATTTTTTTGTTTTGTTTTGTTTTGTTAAGAGTTAAAATTAGAATTGTAAGTTGAAAATATTTTTTCCTTCTATCCCCAGCATAGGAAAGGATGGGGAGAGAATTACTTTGGGGGAGAGATGTAGTGAGTTAAAAAAAAACTTTCTCGGGGGTATAGGTCCAAAAGTGAACACCATAGCACGACTGGAACTTGAACTCGGTTTAACTACAATGTAATAATCCAGCGATTTACCAACTACGAAACAGGGACTCTACAACTTTAATTCAGAATAAACGATTTATATAGCGACAAGACTGCATGAAAAAATAATCTCTGTCAATTTTGCATTCGTATACAATTCTGTGAGAGATGCGTAAGTTAAAAGTGTGCAATGATTGAGAAAAAACATCTGTTCCATAACAGATTGAAACGATAAATCAGAAGGAAAAGAAAACTCAAGCGAAATTATGATGCGAATCTTGTTTAGAAATACTTGAAGGGGGGGACGAGTGTCTGTTGTGTTAGGTTAAAAGCTAGAAACTTCAAAGAGCTGTTGGGAGTTGTCTATTTATAGAGCATCAAATATTAAATGCATATTTCAAAAAGGTGCAGATATTTCCATATTACATTCGGATATATCAACATAAATAGAATAAAATGTTAAAGTGAAAAATTCGTTTTGTTGATAAAGTTTTTGAAAGGTTATTGACATACAGGAAAATTGTTAAAAAAAATATAACCTCTTCTTTTTACCATTTTTGGTGGTGTTAGTCTAGGGGATTATCTTCCCTTTGCCGGAAGAGTTATCTTCTCGCTGCGTTGCTGCTTGTTCCCACAAGGGACCTCTGGTATTGAAGCGCGTTCATTTGGAACTTGTCTTCCTCTTTTAGCTGGATCTTCTCAACCAACTGCTATGGGCTAGAGTCTATCTACCCCCTTTTCGGTGGGGCTTTTGCCCCCCCCCTTACATTACTGTCCTTTATACAGCATGGACTATCCTTTAGTTCCATGTCTGTAACATTTATATGTTAGGTACATTTGGGTATCTTCTTTATAACTAAATATTGTATATGTATTTACATGTTCTATTCTCCTGTACATTATGTATCTTATCGTTTCCATGTGCTGTTATATATATTAAATGTTTTGTCTCATAACGTGTTGGAATTGTATGTTCATTAATTAACTTTGAATCTTACATTAGCAAAAGTCTGCAGATAGAATAAAAGTCAGGTCAAGTCAGGTAACTGAAAACAAATATTACCCCACCCCACCCTCAGAAAGCACCAGCCTCCTGCTCTAAAAGGGACAGGACTAGGTTTATTGCTCAGTGCCTGAGGCGCCACAAAAGACGAATGTTAATGGGATTTACGCAATTTTTAAACACTAGTGACGCATGCGCTTCGGTTTGGGCGTGGTTCTCTAATGATCCATTCATTCGACTGACATGATGGGATGTCAGTAAATACTTACTCTTCCTATTACTTCTTTAGGATCTTCTAATGTCTAATGCCCGTTTGTCTCGGGTCGTAACGGGTAGTCTGAGCTTGACCGGTAAGATATTAATAATTAACATGATGCCAGGGGGCTATTTTCTATTTTCTAATGTCTGCTCTTTATCTCGGGTCATATCGGATTGTCTGAGGGTTCTTCTTCCTTGGGGTCGTCTCTTTCCCTTGTTCTGTGTTCCATCTTTTCATTATTCAGTAACACGGATACATAATTTTGTACACATTTTATTCAATTTTCCGATACTATTTAACCAAACGGAAAAATCCACGCAGAAACCTCAGAAAAATTCATTTAAAAATGTTTGGCATTGGGATGCTCTTACCGCTTTATTGATCTGGACTAGGAAGGTGACAAAAAATTGTTAAATAACACCTATAAATGTGATGAAGAAATAAAAAAAAAAAAGACTAAAAGTAAACAAAAAAGTTATTAAATAAGATTTTTAAAAAACGTTTTTTAAAATTACGTTGAAATACGTCATCATCAGATGATTTCCTTGAGATTAGATATAGAAAAAATAAAATGGAAGAAAATTAGTTATATATAATTACTATATCTAATCACTTATCTGTCAATAGGTCTGGTGGCATTGATGCTGGTTGAAGCCCCTTGAACTAGTGGTAACGATTTTAGCTCCAAAACCACGTTTGAATTTAAGGTAATGGTCTGAAGATGACTTATTAGAAGTTAATTTAAAAAAATACTTACACTGAGCACAAGGTTAGACTGGAATGAACATTGTGTTTATACACGATAAATATGAGGACAGCAGTCCAAATATCAAAATTATTCATATCAAGCCTCATCTCATAAATATAGACAGGAACATAAAAAGGTTTGTTGTAATGAAATATTCCACATTCTCTCTCACCCATGTGGTCTGACTATATATATAGTGAACACGGCGTTATGCTGGGCTGGCTTCGAGGATTAGTAGCGTACTTCACTATTCCTTGTCTGTCTTATTGTATGTCTCTGCAACAAAACCCTCTGTCATGGTGTAGACATCACGTCGGTTTCACCAGTTGTAAGATTCTGAGGTTGATAATTGAACATACAATTCCGACACGTTGTGAGACAAAACATCTAATATATATAACAGCACATGGAAACGATAAGATACATAGATACATAAGATACAAGAGAAGGGTAAAAAGGACACATTC
>CM042150.1:27582507-27607507 GCA_023376005.1 Doryteuthis pealeii | reverse complement strand
TAAATTAGGAAAATTTACCAATGAAAGAGGGGAGTAATGGAAAATGATGGAATAGTTAGTTTCAAAGTTGTTCTATTTTTCGATTATACCCCCTCTGTTGCAGATCTTTTTATCTGCATTCTTAGTCAGTTTCATTAGCCTTTCTAATTTAATATGATATTTTATTATATCAAAACTTAAATACTTGCACCCGGAGGGTGCATATATTTGCTAGTATATATAACAATTAAATGCTAATCTAATGCCACCGGGTATCCATTAAAAGTTGAATTATTCGGTAATTATACTCATAAAGCTCCCTATCTTATCCTCTGATTTTGATCAGCCTTTGATCAGGAACACCCACCCGCGAATACACATCAAAAATTGTTTATTCATTACAAAGAAATATGCGTCTGTCTGAGTCGGTTCAACGTACGAGAGATCAAAAATAAACCAGAGAGTAAGTGCGCATTGCTAAAATGATAGAAACTTGAGATATCAGTCTTTTTTTTAATCGATGTCAGCAAACAAAGGATATAAATGAACATCTGAAATGATTCCATCTATTCTCTGGGGTGTATATATCTCCCGTACAAATATTCGAAGATAATACAAACTCTTTATAAATACTAGCAAGAATAAACGCCCTCCGCCGGGCTTAAGTATTAAGTTTTCATTTATATATTTACCAACCCCTCCGCACGAGCAGGATGCGACACAAGGTCAATTTCTTAAGTGGAGTTCAGCAGGTTTGAATTCAGAGTTTTCCTTCTCATAGACCGGTTGCCTAACCAAGGTTAAAGAGCCCAGTCTGCCCTACTATTTGCCCAATGATATTACCGCTAAATGAAATGCAATTACCACGTCCAGGATTTGAACTCGGGGCAACGAGTCCATTTCCCATGACTTTAACCATTACACCACGCGCTTCCTAAGTTTTATATAATTGAATATCTGCCAAACTTCATTGGCTTCTTACCTTTTTTTTTTTTTTGATCACAGCGGTAGTGTGGGGGGCAGGGGGATTTTCTTCTTGGATACTTGGACAACAGCTCAACCTCCACATCAACCCGCCCAGTATACGTAGTTCCATTAAAAAAATTAGACAATACTCCATCGTCTCCCGTAGACGGAAAAATTGAATTGAAAGATTAACGAAATTAAATAAGAACGCATATAAAAAGTTTACACTTATTCTAATTATATTTGATTGGTTTCTATAAAAAATCATTTATAGGATTTATTTTGATAAGTTGGGGAATAAAACAGTAGTGATACAGATCAATAACACTTAGTAATTATTTATCAAACCCGGTTTTGTTAAAACCAGTATGCAAATTAACCACACCATATATTATGTAAACCTTTATTTCTTAGTGATATATGAGACGCATTGCAGGATTTTAAACGCACTAATATCATGGGCTGTTTTGAGGCAAATCTAACTCACATTTTTATAGAGACATCGTTAATAAATAAGATTTATTCTATGTTTTAATGATTTGAATATGAATTAAATACTCATTGATAAACTTACTTAATTCGAAAGGGTATTGGGACGTAAGTAGTGACGTAGTTTCAGTTACAAACAGACACCGAATCTCCATTATAATAAGATACTAGCAGTACCTATAGATACTAGTGGATAAGCAACACCAGATGATCAGGATTTGTAATTATGCCTTTCATCTTGGTCAATTTGGACGGTCTCATTTTTAACCAGGGGGTGTTGCAAGATGATAACGGTCGTACTATTAAGTAAGACGAGTAGTATTAAATAAACTAGCTGGACATGTGGATATACCGTATTATGATAATTTAATTATTACAACTTTTGATATGTTTATTCAAGAGCTATTGCATTTGTTCAATATGTAAAAAGTATAATAATCTTGATTTAAGTCTTTCTCACTCTGTTTTTCTTTCACTTCTTCTTTTGCCCTTTTCATTATGTGCGATTTAAAAGATTAGCGTTATCGCATCCGCGCGCTCACCTCCTCTTTCTATTTTTCCCCTACTCTCTTTCTTTCTATCTTTCTTCTTTCTTTTTTCTTGTTATAGCAATATCATTGTTGTATTGTGTTAACTCGAAAATTGATTTATGTCGCTTGTCCGATGTTAACGTCATTAAATTGTATTAATATAAAACGATCATTTGGAGCGATTTTTATGAGTCCTGTATCGATTTTTAACGAATCATAAATCTAACCAATAAACAAAATCTTAATTAACAGAATGGAAGATAATTAAAATATCTGTTATCGATTTTGAACTTCTAAATTTCAGAGCAAATAATTGTTTCTTTTAAATGCTGATATGAGCTAAATAAACAATTGAAAAAAAAACTGGTGATCAGTGTTATTATGTTTGTTATTATAGATATTATTAAACTACCGCCCGCCCTGTCGGCTGGGGCGTTAGAATGCACCAACTACACCTCTGCAGAGGGGTAAGACTCCCCCAATGGGGCCACCTGTTGGCCGTGGGTGGCGACCCGTGATGCTTAAGGATAGAGCCCAGGTGGATGAGCAGTTCATGACATGCAATACTCCACTTTGGCCCTAACTTGGGCTAGACGGGCGGTCGGAGTGGCCCCCTCCGATCAATCGGCTGGTCACGTCAAGCCCTAGCATCTATATGATTTTCCCAACCCTATTGCCCTTATGGCAAGCCCCAACCCCTTTTTATCATATGGGTGCTAGAAGGCGATGGCTGCGGGTCTACATGTCCTGGGAATGACGTTCAACTCTATCTGATGGTAAGGTTCCAGTTTTGGAGGTTTGGGGAATGTGGAGCACCCCTTCATCACCATTGCTCCCTGGTCCACTCTGAACCGGAGTGGTAGTACCTGTTAGGATCCCATCTATGGGTTAAATAGAAAAATGTATTTATAAAAAAATTGTATTATCCATTAAGAATTGATTTATTTCAAAACTTTATCGGCATTAAATGACCCACTGAGGTTGATATGCCGTAAAACAAAACAAACCAAACCAAACTAAACTACCGCATAACTTTTTTGTTATTTCTCTGAATGTTTGAGATGAGGCTTGAAGATTAGTATTATCTGCGTTATTCGGACTATTGTCCCCATCTTCATTGTTATTTGTACAACGTTTCGGCCGATATACCCTCCGGTTCAAAGTTCTGTGATGGCTCTCGAATACGACAGAAAGTTCCCGAGTTCGAAAAGAAGGTTCCCGAGTCCGAGAAGGTTCCCGTCCAATTGGACACATGGCCGAGTGGATAAGGCAGTTAGGTTAAGACAGTTCTAAGTGACAGTTATCTCTGGAACCCGAGTTCAATCATGAGTGAAAGCAGTTAGAAAAATAATTAATTAACACAACTCCTACCCCAGCTATGGTTAGCGGAATAAGAACAGGATACCCCCGTGGAATAAATAAAGGGTTAGGTTCAAAGTTCCGTGGTGGCTCCCGAATACGACAAGAAAGTTCCCGAGTTCGAAAAGAATGTTCCCGAGTCCGAGAAAGTTCCCGAGTCCGACAAGAAATACCTGAAGAAGGCCGGAGGGTATATCGGCCGAAACGTTGTACAAATAACAATGAAGATGGGGACAATAGTCCGAATAACGCAGATAATACTAACTTTTTTGTTATTATTAAACTACCGCATAACCTTTTTTGCAACATCAATGTTTTCATTTTGAATTCATAATATTTTCGTCTCCGCTTTTGTTAAGTCCGGAGTAAAACCAGCTCTGAAGATGATTTTATAAATCGAAATATTGTTAAATATTGGCTAGGAACATGATATAAAATATTTTCACTTTAACAGCATATTGTGCTGTTTTCATATACTTTCATCTATACAGATATTATTAAGTTGATCTATGAATCTCGTTCAAGTTTGGTGCTAGAAGGCGGTGGCTGCGGGTCTTCATGTGCTGGGTATGACATTAAACTCTAACTGATGGTGAGGTTCCAGGTCTGGAGGTCTGGAAAGTGTGGAGCGCCCCTTCATCACCGTTGCTCTCGGGACCACTTTGACCCGGAGTGGTAGTGCCTGTTGGGGTCCCATCTATGGGTTAAATAGAAACAAATCGTTTATAAAAATTGTTTAAAAAAACTTTCTACCAAACCATCGCTTATAACAAACTTTAACTTTACCCTATAAACTTTCCCTTAAACTGATTTATAATCATCTTAGCAACAAACAACTGCAAACAACCTACTTTCACTATCAATAAAAATCCTTTTAAAAAAAGACATAATACATTTAACCATCCCTCGCAACCTATTGCTTGGCATAAAATAACCCTGCATGGGTTGACATGCCGTTAAATCTATCAATCAATCAATCCACTAAGCTACAAACAACAGCAAACAATCTACTGTTAAAATAAATAAAAATCCTTGAAAAAAAATGACCATACCTCACAATCTACTGCTTGGCATGAAATAACCCTTGATGGGTTGACATGCCGTTAAAATCAATCAATCAATAAATGAATCAATCGTTCAAGTTTTTAGAGATTTGCTTTATTATTTAGTTTGAGGTGTAATGATTACCGTCGTAGAAAATGGAAACAGCGGAGCGAGTTCAAATCCTGGAAACGAAGTAAACGTTATGAAGGAAGCGATTTGCGAAAAGCATTGAACATTAAAGTAAAAGTAAATTTAGTGGAGCGGCCTTTTGTCAGTATCAGTCGACAAAGGAGATTGTTTTGATGAGGTGGAGCGCCACACCTATCATCAGCTCTTCATTTTACTGCACAGATCAGATTATCCAATCTATGCTATTCACGCACTGTGTTGGCGGGAACCGGTATCGAACCAGGAATCTTGTCGGTTTCTAGACGGGTGCTTTACCAATTGAGCTTTCTTTCTTTCTTTCTGTCTGTGATCTCCTTTCTTAAATTTGATACATTAGTTCATTAATGTATCTATTCATTTATTTGTCTTTCTTTCTTGCTCTTCTTTCTTTATTCTCCTTTCTTGCTGTTCGTTCATTGCTCTTCGTTCTTGCACTCCTTTTTCCTTTGTTACTCTTCATTCTTTCTGTACTCAACTTTCTTCAATTTAATCTATGTGTTTATTTATTTATCTATTTGCTCTCCTGTTTTGTTCTTTCTTTGTTCTCCTATCTTACCTTTTTTTTTTTTTTTTACTCTACTTTCTTTGTTCTTCATTCTTGGTTTCCTTCCCTTTTAGCTCTCCTCTCTTTTTTCTCTATTGTCTTTCTTTCTTTTTAAACTCTCCTTTCTTCAATTTTCTTCATTCATTTATTTATCCATTTCATAATTCCTCTCTTTTAGTCATTAGAAAATACTTTATTCTTACTTTACTTTTTATTTGGGATTCAAATTGTTTTCTCTCTTTTCTTAAAACGACCTTTAATTTTGAGTATTAGTTAAGTAAAATGGGATACTATTCTATTTGTATAGACAAAGACAAAGAAAGATGTTTCAGTTTGTTGTGTATTTATCGGATATTTCCTATTCGGATTATTTTTTACTCCAGTCTTACCAGTATTCGCTTAATGATGATTATTTAGTTATCTCATCATCATTGCTAGCCCACAATACGAATTACCATGAGTCCCTCTCACCATTCTTCCCTATCGGCTCTTGCTGGGTCATCTAGACAGCATCCAATGTCCGCACAGAGCTGGTTAATGTAAGTTTTTGCTGGTCGACCAACAGTGCTGTGTCCATGTGTAGAAGTCCATTGTAGAACGTTACTTATGAGTTCGACTTTACTTCCAGGCTACCCTTGGGAAAGGTATGAATCTAACAATTCTCTCTCCATCTCTGAATAAATATTAGAACAGACTCGGTATAGCAGCTGGTCTAGGAGAAGCAAAACTCTGAATTCAAACCCAAGGAGCTCTCTTCTCGTTTGTAAAAAAAAACTACTTTGAGAGTTTCCCCCTCACTCCTCCCTATTCTTCCTCCTCATATGTTCTCTCCTCTTTTCTTCCTTTTCAAGTTTTTTTTTCTTTTCTTTTTTCCCGCGTGATTCTTCTACTTCAATCTAATAATTTTTGTTTGTTTTTTTTTTTGTTTTTCACTCTTTAAAAAAAAAGATATTTAAGGAATAATTATTTCTATCGTGATCACGATCATTAATGTCACTAACGTATTTTCTCTTCCTTTTTTTGTGGGCACGAATGATTTCTTTAATTCCTTCACTTGTTACTTGGGACTTATATTTTTACGCACGCATTTTTATTTTATTTTATTTATTTTGCTTAATTTATTCATTTATTTTTACTTTCTTTTTGAAAATGGACATTTTCTCTTTTTATTACATTATTTTTCATTATTTTATTGCTGTACTTTCTTTGCTTCATTCTTTGCTCTCCTTTTTTTTTTCTTCTTCCTTGCTCTTCTTTCTTTTATTCACTTCTTTCTCTTTACTCTCCTTTTTGTCTTTCTTTCTTTCTTTATGTGAACTCTTTACTTAAATTTAATACGTTCGTTCATTAATTATCTATTTATTTATTTTGCTCTCCTTTCTTTCTCTTCTTTCTTTGCTCTCCTTTCTTGCACTCTTTTATTTTTGCACTTCTTTCTTGCTCTTCTTTCTTTCTTTTCTTTCTTTCTTTCTTTCTTTCTTTCTTTCTCTTCTTTTCTGTGATCTCCTTTCTTAAATTTGATACGTTCGTTCATTAATTCATCTATTCATTTATTGCCCTCCTTTCTTGCTCTCCTTTCTTTCACTCCTTTATTTTTTGCTTCTTTCTTTTTGTTCTTCTTTTTTCTTTCTTTCTTTCTTTCTTTCTGTGGTCTCCTACTTAAATTTGATACGTTCGTTCATTAATTTATCTATTCATTTATTTGTCTTTCTTTTTGCTCTTCTTTCTTTATTCTTCTTTCTTGCTGTTCGTTCATTGCTCCCAGTTCCTGCTCTCCTTTGTTCTTTTTTGCTCTTCTTTCTTTCTTTCTTTCTTTCTTTCTCTACTCGCCTTTCGTCAATTTAATTTATTTGTTTATTTATTTATCTATTTACTCTCCTGTTTTATTCTTCTTTCTTTGTTCTCTTTTCTTACCTTTTTCTTTTTTACTCTACTTTCTGTATCTACTTTGCTCTTCATTCTTGTTACCCTTTCCTTTTCGCTCTCCTCTCTTTTTGCTCTATTTTCTTCTTTCTTTCTTTCTTTCTTTCTTTTTTTTTAAACTCTCCTTTCTTCAATTTTCTTCATTCATTTATTTATCCATTTCATAATTCCTCTCTTTTAGTCATTCGTAAATACTTTATTTTTACTTTCTTTTTATTTATGATTCAAATTGTTTTCTCTCTTTTCATTGCCAATTCCTTAGCAATTTGATTAAACTCTTACCCATAATTTTAATGACTCTGTAATACTTTGAGAAAATCGATTCCATTGTTTGGAAACTTTAATGTCTTCACAACATGCATTAGATGGAACTAAATTTGTTATTCCTGACCAAAATAGCGCCAGTTAAATTCTTCAGAAGGCAATCAAGGGATTAATAGCCTAATTACAACCCACAATTTAACCCCGCCCCCCGCGCTGTTAAATTCAAATATGGTGACCAATCACCGAAATCAAATTATTTTCTTTAAGTGTCTAAGTATTATAGTTTTCGCTGATAGGACTATTAGTGCCGGGACACTTCTGGCTCGCTTTATCTGAACGCCTTAAGACATACAAACAATAAACACCTCGCGGTTGGGGGGGGGGAGCATTGATTAGCAAACTAATTCCTCGGGCCATAAGCAATGTAATATGTTTAATTCTCATCGAGTGCCAAACAAATCTAAATGTATTAAGTTAAATTGGATTCAACATTGCCAGAGTAATCACTACATTAATAAGGTCAATCAGAATTCTAACCTTGGAGGCCGTTTTAAATAGTCTGTTATGAAAGAAAGTGAATCCTTTTATTCAATCAATGGCCATAAAAAAAACGAAAAATCTTTTATTTTCACTCCTTTTGAGTTTTTTCCATCAGCGTTAGGTGATGGTATTTCACTGGAGTCTGAGTGACAACAAGTCTCCTCAGGTCCCCAGGACTCTTTTGAGTATTCTACCCGATTGCAGCAGTGCAGTATTCTGGATGGTCTGAATACTTCCTCTAATTTCCAGATTTTCCAAGCTTTTTGTGACCGTTATTATTATTATTATTATTATTATTATTATTATTATTATTATTATTATTATCTCCTTTTGAGTTTTCACATCAGTGTTAGCTGATGGTCTTTCACTGGAGTCTGAGTGACAACAAGTCTCCTCGGGTCCCCAGGACTCTTCTGAGTATTCTACCCGATTGCAGCAGTGCAGTATTCTGGATGGTCTGAATACTTTCTCTGATTTCCAGATTTTCCAATCTTTTTTCCAAGCTTTTTGTTTCCAAGTGCACCAACTACAATTGGTATCACTTTTATTATTATTGTTCACTACATTTGAGTTTTTAACATCGGCATTAGCTGATGGTCTTTCACTTGAGTCTGAGAGACAACAAGTCTACTCAGGTCTTCAGGACTCTTTTGAGTATCCTGGCAGATTGCAGCAGTGCAGTATTCTGGATGGTCTCAATTCTTCCTCTGATTTCCAGATTTTCCAATTTTTTTCCAAGCCTTTTGTGACCGTCATTATTATTATTATTATTATTATTATTATTATTATTATTATGAGAGTTTTAACACGAGCATTAGCTGATAGTCTTTAGCTGTAGTCTGAGTGAAAATAAGTCTACTCAGGTCTCCAGGATTCTTCTGAGTATTCTAGCCGAATGTAGCAATGCAGTTGTCTGGATGGTCTCGATTCTTCCTCTGATTTCCATTTCATCTAGCCTTTTTCCTAAGCTTTTGGAGACCGTTCTCAGTGCCCCAACTTCTATCGGTATCACTTTCACCGTCATATTCCACAGTTTTCACATCCGCCTTAACCGGTGGTTTACTGGAGACTGAGTGACAGCAAGTCTACCCAGGACTCCAGGATTCTTCTTCTTCTTCTTCTTTCTTCTTCTTCTTCTTCTTCTTCTTCTTCTTCTTCTTCTCCAAACCCGTAGTCTGTTATGAAAGAAAGTGAATCATTTTATTCCATCAATGAAAAAGCGCAAATCTTCTTCTTCTTCTTCTTCTTCTTCTTCTTCTTCCTTCTTCTTCTTTTATTATTATTATTATTATTATTATTATTTTATTATATTTCAGTCGAGATTTTTGTCGAGTTATTATAGTTATCATTATTAAGAGTTTTTCATACCAGCTTTAGCTGATGGTCTTTCGCTGGAGTCTGAGTGACAACAAGACTACATAGGTCTCCAGGACTCTCCCGATTATTCCAGCATTCAAATTTGGAGAGCTAAAAATCAACAAAAAACGCCAATTTTTGGAATTGAAAGCTAAAGTTTTTTTGGGAATGTCTGACTTTAACATAGTCCATAGCTGTACAAAATTTCAGAAAGATTGAAGGGGGGTGCCAGGATTATTGACATGGAATTAGCCATTAGATAAACACAGCAAGGGGTGATAAATCGTATAACCCACCCACCAACCAATCAATCTCTTTTGTTAAACGTTAAAAAGTACTTTCATTCGGAACCCCGCACCCTACACATACACTTATTAGTAAACTGAAAACTGGACTGGAAATTGCTTAATTCTTTAAGAGCCTTTTAACACTAATGCACTGACACGTGAGGCGCTCGTTATGCAAGAGTTATCATTGTAGGAAAAGAACACGGTGACACGAGTTCAAATCATGGACGAGGCTGGTTGCATTTCACCTAGCGCTAATAACCTTGAGAAAGGTGCACATCCAACTATTCTCCCTTCAACTATGGATAAATGGTAAAGCGGATCGGGCTCTTTACCAATTGCGTCGCAACTAGTCTAGGAGAAGGGAAAAAAAACAATTAAAACCTGTTAAACTCCGCTGAAATATTAACCTTGTGTCACATCCTGCTCATTGGGAGGAGTTGGGTAAATACAGGTATTTTCCTAATACCCCACTTGTATGGGCTGGGCACAAGGCCTCGTTTTAACGTCGGCCCACCCACAAGCCGAAGCTCATGGGTGGCAAAAAACAAAAATTGCGTCGATCCCGTCGGCATTCTCCCTCAAGGCGCTGGGCAATAAACCCTGCCCCCTTGGATCGACGTTATTAACTTGTAAAGATCCTGACACAGATTGTGTCTTTCCTGCGTGGCGGTGATATACATAAAACGTCATTTATTCTATACTAGAAGTGGCTACCCGGCGTTGTCTGAGTAAAGGGAGGGGTATAAAAACAAGTTGATTTCGCTGATCCGGCTGGTATCGCAAGTTAGATCTTTTCTGGATGACCCATGAAAATCACCACATAAAAAATGTTGTTTGAATCCGGCCTGGTAGGACGTTTAGGATTATCTTTTCGTCTGAATGACATCATATATAACAATATAGTAATTAATTTTAATTTAATAATCTACAATTTTTTTTCAATGAAAATAAGATATTTATGAGGCGATTAGTTCAATTAATATCATATTTCAATGCGAATTTTTAAAAATATATTTACAAATTATTTTTGCACAAAAAGTATGCTCCGGTGATAGTGAACCAGTATATATATATATATATATAATAAATAAGTAATCCACAGACACGTGTTTCAAGGTTTCACCTTTTAGCAGTGTGGCTATACCGTAACAGCTACCTCGGGCCGGGTTCGAGACCCGAATAAACTTTCGTTCGCCAAACCTTTAACCCGTACGGCCAGAGGCTGCTGTCAAATATAGGAGAATAATTAATCGCTACATTTCTAAGCGGAAATGAAATTCACTAGAGTCCTCAAACGTTTGTAAACAAACGCGAGGGTTAGCTAGACGCCATAACGGTGAATCTGCAATTAAGTCCCTATTCAGAGAACTCAACCATTACTGGGAGTATATATATAATAAAAAGTAATCCACAGACACGTGTTTCACGGTTTCACCTTTCATCAGTGTGGCTATACCGTAACAGCTACCTCTGGCCGGGTTCGAGATACTTTGTCGTTGTTTCATTTTGCAGCTTCCTCCGGACATAGATACATACATGCATACAAACAAACTGTCCTATGTTACAAGCCTGTACCACATACTCAAGCCACGAGAGGAAATTTGACAATTTCCACCTCAGGTGCCTACGCCACATCCAACGCATTCGCTGGCAAGATAAGGTGCCCAACACAGATGTGCTGGACCGAGCATCCATGAACATCATATTCGTCATCATCTGCGAGATGTGCCTTTGCAGGAAGATGGACAAAGGCCGCATCCTCAATGACCTGCTGTTTGGCGAATTAGTAAAAGGTTCCCGACGGGTAGGAAGACCATGCCAATGCTTCAAAGACGTCTGCAAGAAAGATATGAAGACATGCCACATCAACACCAACACATGGAGAGTTGGTACAGAAAACCGAGCGGCCTGTAGCCTTCTTGCCAAACTAGGCACGAAAAGTAATGAAACAGAGAGAAAAGAAGCCCCCACAGAAAAGAGAGGCAGAAAGGAGTGAGACAACAACAACCCCAGCAAGCATAACTGTTGTATTTGTATGCAGTCACTGCACCAGAGACTGCCATTCAAAATATTGGCATATTTTGTGTATAAGATGGGCTGAAGATCACAACTTGAATTTATAAACTGTTCCAAAATAGCGTTGGCTGAATCGGCCAATCAAAAACGCCCAAACATGTATTTAATTTACTATTTAAAGGCGTTGATAAATTGCTCGCTGGAGGTACGGACTAGCAGACAAGGATTGAACAGCTCTCTACTTCAAGACAGGATAAACTCTGATCCAACTAAGCAGAATCAGCGGATAAGTATTAAAACTGATACTACATCTTTTTTTTACATAACGAAAGAATCAAACTCTATGTCATAAGCGGTCTCCACTGTAAAAGTGCTTTCACCTACAGCTCTAAAATGGCTACACGAATCGTAACAAAAGAATTGGACAATACGCCATCGACTTTAGCAGACGGAAGGATGACAACATATCGTCTATAGCAGAGCTATTTCCTAGGTACAAATGTTTTTTTGTTGTTTTTTTTGTTTTTTTTTCCAATGACTTTTGAGATAAATATATTAAGATAGAATTCGTTTGATCACAGATGTGTTCGGTTTTGAGAGGCAACGAACGTGCTATGTCGGATAAAATTCTGATTTCTCGATCAATTCATTAGGGATAAAAAGCAAACATGGACGATACATCTTCGAGGCAGACTGTCACTAAAAATAAATGAATGAAGGACAACGTGCTGAGGAAAAAAAAGAAGTCTCGGTTAAAAAGCCATCTGCCAACGTTTGCATGACGCCTTTTACTCGGTTGACGTGACATAAGATTAACGCCCAATCCTAGAGTCAACGTTTTTTTTTTCTCTTTGAGAAATCAAAGGCGACATTATGTACAGTTTTAAAGAAACCTCCGATTTCTGTCTACTTCCTCTAAATCCTTATCTATTATAAAATTGGTTAATGTTATACCCTGTGTGTCCTCCCAGATTTTATTATTTAAAACAAAACGACTAGACGTTAAACTGTATCTAGTGGTGAGGTTCCAATTCTGGATCTATGGGGTGGGTGGAGTACAATTCCATCGCCATTACTCCCAGGTCCACTCTGACTATGTTGAAATCTGAAAATGTTGAAATATTTTGTTATATAAGGTGTGGCTACAATACACCACTTAAATTTATAGACTAAGCGCGGTCACGGGGTTTAAACCTCAGTTAATCAAGAGCCCGAATGCGTGGCTGGCTGACTACTTAATCACTGATACTGACAGACGTCCATTTGCAATCATTGACGAAGGACTTGCAATACTGAGGAGCACCAAGGAACAACCAAAGGGTTCTTTACCAATGATTTCCGCTGGACAAGCGATCTTTCTTGAAGCCTAAAGGATGGCCCATAAAATCCTAACAGAAAATTATTTGTATTTGATAGGACCGTGAGTAAAAAAAAAAATCTACAAAAAAAGAACTACACAAAAAGTAAATATTAACGCCAAATGAACGATATTGCCTAACATCGAGTCGGACCGTCATAAAAAATAAACGAAACATCAAACTTTGAATGTCAATTTTTGGATGCTCTCTATTAAGGCCGCCCTGTCATCTGGGACGTTAGAATTCACCGACTGCACCTTTGCAGAGGGGTAAGACTCCCCCAATGGGGCCACCAGTTGGCCGTGGGTGGCGACCTGTGATGCTTAAGGATAGAGCCCAGGTGGATGAGCAGTTTATGACATGCAAGACTCCACTTTGGCCGTATCTTGGGCTAGACGGGCGGTCGAAGAGGCCCCCTCCGATCAATCGGCTGGTCACGTCAAGCCCTAGCACCTATATTATTTTCCCAACCCTATTGCCCTCATGGCAAGTCCCAACCCCTTTTTATCATATGGGTGCTAGAAGGCGGTGACTGAGGGTCTACATGTCCTGGGAATGACGTTAAACTCTATCTGATGGTGAGGTTCCAGTTTTGGAGGTTTGGGGAATATGGAGCACCCCTTCATCACCATTGCTCCCTGTCCACTCTGACCCGGAGTGGCAGTACCTGTTAGGGTCCCATCTATGGGTTAAATAGAAAAATGTATTTATAAAAAAATTGTATTATCCATTAAGAATTGATTTATTTCAAAACTGTATCGGCATTAAATGACCCACTGAGGTTGATATGCCGTAAAACAAAACAAACCAAACCAATCTCTCTAAGGTCCTATCTTTGGTTTGATTAGATCAAAAAGGATCTTTTAAAAATGTGTTTAAAAAATCGAGTTTGAAAAAAAACATTAATATCTTCGGCATAAAGAAACCCAACAAGGGTTGAGGTGCCTTAAAATCCAACCAAACAATTAATCAAACAAAACAATCATTTTAATACTTAATGATTGTGACATTTAAGAAGTAAAACAAATTCAAAGATAGATTATCAAAATTTATTAGCAGAACTTTCTTTTTCCTTTTTTTTTCTAAATGTCCATATGGCATTATATAAGCATATTGGACTATCTATGGTATAAGATGTACGCAAAATCGTCACTTCTATTCATGAACTTTCCAACATCAGCTTGCACTTCCGGTAAAAGGACCAATGGCCAATGAGAGACGAGGACAGAAGCATTTATGCTCGTTTTTAAATGCCCTGAAATCAATTACTGGTAAAACTTTCTACTAATAAGAATTATTGTTGAACTTTCATATATTACAGAGGATTACCAACTCACTACAGATTAGGATTAACAACTGGATTCTCAGAACTGAACTCCTACAATGGCAACAAGGATTCTGACAAATGACACAGTGGAGATAATCTTCACTCACTCAAAATGTCATGGTCTTTTAAACTCCTACCAACAATGAGTTGTGTTTGTATATCTTGTCAAACTTTAGACGCCCTATGTTGGACAGACTTAGAATATGCTGACTGTATCCCTTGTATAGGGGTAAGACTCCCTACCCCAAATTTGGAGTCATTGGTATGACACTGAACTAAAAACAAATATTTATTTAATAACAGGTCTACTTTCATATTGTTATCTTATAATTTCTGGAGAAAACTCAATTGAAAAGTTATGCCTTACCCTTTTAAACAGAACAAATATCGATGTATAATTTTTTCACTGATATTCTAAAAGACAATTATATAAATAAACAACACAGTAAACAAAAAAACATCTCCATTGTTTTTTTTGTTTTTTTAATTTAATTTTCAGGTTTTCAGTGCTTATTTTCTAACAGATTTTTTTTCTGTTCACACCTTCGGTCTTTTGTCTTTTTATTCTTACTGGAATTAGTTTCTAAATTATAACCCCACCGATATTTTGCGTCCTCAAAATAAGGGGGACTCAAAATTAGGTGACCTGAAAAAATCAGAATTTTTTTTTTAAATAACTGATGCATTATAAAATTCATTCATTGATAAATCAACACGTAAAATTTCATTAAAATAGGATAATTCTCTGATATTTGGTAATTCTTTTTCAATCAGTGGAGTTAAATTTGTTTTGTAAAATACGTCTGTGAAGTCACAAGGTCCACTATTGTTACATAATCTATGCGGTTGCATAAGATTATTGTCAATCCCTTGTATTTCTAAAGGAGTGGCCCTTTTCATATCACGGGCGGGACTTTCCATGGAATAGTACAGAAAGCCCGCGAAATACGTGAAGTCACGTGGGAACTGGTTGGGTCCTCAGTTTTCAGTTGGACGTCAGGCAGTGAAGATGTCCTGCCTTAACTGGAACTCAGCATACGCGCGCTATGTTAGTAAGATGTTAGTTACATGAAATGTTTAGTTAAGGAAATAAAAGTTTAAGGAAAATATCACGGTCTTGTGATTAATGGATGTCTTGGTAACAAGACTGATATAGAAGAAGAAATGAGTTAAGTGCGACCGACAACCAAGACGAAGTCAAGATGTTAGAAGAAGACGTAAGATAGAAAAGAAGAACAGAAAAAGAATAGAAGTAAGTAAAGAAAAAGGTATACAACACCATGACTCGATTTATGTAATAGGAAGTAGGTGTCAGTGTAGCTGCTTTTTGTGGGATGCTGCTGCCGCCAAAACAGCATGCAGCATCATTGTGCATTTCTCATTCAGATTTTTTGTTTGTTCGTTAAATTTAAGTGGCATAGCCATATAGTAGCACTGATACGGCTACAGCTTAGAAAAATTATGAGGTGCTTTTCCAACTACTTCATTTACTGTCTATGATGTTAATTGGGATTGTCTATTTTTCACATAATCTTTTATTATATTTACTAGTACAAAATAAAATTAACCCTCCGGGCGATGTAAAAATAGATTTTTGAAACATATTGCCTGAGGGGTGGGAGTACAAAATTCAATGTCTGCGAGTTTGTACCCTAAGTAAGTAAAATCCTCAAATTCATTAAAGGATTAAAAAATAAAACAATTTGAAATGTAAACTTTAAATATGTATTAAAATAAACCAAACTATATAGAGATATATAATACCAGTCATGTATTTATTAAAACTTGTTTTAAAAAACAATGAGGACTGTCTAATGTGCATGTACAAATTTTGAGTGTATTTATTCTGTTATGACGATTTTGGGTAATGTGACGTAAGCAGTGACGTAATTTTTGTTGCAGAGAAAAACCGGAAGCGAATCTCCATTATTAATAGATTTGGCCTTTGATGTATTCTAGTTTAGGATTGTCCCGAAGATTTTTCTTCTGTCGTCATCATTAATACTGTGTGATTTCTAGATATTTTGCAAATTTTACCTTTAGAATTACCCTCGTATTTCTTCAGGGATCAGTCTTCGCCAGATTAAAACATCTAAATGACAACCAATGTACCAAATAGTATAATGTACCAAAATATTTTTTTTTAAATTTTTGCTAGTTATATCTGGGTTTTTTTCTTAAGATTCTGCTCATTGTGTTTATTATGTTGTTTTATTACGTAGGGATGCTTTTTATGTTATTTCGTCTTTTTCTAACTGCTTTATCTCTCAAAAGTATTTTATGCTTGGTTCTTTATTTGGTTGGTCTGCATTTAGCTGCTGCTTCTAAGTGAGTGCTGATAAAATTTATATTGGCCATTCAGAGTATGACTTTATTAGGCATCCTGAAGACTTCTTGTTTCTGAGTGTTACCAAATAGTGGTTGCATATACCACTATTGGCAAGTTCTGTGGGCCATATCTATCGTACAGATTATAATATATATATATACAAGGTGTGTCATAAAAGTATGGAGATTTAAGCTGTATTTACCAAGATAGAAATGAACAATGAATGGAACGTTAATTTCTTTCAGAATATAAGGTGTGTCAAAAAGTACAAACATCTCGATACTTTTTTAACACACCCTATATATACATATATATATATATATATATATATATATATATATATAATATATATAATATATATATATATTCAACCTGATATATATGTAGGGATTCACACGACACATAAATAAATATACATATTCTCATTTGAGTCATATATACATATATATATATATATATATATATTATATATATATATTAAAAAATAATAAAATTCGAAGGCAATACAATGCGTAAAAAATAAAGACAAAAAGATGTTTATATGTCTAATCGATTTCAAAGCGAAGCTTTATCGTCAGAGACGGATTTCAGAAATGACGTGCTTATGTTTTTTTTTTTTTTTATATTTGTGTGGTTATAATTTCTCTTCTTATTTCCTTTTCCTCTCCTTTTTTCCTCTCTTTCTTCTTCTCCTCCTTTATGAATGGGCGAATAACTGTAATTTCTTATTTCTCTCTTTCTTTTTTTTTCTTTCTTAAAAGTTTGTTGAGAACAAGGCTGACATCCGGTAAGATGTTGCAATGTCGCAATGTGTAGCAATGTGTAGCAACGGTGTGAGCGTGTCATAATTTCAAAAACAAAAGTGAACAAATGAATAAAAACCGTTAATAGAAAATTTTTTTTTTTTTTTTTTAACATACTTAGCTTTTGTTTCGCTTTCACCTTTCATTTCTTATTCTTTCTCCCTCTCTTTCTTTTTTGTGTTATTTCTCTTCTTTTTCTTTTTTTTTTTTTTTTCTTTTTTTCCCTTTATCCCCTTTGTTCTCTAATTTAAATTATTTTTTTATAGTAAATAAGTAAATAAAAGATTATCTTAAATTATGTATTAGTATTGATAGAAAAAAAAAATGATTCTTTTTATTATTATTATTATTTTTTTTTTTTTTTTTAAGAAAATATCTTTTATGAGTACTTTTTTCTCTTTTTCTTTAAACTTAAATAGATTAAATATTATATTAATTATATATTAAAATAATTACATATTAGGATTGATGTAAAATTCAAAACAATAAAAATAAGACAAACCATTCCCCCCTTAAATTTCAGATAGATTAAATATCATAAATCAAATATTTGAATTACAAAAGGCATAATGTACTGCTTCAATTATATATTTTATTTAACTATTTTTTTTTCATTCTTTTGTTGTTATTATTTATTCTTATTTTTTTTTTTCCCCACTTTTCCTTAAATATTTATTAATAGTTCTAGACTGACCGTACTCCTAAGAGGGTATTATGGTTTAAAGAAATAGTGTCATGGTTTAAAGAAATAATGTCATGTAAAGGAGTTAATACGTATGTCAATATTGTTAAATTAATCGTAATTAATTTTTTTATATTTCTCTATTATCTTCTTTTCACTCTCAATCATCCCATCACTATATATATATATATATATATATATATATATATATATTATATATAATTTAATTTTAATTAAGAAAAAAAAAAAAAAAAAAAAAAGGCTATATATGAAACGTCATTCTGAGTTTAGAGTACGGGCAAGGATGGGATGATTGAGAGTGAAAAGAAGATAATAGAGAAATATAAAAAAAAATTAATTACGATTAATTTAACAATATTGACATACGTATTAACTCCTTTACATGACATTATTTCTTTAAACCATGACACTATTTCTTTAAACCATAATACCCTCTTAGGAGTACGGTCAGTCTAGAACTATTAATAAATATTTAAGGAAAAGTGGGGAAAAAAAAAAAAAATAAGAATAAATAACAACAAAAGAATGAAAAAAAAAATAGTTAAATAAAATATATAATTGAAGCAGTACATTATGCCTTTTGTAATTCAAATATTTGATTTATGATATTTAATCTATCTGAAATTTAAGGGGGAATGGTTTGTCTTATTTTTATTGTTTTGAATTTTACATCAATCCTAATATGTAATTATTTTAATATATAATTAATATAATATTTAATCTATTTAAGTTTAAAAGAAAAAGAGAAAAAAGTACTCATAAAAGATATTTTCTTAAAAAAAAAAAAAAAATAATAATAATAAAAAAGAATCATTTATTTTTCTATCAATACTAATACATAATTTAAGATAATCTTTTATTTACTTATTTACTATAAAAAAATAATTTAAATTAGAGAACAAAGGGGATAAAGGGGAAAAAAAAGAAAAAAAAAAAAAGAAAAAGAAGAGAAATAACACAAAAAAAAGAAAGAGAGGGAGAAAGAATAAGAAATGAAAGGTGAAAGCGAAACAAAAGCTAAGTATGTTAAAAAAAAAAAAAAAATTTTCTATTAACGGTTTTTATTCATTTGTTCACTTTTGTTTTTGAAATTATGACACGCTCACACCGTTGCTACACATTGCTACACATTGCTACATTGCAACATCTTACCGGATGTCAGCCTTGTTCTCAACAAACTTTTAAGAAAGAAAAAAAAAGAAAGAGAGAAATAAGAAATTACAGTTATTCGCCCATTCATAAAGGAGGAGAAGAAGAAAGAGAGGAAAAAAAGGAGAGGAAAAGGAAATAAGAAGAGAAATTATAACCACACAAATATAAAAAAAAAAAAAAACATAAGCACGTCATTTCTGAAATCCGTCTCTGACGATAAAGCTTCGCTTTGAAATCGATTAGACATATAAACATCTTTTTGTCTTTATTTTTTACGCATTGTATTGCCTTCGAATTTTATTATTTTATAACATACTTAACAATGCTTCAAGCAAATTACCAATTACTTTTATCCCTACGTCTGAGCGAGACAGAATTTGCGATCACAAGAAGACTATTCCAACTATCAGAAGGACGTGCTAAAATGGGCTGCCGAATCAACTTTCTTAAAAGATGTCTAATTAATAATATAACGCCGAACACTATAAGAAATATTAAACTTCCAACATGCTTCAAAACACCAAGCTTTCAACACTCACTGAACAACCTACACAAGTTCTGTATGAAGAAATCAATACAATATTTACACCTCACACTACATAAACAGATTAAGGAATATGAACAACTACTACCGAAACTGTCCATAACTTCCAGATCACTATTGAATACTACTTTATCGGCTGTTAATCAAGGCTACCACAACTGTGTTGACCACAACAAGAAACGTCTTATAAAAAAATTCACGTGGTTACACAAAAAACAACAACAGCGACATAATAAACACCATGCAGACTTCAACATAAAACATAAGATGTACATATCTGATGATGCAACTTTAACTCCAACACCCCAAGTAACAGACCTAACAAAATCTCTTTCGAATGATGAATTGGAGCTACTCGGTCTCGGGCCTAAATTTATCATGTCACAGAAATTGAATAACAAACTTCTACTCGATATTGAAACCAATTTCTGCAGAACGGCCTACCAACTCAAATGGTTATCCAAAATCCAAGAAGAACATAACACAACAACAACAACCACTGTTAACACATTTCCCACCTACACTCTAGATCTCCCTATACACCCACCTCCAGCCAACAAAGAATTGGACTCTAAATTATCAAGACTCAAGAGATCAATATTCGACATACTGAAAAGACATACAAGGACACCACAAACAAATTTATCTAATACTCAACGACACACTCTATCAACATTGAAAAATAAGGAACTTATATACCTACCCTCCGACAAAGGTAAGGAATTTTGCGTCATTTCCCAGAATACCTATAACCAATTGGCTCTAGAACACCTTAATAATAACAACATTTATTCAGAAGTAACAAACATTCAATCAACACAAATTGAAAATTTAATCAACAGTACATGGATTAACATATGTAGACATAGAAATATATATAGTAAATACAAGAATAACTTCATCACTAGAAACAGTAAACTACCCACTTTCTACCACCTCATTAAAACTCACAAAACTGACTCAACACTTCAGATCAGACCAATCATTTCCAGCTTGGAAGGACCTCTTTACAAGATATCATGGCTTCTCTCACAAATACTGAAACCTCTACTATCCACCTTTCCAGGACATGTTCAAAACTCCGATGAAGTCATCCATAGACTACAACAATTAAATACTGGAGTACTTAAACAAAATAATTACACATTCAGTTTAGATGTGGTCTCACTGTATACCACAGTACCTGCACAACCAGCGGTTGACCTCATATCGGAACATATCATCTCTCAAAACCTATACTGTCACAATCTAACTACAGCGGACATACACCAACTACTATCCATTATAGTAGACAACACCTATTTCACATTTAACGGACATATATATAAACAAATGTCAGGATTACCCATGGGATCCAGTATCTCAGGAATATTGGCCATTGCATACATGGATACACTGGAACGACGAGCACTAACCATCTGCCCATCATGCATTTTCTTCACCAGGTATATTGACGATATACTTATATTAACATCATCTAAAGAAGAAGCCAATGACATAGCTGAGAAATTCAATAGTATAGACAACCACATCCAATTCCAAATAGAACATCCAGATAGCACTCGTTCCCTAGCACTTCTAGATTTTAGAATAAGAATATCACCTACAGGCAAAATTTACACTTGCTTCTACAAAAAAAAAACACCACTAAGGATCTCTTTGTACACTTCAAATCAGCTCTTCCACTCAGTTCCAAGACTAGTTACATCATAAATGAAATTAATAGAATACACAATAGATGTAGTGAAGAAACAGACAGAATCACTCACACTGCACACTTTATGAACACCCTCAAAAACAATGGCTACCCAACTTCATATATACGCCATTTAAATAACAGAAAAACACGGACACTACACACACACTCTAACACCTGTTTCCTGAAACTACCACATTTCAGTGAAACAATCACTAAACAAATACGCAAGGCTATTCATAGAGAGGGACTAGATATCCAACTAGCCCACTCTGGACCCTCACTACGCCAACATCTAACAATAAAACATAAAAATGTTATTACACCATGCTCACTAACCAACTGCCCAATAAAAGACCCTAACTTATGCCACAAGACCTATACAATTTACCGTCTAACTTGCTCCAAATGCCTTAATTTCTACATAGGTAGTACAATTAGACCCCTCCACATTAGAATCAAGGAACACATCCACACACGTGCATCCTCATTCCATAAACACCTAATCAAATGCAAAAATAAGGACAACAATTTTTCAGTTAAGATAGAGGCTATAATACGCAACATTGGTAATCTCAGAATTAGAGAAAGTTTATTAATAGCTAAATTAGGTCCTAATATAAACAATAGATTAGAATTAAACACAGAATACATAATTAACTAAATTTACACGTTCCATATATAGGTTTTAGTTTATTTAGTACACATGTTCTCTCATATATATATAATTTTCCCTACCATAAATTTTAAACCTACCAACTATCAATAGATTAGAATTAAACTCAGAATACACGATTAACTAAATTTACACGTTTCATATATAGCCTTTTTTTTTTTTTTTTTTTTTTTAATTAAAATTAAATATATATATATATATATATATATATATATAGTGATGGGATGATTGAGAGTGAAAAGAAGATAATAGAGAAATATAAAAAAAATTAATTACGATTAATTTAACAATATTGACATACGTATTAACTCCTTTACATGACATTATTTCTTTAAACCATGACACTATTTCTTTAAACCATAATACCCTCTTAGGAGTACGGTCAGTCTAGAACTATTAATAAATATTTAAGGAAAAGTGGGGAAAAAAAAAAAAAAATAAGAATAAATAATAACAACAAAAGAATGAAAAAAAAAATAGTTAAATAAAATATATAATTGAAGCAGTACATTATGCCTTTTGTAATTCAAATATTTGATTTATGATATTTAATCTATCTGAAATTTAAGGGGGGAATGGTTTGTCTTATTTTTATTGTTTTGAATTTTACATCAATCCTAATATGTAATTATTTTAATATATAATTAATATAATATTTAATCTATTTAAGTTTAAAAGAAAAGAGAAAAAAGTACTCATAAAAGATATTTTCTTAAAAAAAAAAAAAAATAATAATAATAAAAAAGAATCATTTATTTTTTCTATCAATACTAATACATAATTTAAGATAATCTTTTATTTACTTATTTACTATAAAAAAATAATTTAAATTAGAGAACAAAGGGGATAAAGGGGAAAAAAAAAAAAAAAAAAAAAAGAAAAAGAAGAGAAATAACACAAAAAAAAGAAAGAGAGGGAGAAAGAATAAGAAATGAAAGGTGAAAGCGAAACAAAAGCTAAGTATGTTAAAAAAAAAAAAAAATTTTCTATTAACGGTTTTTATTCATTTGTTCACTTTTGTTTTTGAAATTATGACACGCTCACACCGTTGCTACACATTGCTACACATTGCTACATTGCAACATCTTACCGGATGTCAGCCTTGTTCTCAACAAACTTTTAAGAAAGAAAAAAAAAGAAAGAGAGAAATAAGAAATTACAGTTATTCGCCCATTCATAAAGGAGGAGAAGAAGAAAGAGAGGAAAAAAGGAGAGGAAAAGGAAATAAGAAGAGAAATTATAACCACACAAATATAAAAAAAAAAAAAACATAAGCACGTCATTTCTGAAATCCGTCTCTGACGATAAAGCTTCGCTTTGAAATCGATTAGACATATAAACATCTTTTTGTCTTTATTTTTTACGCATTGTATTGCCTTCGAATTTTATTATTTTATAACATACTTAACAATGCTTCAAGCAAATTACCAATTACTTTTATATATATAATATATATATTATAAATTAGTACAATAGATATACTAGAGTTTAATAAGGATCTTCAGGATTAAATCCACTGAATTAATGAGGTAATTAATATATTGTATTACGTTTCGTATATAAGTCACTTTTAATCTTTTATATATATATATGTATGTATATATATATATATATATATATATATATAATATATAATTCAAATAAATTTGTATGTTGATATGAAGCACACATAGAAGCAGACAGCAGACATTTATATTGCATAAGTCACCCGCTTCGTTGCCTACAGTTTCTCACGTATGCAATTCTCAAAAATGTATATACATACATATTATATATATATATATATATATAATATATATATATAATATATATATATATATATATATGTGTGTGTGTGTGTGTATGTGAGTATATAATATATATATATATAATATATATATATATATATATATATATATATATATATTCTACCTGATATGACTTTATACATTCACACTCAATACAGGCATACATACACCTTCATACGGACTCATATGTTTGAACAAAGACAACAAAAAAAAGAGAAAAAGTATTATATTGTCTGATAGATTAATCCATAAATCGTAATACGAGACACGAGGATGACACAAGTAGTCTATTAGCATTGACAAGATAATGATTATTTCTTGTTATTTTTCTTTATCACCGTTTTACTCACCAGTGAAATATGAGGTTATTTTTTTTTTGCTCGTGTAATTTGCCGGTAGTTTCGCTTAATGAGACTGTCAAAAGAGACCGGAAAACTTGTCATCATTGGCAAAAAAAAAGGATGACAGGTTAAATTTATTAGATAATATTCAGATAAGTATACGGTTGGATGATGACGAATCCCGGAACAACTCCCTATGCAGTGTTTTCGTCTGGTACGAGACAGATTGGTTGACCCCCACCCCAGCTGCGTTTCAAGGATGTCTGTAAGAATGAATCTCAGGTGCTTTTGTTATTACCTCTTCCAACTGGAAAGAAATTGGCTCAGGACCGCCCTCGGTGGTGACAGGATCTCTGTAGTGGACTGCTGCCACCCTGGTGCAACGCCATAAAGCCAAGAGGCCCACCCTGGTGCAACGCCATAAAGCCAAGAGGCCCACCCTGGTGCAACGCCATAAAGCCAAGAGTCCCAGAAGCAGCGGAAACAAAGCACCGGCACATCATCATCTTCAGGGACAGCCTTGGCATGAGACATCTGTGATCGATAATGTTTTTCGAACATTGGACTTAACAGTTTGTTATGACCTGTTTACGGGTCAATAAATAAATACTCAACACGGAGATAAAAGTAAAGAACAGATGTATTCAACATATATCAATGTACAAAATGAGGAAGGTTTCCTTGTTACAGCGTACACGAAGACATGTATCTGCTACTTCTCACTTGAGTAGCTTTTCTCTGCTAAATATTCCTTTTGGTAAGTCCATTGTCCTGTATAGCGTGAGTCACTACAAACACATTACAGATTTCTCTCCT